>JAJAVP010000018.1:126174-448506 GCA_020740425.3 Heterorhabditis indica
ATTTCTTCCTCCCCCATTGCCACGAAACTCAGACGCGCTATCACTTCTTGTATTCCTACCAAAGTCAGTCCCATTGACTCCAAATTCCGAATGACCTAAAATCGTCCAAACTAGTATGCCGTAGTAAATAAAGAGTCAAAAATAACTATAGACGAGAATTCACCACTGAATCCACCACTTCGCCCGAATCCTCCACGGGATTTCTCATTACCTAAATAATTGGTATGAACACATTAGTGATTTAANCAAGAAATGTCACCGAAATTTATGAGACCTGAAAACCACACAAACCCCCTCCCGAAAAGCTGTCCCTGCTATCATTTCTTCCTCCCCAATTGCCATCAAACCCTCCGCTTACACTAAAGCTAAACGTGCCATCGCTTCTTGTATTCCCACCGAAGCCGTTCGTAGTAGACCCAAATCCTGGAGTGAGAATTATTCTTTAAGAATAATTATAAATCTAAGTAACTAAGTCATTACCAAATTCACTATCACCTCCAAAGCCACCGTATGATTTATCGTTTTGGAAGTCTTAATTATTTACACATAGTAATGTAATCTAATACAGCTAAGAATTATAGCAAATGCATTCTATTTGGAATATCGTTCTTTAAATTGTTCCCTCACTATCTTAATCAAAATTTAGTAATTCCTAAACTAAAATAGAAAAATGTAAAAACATACTAATTATTCAGTTTACTGTTTTCTGTATATTACATGTCTGACAGTAACAAAATACTAATAGTTCCTTTAAAAAACTTAACATTTAATGCGTGTTACTGACTCAAAGATAATATGTAACGTAGCACATAAATTAAACTATAGACACTAGACGGAAGCTATACATGACAAACAAAAAGATGCTTCAACTTGTATATAGCTATCCATCTACATTAGAACACAAAATGTAACTATAAATTAACAAACATTACCTCTAGGTGAAAGTTCTGAAGTGTTTTGGACTAAATTAGAAGTTTTCAATGGTGGATCATTCCACCCGTCGTCACTAAACAAAATGATTTATTATGATTAGAGTTTAGGGTTAATCATATTTTCTTTTATTTATTTGAGTCTATTCACTTATCACATAAATTGTTTAAAATTAAATTAGCATTCCCCGTAAAGTGGCTGGGGAAACATACTGGATTAAAACACTATAATGGAATCTAAAATGAAATAAAGTGGTTCTAACCTCATTGTTAGTTATATATGAAGTGTAGAGTAGCTGAAATTTCTTACTAATCATTGTCTAAGGAAACTGCATTTAAAACAAAATAGCAAACTTCAAATGAAAAGAATATTAGAACTGTCATTCTAAAGTAGCACATATGCTCTTAAATATACAAAAGATAAGTACAATTTACAACTTCCTACTTTCTCCCTATCATGTCTCATATTACATCCTTGATACCATACTCTATGTCTACTGAGTAATCAATATCAATAAAAAAACTCCACATACATTTGGTGGAATAAATCCATCGAATATCGTTGGTGGGTTTTTTAATTTAAAAAACACAGTATAGATCTTACACCTTTAATTATCTTACAACTAAGGTACCCATACTGTTAAAAACAGAATTCTTCATATAATGCGAAATTTGGAGTTATTATTCATAAGGAATATTACACAAAAGTACAAGTAGATAGCCCACTAATACATTAATAATTCTGTTTATCTGGGTTAATTCATAATAGACGCTGATATTTTATACAAGGTACTTTATGCAAAGTAACCAAAAGAAACTCGTACTTCTTTAAGTACTGGAGAGATTTATTTGAACCGTTGTAAATCGTAAGTGCTCCTTTTCGAACGCTTAGAAAAGGTATACCCACCCCTTCCGAGTCGAAAACGGAATTAACTGCATGAAAGCTCGTAATACCTTTAAAGTTTAATTAGATTTTTTCCTTACTGCAAGTAACATATGATTAGGCGGAAATATGGGAACCTCTAAGGAATCAATTTTCTTTGTATTATGCTGTTTATATAGCACCCTGCGCTTATACAAGTTACTCATGTCCGAGTATAATCCAAAGTTGATCATCTATAGAAATCGTTATTTTTCATGTTATGATTTGAACATTTCCATTCGTAAGTATTATAGCTAAATTATAGCTTTTATTATAGAAGCATACAATAGAAAAATTATCTATGTCGGAAGTGAAATCGAGAGCGTGACCCTAAATCGAAGAGTAGAAAGCGACTCTAACAGAAAGGAAGCGTAACCAGTTCCAAGAATGTTAAACCCACAACAACGATATAGTATGATGTCGCAAAACCGTAACATTATTTATGGTTTCAGGCTCCTAAATTTCTACTACTAAGTATACATCAAATCCTCGTTTTTTTTCAGAGTTTTACTTAATTTTTCTACCCCTATTCTTCTATATGTTATCAATTCATGTCTCTCTCTATCTCAAGCCTTTTTAATCATATAAAGCTTTTAATCATCCTAAATCAGGTTTTCACCTTTCACTTATTCTTAGCATGCTACCGAAAACCCGTCTCGCTTTTGCTTTCTATTTTCAATCGTAACCACCCCAAGATAGTTTCATGCAACCAGCAATTTTGAATGATTGCTCACTTTTACTAAAACAAACGAACTTTCCACTAGTAATCTTATTAGATTCAAACACTGAAATACCTTTTTCCTAAAATTAAGGCACTGAGCATATTTTCTTTATACATCTGAATAGTAATGCATTTCAAACAAAGCACCTGTAGGTAACACATTTTGAGCACAAATATTATTGTAATGCACTAAACTATTCTATAATTCAACTATCTCTTCAGATTAACTTCTTTCATCCATCGAAAAATAGTTATCACAGATATTTTAGTCAACTAATTTTATATTCTTATTTGAAACGATAGAAAAACCTGCCTAGTTAAGAAAATTGCCTGTTAGGTGAATATTTGGTCACCTATAACAATTTTGTAGTCAAATGATAAACATGTATTTTTTATAATTTTTTTAGGATTAGACGTTTTGCGAAACTTTTACCCCTATTTAGTACTTTATTTTTTTCAATATACATGAAAAAAATAATATTGTTTCAAGTGAAAAAATTTAGCTAGCTATGTTTATATTGCTAATTATTTATAAGTAACACAGTCGACAAGAGGTCAATTAGGTTAGTCAAAACAATTAAAACAATGAACAGACTCGATAAGATTATCTTTCGAGTTTGGTTACTTAATTTCTCACTTCTTTTGGTTCTCTTGTATTCATGTTACCCTATTAGTGTAATTGTAGCTATCTAAGTGCAACGAAACAAACTTAAGTGAAAGAATAAATAAAAGAAGAAAATAACGACCAGTATAAAGTACAAAATAAAACACCCTACTAAGCCTATACAGAATCAAATTTGGAAATAGTAACTATAGCGACAGAAAAGTTGCTCAATCACTTTGAAAATAAGTTATGGATTGAGAAATTTCAAACTTTTGTTCGCGCAATTGTTAGCCCATAGTAATGTATTTTGTACTTTCATGTCGCCTAAAGAGTACGAAATTTCGATTCGAAATGAAATAAACTCAATACTTATCACAAGGTTAAGTATCATAAAATTATTCGGAAGAAACAAATAAATATATGCAACTTTAAGCGATTTAAAATTAGAAATATTTTAATTCTGCTCTGTTGACAAGCATATAAAATCTCTTAGATATCAGATCTGGAAAAGTGATTTAACCTATGGAAGTGACTAAACTACCCTTAATTATGATCTTATAATAAGCTCCAACTGGATTTATAGCGGGTAGTCACTAGTTTCAATTGTAGAAAATTCCCTGAAAACTAAATTTCAAATCAAACATACCAGTTTTCTACTAACGACTTTCTTCAAATTTAATTTGTCTATTATCAAAAGAAATATGATTCCGTCCTTAATGCTGTTTCACGGATAGTTTCAAATTCAGTTTATCCAGAATGTCTACTCCATCCTCTGATGCTCTACAATTGGTACACTAAAACCTCTTTGTTGCAAATATGAGACTTTAGTTACCGCATCTCACTTGGAACTTTCGATCAGATAATAACAATTGTCTTAGAGGGTTATGTGATAAGATTATGAATCAGAATTCCAAAGAACGTTTCGATATCATTAAAACTTCTTTTTAAGCTTGTGATTGTAGTTACCTTTGCAATCATAGATTTTTATTTTCTTTCTAGCTAAATCAGCATAGATCAATTTCGATGTTTTATTTCTCGTGAACTTCAAATTGAATCCAATAAATGAATCACTAAGAATGTGAGCTCTGAAAAATTTTGAACCTATTGTTGATGTAGTTTGGATTTTCCTAAATTTGTTGTGATTCAAATATAATATGAATTTTATGAGCTGTCTCTCCTGCAACAACATTCAAAACTTTCTGTCTGGGATAGCTGATCCACAATTCTTCTTTTTTAAATAATAAACGGCTATAAAATGAAAGCTCAACACTTGTTTAATAAGTGTTAAATTAGGTGCAAACGAAATAGTAGATTATAATAACAGAACCCATCGAAGATATCATTCATCATAATAAATGGTTGATTTTAAGGTATCATCCTCTATTCATAGTTGTCATCAATTGTAGTTGCAGACATTTTGCAGAATTATTGTATCAAAAAAGGAATACAGATGATATCCCTACGGGGTATTGGGTAAGTTTAGCTTAGTTTAGGATTTTTTATTTCAATAGGCTTAGTTCAGCGCAATTTCCTTTATAGATCACTTGTTGATTTAATCAGTAGTTTCACGTAAACACATTTATGAGTATAAATTTGTACTTCCCACTTAAAAGTAATTTGAGGTGGAATTATATGTAATATCAATCTACAGTAGTCACATTATTTTATATTGGCGATACCATAACTATTGGGTAAAGAGATGGAAACTAGTCAAAAACATTAATGGCAATTGGCTTTTTAAAGTAGGAAAAAAATTTAGATAATAAGTTGTTTACTCATAGTATACATCCTTTCTATGTGTACATACAGTCGCGCCATGGATCATGATGATTTTAGTGCATTAGATGATCTTCTTTACAGTAAAGTTAGATTTGCTTCTCGTTATATTTGGCTACTTATGAAGTAATTCTAAGCACAGATAAAATTAAGTAAAGACAATTTAACTGTTTAGAAGGATTTTATTTGAGATGTAGGTGAGTAGGATTTGCAGCTGATTTATCATGAGTCATATTGTACATTTTAATAATATCTTATTAAGTATTGATTAATTGTCTTTATTAATAAGGGATCCAAAGTTTTTAATGCGAGAGCTAGCATAGATATTCGTATCGCTTAGCTTTGTTGACGCCTCATCGTTTTCTAGGATACCATCGTTTGATCACCTGTAGTGTATTCAGTTCTGAACTTCTTTCCTCCGTATAGCTCTATATCATAATCCAACATCCAATTATCGAGACAGAAGCAATTTCGATCCGGTACTGCTTTCTCCCGAACCGATTACCTGCAACACTGGCTCGGTGCCCGTCGCCGGCGCACGTTTTTAGTCTCGCAGTGAAAAGCGCCTCACATTATGAGCGCTAACCGGAGTACTGTAATTTGTAGTGGACGAGTCTCCAGGATACTCCCGATAACATATAAGAAAGTGAACAAGCCACACATTAACGTCCAGTAGGACCAATAGGCGTAGATGTTTTGTTCTCCGCTGTTACTTACATGAATGTACTCTAGCCATATTTGATCTCTAATTTTATAATTATAATTGTATTTTTGCCACTCTTGTTTTAAAGTTATTTAATTCAGCTTAGGAAGAGTTCCATATTACCATAAGGTCAAAACCATATCACGTAGTAACAATTCGACAAATACTTGCTGTTCGTGGTGTAACTTGCTAAACACGGTGGGGTGCGGTAAACAATGTTTTACTAACTACACAGTGTAAACAGTTTCCTATTTTTACAACATTTCTTTCTATATTAAACGTTATTCTCGAGTGTACTATTGCTTAATACATGATGCCTCCTAAAAATATATCTTAGTCCCGAAAGTCAGATCTTTCCACTTCCTTCAAGTTCTTTTATTATCCTCCATTTCCAGTATTCGTTTCGTTGTTCAAATTAGAAATTTTCATAACTAGGATCTTTTCGCGTGCAATTATGGAACTTTTGATATAGTTTATATCTATGGAATAATTCCGTTTTCTTTTGGGATTTAATTTATTTATGCAATTATGAAGTGCCTTTTATAGCATTACTGTGCAATAAACTTGTTTTTCAGAGCTTGTCTCTAAATGATCTACTTTTCTCTATCCACTACTTTTTTTGGTCTCATTACTTTTTCTACCTCTTTTCACTCATGTCAAATATACAGTATTCTCTAAAAAAGTAAAATAACATGAACTGAATTAGATCTCGTAGGACACATTCTAACTGCTGGTTAGAAAACAATGAATTAATCAACACTTTTGAGAATCTACGGATGCTTAGTTAGTGTTTTCACCAATACATTCAATAGCAAAAATTGAATCAGTTGACAGCTTAAAAAATAAAAATGTATTAATCATTCTTTTAGATTGACCCGGAAGCCAAGAAGGCTATAATTAATTTTGTATCTCGGCTTAAATGTTTGAAATTTAACGCTAGTGTAAATTTGAAAAGTGGTTATGGTGACTAAGAATAAACCTAAATATCCCCATACATGATTAGTTATAAACCCACAAAAATATTATAGAAACAACCACTTAGAGTTATAGAATTTTGTGTGAAAAGTAAACAGAAAAAACAGCCATGATTTTAGGTTATATGAACCACTTTAAAACAAGTTCCAAGGAATAAAATAATACCACAATGACAATTTTAAAACAGGCCTTCTCAAAAGACTATACCCTCTTAAGGACGTTGTAGAGAAGGCATCAAAAGATAAGGTAAATACTTTAAAAATTTTAATGAAACACACTTGTCTTGCTTTCCAATAACAGCATAACCAGTCAATCATCGACAACTTTTTTTTATCTAGTTGTCTAAAATTTACAAGAGACTTATAGCGATCATAAATTCTAGTTAACATCAAGTCTTAAGTAGCATAAGTCATAGGACTCTAATTCCATTTAAAACTAATAATATACTTTCTCTTCTACAGTTTAGAAATAGAGAACTTTTAGTAGAAAAATCCCTAAAACAATTCTATTCATGAAACATTTATTATGAATGAACTCTAGTTTGTGAATCGTCTCCTTTAAACAGATTCAATAAGCTTGTCTTTCCTAGATTCAAATCTTAGTCTTGTATGATAAGCTATATCAGAAATCGTATATTATATGATGGAACATAATATGACAACTTTGAGACCAAGTTCTTCGAGACTGATCGCGCGGCTAATATGTGGACTGCAAATTTATCCACGTTTTGTTCCGATGCTAATCCGATATGAATATCAAAAAAAACTTTAAGTGGTACACAAAGGTATGCCAGTGTTTAATTATGAATTTTTAATGACCTGGTATATAGACTTCGATTTGATCTGCAATACAGCTTTCGCTGATCGAATCAGTTATATGTCCGGTTTCCACCTCAATCTCGCGTTCTCTGCGGACGCGTTCACCGTTCCACTGAGAGAGCGTGCTGATCATATAGATATAGAGGGATTTTACCGGGTCAGCTCCGCCCATTTTCTTTCCTGGTCGGATTCCAGCCACCTGACCTTCGTTATATCACTTTCACCTTTCCACAGCTCTCACCTGTAAACTGAACTGTGAAAACAATTTGCGAAATTTCGTCATAGTTGTTTAGCAATTTATGGAACGCATATTTTTATATATATTTACATATCCACCCATCATAAATATACTTTTTACCTACTGTCCCCAATTAGTTATGGTTAACAACTATAATTGTTTATCATATCTTATTACTTCTTCGATATAAATGCTACGTTCCTCTATTAATTTGGATTTTCTACTTGGAATGTACTGTTCGTCTGTTAATTCATAAATTATATACATGTATGTACATATATGTATACGCATTAAAGCGATTCCAGATACAACGCCGTATTATACCTATTTCCTGCTATCAATCCGTAAAAGCTGCCATGGATATCCTAAGGTCATTTTTAAAGATGTTTCATTATATCATGGTTTTTTCTCTCTTTACTACATCTCTTTTATGCATACTTATGCAATCACGTTCACCAACGGTTCTCTTTCACCTCTAGACAGAGCTTTCACTGCGTAAATCAACTCGGTTCCACCCTATCAGTGCGATTTTCCGCGTTCAGTTCTTCTTTGATCAAGGTCTTGTTTAAAACGGATATCATATTCATACACGTTTTTACAGCTTTACATTAAGAGATAATGATGGTACAAGAACGTCCCACTAGATGAAGAATAGTCAATTTTTAGATTCATTTATCTCCCTTTAATTACTATTTGCTTCAACTAGTGTTATTACGCCTACTACATCCTAAAATTTCTACTGATAATTATATTTACTTATATTTCTTTTGACTTTTTTTATCTCACTTTTTCTCTAAGTGGTATTAAGAAAGTGAAAATAAAAATCTGGGAAAGTGCATGGGAAAAAACCGAAATCGTATTGAAATATCGCAAAAAGGGGTCATAAAGGTCGTTAATGGAATTAGGCGGAAAAATGTAACAAAAATGATTGATAACTAAGATGTTATTAGGACGGTGCACTAAAAATGATAAGAGGTGAGAGCCAAGATCACAAATGCAGGACGAGAATCTAAATTTACATATGTCCATAAGAATTAATCTTCATAGGTAGGCTTATCTGCGATTGTGCAAAGAATTTTGTTTTTAAAGAATAATTTTTAACTATTAATCCATTGTAACGGAGTAAAAGTTCTACTATCCAAAACATTGTTAGTACCGGCAATATATCCTATTCACGATATAAGACCTCTATTATAGTTTCTAAGAATTCACTGCATTTGATCCATGAAAAAATTTCTGCGCGAATTTCGCGAGCGAAAAATGAAAAAAGTCAGTCATTTTCAGGCTATAAAACTGTTATCACTCGTTTAGTGGCGCCATACATCGAATTGTCTTGTAACAAACTAGAAAATCCTCAGTAGTCAACAGCTGCATGAAATGTTGTAAATATTTCTTCCAAGCTTTTAAGGTGTCATTTTTACATCTCTTCTAATACAAGTTGAAGTAGTTATTACAGAAACAATTATTCGAAATTTGTTGAGAATGCATTTCAAAAAGGACGCGAAACACTACAATGATAAAGACTAATTAATCATTGAAATCTAGGGTAATGAAAACATCCAAGCCCCAACAATGCATCTATAACACAATTAAAATCCGTGTAACATTAGGACATTTTTTTAAAGTTTTTTAAAAAACGATTGCTGCAACACTGTTCATTATGGGATTAACAATGCGCTCTAGTATCAGAATGAATTTAAAGTTATATTTGGTGAAATTTCAGCACGTTCATTTACATTTTTCTTGCTAAATTTTGTGTTCTTTGCTGAATTCTGCAACTTTACCTCACCAAATAAACTAGATAAAGTGAATGCATGGCAGAAAACTACATAATAGAAAAGGCATAATTCAAGGTATATAAAAAAGAACAAATTGGAGAGCATTTTGGTATTTCATCAGTAAGATTTAAGTCAATCAAGATAAAATTTAGAGCATATTTAGAGGTATAAAATGTTGCATATGCTAACGTAAGTAAATAGAGGAATGTGACATAAAAACCACGGCAAAATATTTATGTATTTTTAATAAGACCAAAGTAAATATATGGCGAAAGCCATACAGAAACATATGCAAAGAAAAGCCCGTTTTAAAAGATAATGAAAGTGTTGTACGCACATTGCAGATCTTCAACAATTACCATAGTATTTCACTACACATTATTAGGCCTAAGTATTTGATAAATGTTAGGACATGATTACCGACTGCATTTATCATAACCGGAAATATTTAATTATATCTTATATCAAGCATTCACAAATCCTTACTTAATGTGTACTAATACAGTGCAAAGTTTTCTTTAAATTTGACGGACCCGTGAAGTCTCAAATATCTAATGAAAAAAAACATTTGGTCTTTACCCATTTTGACATCAGTGTGTTAACCCTCTATGCGTTATAACGCTACTACATTTAGTTATTAGGCTTATTTAATTTAAATTTAACGCCGCTTCTATTTTGTTATCTTAAATAGAAACACTAATTTTTGACAACGTTTACTATTAGTTTCAGCCATTTTTAGCTTTCTATCCATAAAAATTCTCAAAACAAACTTGAAAGAGCAAAAAATGAAAACTAAAACAATTTGTATTACAGGTTTATAGTACTATGTCTTCTCTTGACATCAACTTTCGGATTTTCTTTCTTCAATAGCTTGTCGCTGCTGAATAATGCTATCACGGAAGTGCCTGTTGTTATACATCACAGAGATAGGAAGGTAATTAAAATTTCATCAACAACTACACATCCGCTTTTTTGGTAGTCGTGTTTATATTATCTTTAAGCATCACATTCGACACAAACACCGACGTCGCAGTTTGTCTTCGAAGGAAGATGCTAAAATTAGGCGAAATAAGCAAGTGATGCTAACAAAGCCGTATTGGCCATGGCCTTAATGCTTAATTGCAAACCAATTTAATTTTGACAGAATTTGTCATACTTTAGCAGCAGCTTTTCATAGTTGCTGATATTTAAAACTTTTGATCTAGCACGACATTCTTGCTACATCCTTCTTGGGATATCGTGGTTTCTACCAAAATTTTGTGGTCGTTTCTGAGTTACTATGATGTTCTGCCAATTGAATCTCAATGGTCTATTCTCGTGCCACGTTGTATCATTCAGGTTTCCAGAAATATTATTGCCTTGTCCAAATCACTCGTGACACGTATAACCCCAATCCTCAATAATTCACTTGCTTTGTGCTACTTTTTAATTCATTTTACTGTACTCCAATTCCGTTTCATATCTTCTGATCTCATGTAATAAGCATATTAACCATGTTTAAACACAATCTATTCTGTGCGAAAAATAAATTGGTTTCGCTTGATTACCTTCCAACATTTTAATTAAATGAGATTTAAGATTCGGAACACTCCGTTATAATTTAATAACGAACACCCAAAACAATATTTCACACACAACAGTATCTACTAGCTCCTAAATTATTGCGCAATTTTGATCCAACAGTAACCACTTAGAGATCAAATTTCATGAAAGCAATAGTGGATCTCACTGACTTCCACTTTGAAGAAAATTAAATGTTAGGTTTGTCACTACACCAGTAGCATAAATCAAACTGGTTAGGACATTCCTGTTTAAAAAAAAACAAATTATAACAGTTAATTGCAATGTCCACAGCCAATAAGAATAATACCAAACATGAAAAATAGTAAAGTATACAATATAACTATGTTTTCAAGCAAGATTTCAAATCAGATAGACTTTTGGTACCGTAGTCTTTATCATCTATGTAATTCAGTTACCTTAATAATCCACTATAATAAGTATCCATAGATCGTATACTTAATATGGAAACAGCTACTCGACAGAGATAATGAACCACTGAATGATGACGATAAACCGTTAGTACGGAGATCAATACATCCCATCATCGGCTCCTGCACGTACAAGGGACTGGACCGTCTAAAAAATATTTTAGTAGATTTTTCGAAACATTTTTCAGATGATATTGAGATAGTCATAGTACTATTACATACACTAACTTATTATTGACAATATAACTAATAATAAACCTACTTTATTTTGGATTCCTGCTAATTTTGGACAATTTGTAATTCTATGGCCCAGCCCAGAGCAATAGGCACAACCCTAAAAATCTTATATTTATGGCATAACTAAAAAAACAAACTAATGTAAACTCCTCTGTAAAAGCACTTACCTTATCTTCTCCATCACCAGTTGGCGTCTCCACAACATCTCCTGCTAGATCTCTCAAGAAAGCTGGTAGCTCTTGTCCAGCTTCGACTAGTAATTGTTTCAAATCTTGCATCACAGATAGATCTAAAACATAATAAAATATCTTTGAGAAAAAAGAAATATAATTACTTTTAATAAGCTACTAATTAAAACCAACTAGGATTAATAACTTTAATTTGCAAATTACCAACCAGCTTTTCTATTTATAAATGTTGTAGCCATTCCACGTTTGCCCGATCGACCGGTACGACCAATTCTGTGGACTATAAAAGAAAAGTTTGTTATAAATATAAATAAATAAGCATGTATGTCTATAAATATGCCTTTAACTATGCTCGTTACTATATAAATATTAAAATATAGCTAATAAATAATCAAACCATAATTCTCGATGTCTTCTGGCATGTCATAGTTGATGACGTGTTGAATTCCCTAAGTAAAGTTTTGATTACAAGAAAAACCGCAATATTGGGTTAAAATATATAACGCAATAAACACCTGAAAATCGAGTCCTTTAGAAGCAATATCTGTTGCTACCAGTACGTCTTTCTGACCCAAACGGAAAGCATCCATACCCGTATGTCTGTCTTTCTGATCTACAATGGTGAATTTAATGAGCATCCATATAAATAATAGAAATCAAACACTATCTATGTATGGAAAATGATAATACCTTTCCCTCCATGAATAGAAGCAACCTCAACACCTTTCACAAGAAGGTACTCATAAATGTTGTCCACATCCAACTTTTTCTCAGCAAATATGAGTACTCTAAATTTCGAACATAAGATGTAGCCATTGGTAATACATAAGATAAAATACTACTTTAAAACAGACTTAGGTGTGGTTTTCTGCAAACAATCGAGTATCCTTGTTAGTTTATCTTCAGATCTAACATACTCAATTTCCTGAAGAACGTTCAGAGACGCCGCTCCTGCTCGTCCAACATTGACGACCTAAAAATCCACGATCAAATTGAAAAAAAAATAGCTAAAATACAAGTGTATATTAGCATACAATTGGTTTTACTAGAGCTGATTTCGCGAAGTTTTGAATTTTCTTAGGCATAGTGGCTGAGAATAGTAGAGTTTGTCGTTGGTCCTAAAAAAGTAAGTTTCCCAGTTCCTTTCAAACATTCTACTAGCACGACGAAATATATCTTGTTATGATTTCTCAATGGGACTTTTTTCACAATTAAAAAAAAATCACGTTAGAAATAATCTGAATTATTTATACCTTAAAGAATGAGAAAATAGCTTTAATTTCATCTTCAAAACCCATATCAAGCATTCGGTCAGCTTCATCCAAAACGAGATATCTACATATCTAAAAAGCAAAATTTATCCGATTTCTATTCAACGAAAATATCAGTTTGCCCAAGATTTATAGAATAAATACCTGTAAATTGAAAACTTTCTTCGATAACAAATCAGATAAACGACCAGGAGTTGCAACACATACATGAACTCCACTGAAACCACACTAGTATTAATAGATTTGTAAGTAAATAAAATCAATAAATAATGCAAAAGACAGCACAATAAAGCATGCAAATTAGGACAAAATTAATGTACTCTCGAAAAATTCGTGATTGTTCCCTGATGGGAACTCCACCGATACACAATCCAGCTCGCAACATTGGTAAACCATCACGATGCATGTTTTCAAATATATCTACAATAACATCGTGGATTTGCTTTGCCAACTCACGCTGAAATATGGTGATTTTAAAACAACAATTATAACTTCATTAGGAAAATCAAAAACTAAGGTTTAACTAAATTGGAGAGTTATTAATCTAATAATAATAAACATACCGAAGGTACAATAATTAGTGCGTACGGTCCCTCACCACGCTGAAAAGTAACAGCACATTCTTGTTCCAAGCAAAACATTATTAAGGGAAGTGCAAATGTTAATGTTTTTCCGGAACCAGTAGAAGCAATACCAATCATGTCACGCCCTGATAACCTGTCCACGAAAGATTTAAGTACAATTTATAAAAATTAGAAAACAAATGTAACGCGGGAAAGACATACTCACGCAACAGGTATCCCTTGTATTTGAATTGCTGTTGGAATCTTAATATTTTTCTGTCTGAGAGCAATAAGTACAGATTCAGGAAACTTCATCTCCTAAACAGTTTGATTATTAATACCAAGAAGAATTATGTACTTGAGTTTACACACAGGAGTACCTACCAAAAAGCTTCCAATCGGTGGTGGACAATTATCTCCATCCACATTAATACCTTTCCTTCGACGAAATTGATTGAAATCCATTTCAGATTGATTTCGAATGTGTGAAGGAGGACGCCAACTTAAAAAGTAATTAATGTATCAACGCCAATTTTTAAAAATCACATAATTTATTTATGAAAATATAACGACTAACCCAGTTTTAAAAGATTCTGTATATTGTACACCTTTAGCTATTTCTGATACTGCTAAAAGTACACTGCTTTGGGTTACACTTTGAAGCAAACTTTCTTCTTCCAAGCGTTGACGTTCTTTAGGATCTATTGCTGCAACCAATATTCCATAAATATACGACATAATTCATACTACTGAAACACTTTCACATTTAATCAATTCAAACCAAGTATACAACCCTACCTCCTTTTACATATTCAAAATATATAAATAGAAGATAATCCAATATTTATATACTTACCAGTATCTGCTTCCTGGAGCTCAGCATGTTTTTCAAGTAAAGTCTTCTTAGACTCTTCGCATTTCTTTTCTTCTTCTTTCTTGCGTCGTTTAACTGCTATGTCCTCTCCATTTTGAGCTGAAGAAGGAGCTAGCACATACTTTAATAGGGCTCTTCGATGCATCTAGAAATGTATGTATCATTTTAAAAACCGACAAATTACCAAAATCTACCACCTTCTCTTTTCTGCGTTGTGCAGCTGATAAAAAATACTCGTCAAAATCGGCGCCTTCATCATCTGTGGATAGATTCATTCCATTTTTTCTATCAGTTTGTTCTTCTATCATAATCTGACGTCTACGTTCCTAAAATTGGCAGTTTAAATATACATGTTTATTCTATTTTTTCCACAAACCTCATTAAATCAATTAAATTACAAATGCCTTGACATATAACTGTTCACGAGGATATAATTTTCAGTGATAAATTTGTAATACCTCATACTTCCTTTTCATAGCAGCCACTTCATCATCATTGGTCTCCATAGAAGCATCAGTCATGTTCTAAATTATGCAATGAGATTTATCATAAGTAAACAAAAATCTAGTTAATAAACAGTCTGATTTACAATCTCCCACAAAATGTATATAAAAATTCAGCACTCCGCACTTCTTATTTACAATATTTTGTCATTTTTGATTTCCACGGAAGCTTTACTAATTTTACAGGAGAAATTACAAATAACTAAATTTAATACATATACAACATACTCTATATTAAAATAACGACAAGACGTATACAGCTATAACTACACTGTATTTATAAGCATTAATCTACATCACAAACGATAAACGGTTATTCCATTACCTCATTTTGCATGTATATAAACATAAGTTTTACAAATTCACACCAATTACAATTACTTCTGTCCATGTCAGCTCTTTGACAACTTTATATTATAATTTGTAAAGATCTAACAACTACAATTCAGAATCAAACCATAAAGTACCTAATATAAGGATATTCCTACAATACATAAGTAATAAAGATACAAATACTCGGAAAGTCGTAACTCTGCTTCTTTATTGGCTAGATGCCAAGTCAGAGTACAGACACGAAAGCGTTATGAAGGCATGTATTATCTTTCAATATTCTAAATTATTACGTAGTACTGTAATTTGACTGGATAGAAAAATGGCTAATTTATAGGATTCAGCATTCCATGAGCTATTTAGTCCAGGAATTACTAATGCTTGCATTAAGTAAGTTCCTACTAAATTGTAGTAGGAAATATTGGAATTCCCCTATGTCACCATTTCTTGCTAGAACCATTGAACAGATATACCATGGCACCAGGGTTCTATTGGCAATGGATACCGTCAAACCCTTTACGATAGACATCTCACTGTAACAGTTTTCAGTACATTAGATGAATCGAAATGTTTGTTTTCTAACTCCACATCCGTGAAATATTCCCTGATGCAGATTTAATAGAATTCCTATTTAAGGAATCCTTATTATTAACTTTATAATTTACACAAAGGAGAAGTCTTATGATAACAATTACTCCCACATAAAACTAAATGGAGAAGCACTTCATTCGAAGTGGAATGGTAATTTCCTTGTTTTCGGCGGAGTGGAATCTAGCTTTGAAGTCATGTCGGCATTAGGCATTGTCGATAGTTAGTGCTTAAGACCGAGCCAGAGTTCTAGTCGGACTCGTCGGTGCGAATAAGTGCGGATTCACTAGGTTTTCTGGGTCTGTAACAAAGTTTCCGTTTGATACATGGACGTTTGGGACCTGTCCATAAGCCGAGAGCTCCATCCTTCATAACTCTACAGAAATAATATGCCATGGTAGTTTTAACTCTTTTGACACTCCAATAGGATAATTCAGACTGGCCGCACAGTGTAGGAAGTAATATCTGGTGATATAGTCGGAAAACACTACTGGTATATAGGTAGCCACTGTTATAGATAAGTGTACTGATTTGTGAATTCATAATCTATGGATTTCTGCCGGTTATGATTTGTTCTCAGGGGCACATAGTGGAACAATTTCGGAAAGGTGCCAATCTTCTTTTCTCTTTTTTACTGCAGATTTCCACTAGGCTATGCCTTAGTTCCCAAAATGCTTCACTACTCATATTGTATACTATGTTGATAAACTAATCACTACTATGACACCTTAGAATGTAAGCGTCTTACATGTGATAATTACCTATAAATGAGCAACTTCAATCATTTCCCTGGTTCTGTCACTTCGTAGCTATGGAATCCGACAGATTTCAGATATTAAACAAAAATATATAATTGGCCAATCACAGAAACGGACGAGACATCCCTTCGACAAATTCTTTCGTAACCCTTAAGTAATTACTGGAATATAATACTAAAATAAGGACAATCGTTATAGGGTTTAATTTAAAAAATTTTTAATGATTGGTAAAGACATTCGTGGACCATCGTTAAATTTTTGAAGAGACATTCATATATCTGTTATATTTATAGTTTTCTAGTAATGTAGTATAACTCGGCTATGTTCCTGTTTCCTGATATACATGTACAAACAGAGTAACTCTATTGTATATTATTTTGTACTTAGTGTCACTTTGCTTCTGCCAAAATAACCAACTTAATAAAATGCTGTAAGTAATACTCATTTGTATTGCTTAAATATAAAGTTGGTGTTTAGATCCCAATAACAAATTATTTGAAGTAAATATAAGATTATGGCAAATTATTCATGCCAAAAAGAAGACAATTAGGTAAGATAAGAATCCCGGTATTTATAATATAGCCATTTACTACACTGCTTTCACAGTGAATATCGGGAATTCTTACTGTTTCATTTGCGAAAAAAACCGATGTCTATCAACTTTATGATAATCTTATTTATTGCTTATCTTGTTTAAAATATCCTCATGCTACTTTCCACCAACAATTTACTTATTCTCTACCGTATTCTATATTTTGTTTTTTAAGGATTATGCAAAATTCCGCTGCTGAAGTGATTGATCCATTAATTTTGAAACAGATTAAAATTAAAACTGGCGTTGTCAGGCGGCTTGTAAAGGTTAGTTATAATGGTCATACTAAACACTCAATAAGATTTATCTACTTCTAGAATTTAGGAACATTCTTGTTACATGAAAGAAGTAGAAAATGAGATACAAAGGATCGAGAAATTGAGGGAAGGTGCTACTAGTGAAGATGATGAATATGCTGTAAAAAAAGCAGGACAAGTTTTACAGGTGTTGTCTTTTTAAACGCATTAATTACCTCATCTAATGTCCGTTTATGTTAATATGATATTATGGATACAGGAAACTCGTGCTATGATTGGCGACACAGCTCGTCGCTGTAGGACTGCTGTGGAAGATCTTCAAAAGTTTCTTGCCAACAACTCATTAGAAGAATGCCAAGAAGTAAAAGATGCTCATGAACAAATTATCGCCGCGTCAAGACTTCCACCTTCGTAGCTTTCTCACAATATCATTCCTGTTAATTATATTAACATTATTCAATTACTGTTCTTCCCATTGTTTTAATCCATAAATATATAATTTACGTCTTTTCAATTGTACTAAATAACAATAGTATTCAGTATATTGAAGACCATCGTATTTTTTATTTTCTGGAAAAGCATTTCTTCCCCACGTATTCAAAACGAAGTTGAGTGCAAATTATATAAAATTAACAGCAATACATAAGAGATTTATTTAAGATGTATATGAAAACTTATATCTCTAAAGTACAGTGACTATAATAATTTCATCCCAGTTTATCGTAATAACTTTCATCTTGAGAACTCCATTTAGTAAGTAAATTCATAGCTTTGCGAAACAAAAGTAGCAAAATTAGGAAAATACATTTGACTGTTAATGCCCCATCACATAAGAAAAGTATTTAATTAAAGGAGCAAAGCAGTATGCTATCCCAATGTATAATGGTTACGCTTTTGGACTGATTCAGTTACACTTGGTTCGTGGTACAGCATTGTGTAAAGAATGAATGAGATTGTGGTTTATGTTAAATATACCTTCAAAAGTTACATTGTAGTAGGAGAGTTTTTGAAAATGTTATTTTCTAAACCACCTATTATATTCAATAAATATTTCCCAATTGTTGATTTATTTATATTATAAAATAAAAGATAGAAAAGTTGTCCATTAATAAGCGCGAAACTGTTTACTCTCAATTACAATTAGAACTATTCTACACCTGTGATGAATTTCTCAGTTGCATCACAGAACAATATATTCCTTTAATATTAATTTCCTAAGTAGGAATTTCGAATGCCGACTTATTTTAATTTGCTTGTATTTGATTCTTCATATTAATGATTTTTTTGCCGTCATACTTATGATTTATAAAACTTACATTTTGGAGGGTTACACTACAGCTTCGAATTACGCGCAATATTAGTCCATTTTGAAAGTTTTGAAGAATGAGCACGGGTGAGTTTCATATGAAATATAATAAAGCTAAAATATACCTTACTGAGGACTTTACTCTAGTATGTAGTAAATAAATGTAATAGTTGAGTGGATGTAGTTCATAGATATTTTATGTTGGATTATTGCTTCTTTATGGTTGAATTAAATGAAAGTGTTTTGTAGAAAAAATGTATTGTAATGATTACTAATATAGTTTTAAACCGGAAAAATTCAAAATTAAGTTAAATAAATGATAACTTTAGTTGACGCTGAACAAGATCAAATCCAGAATTGGCTGGCTAAACAGAATCTTGATGAAGTTGGAATAGAGAATTTAACACCGCTTACTGAAGAGGTAAATATATTTTCAGAAATATTTTTTAGTAATTTAAACTGTGTAATCCGTGCACCATAAACATTGGTTATAAGTATTTATTGAGCTACTTCTCTCTTATTTATTATATGTAGTTAGAATATATATCTAATGCAAACAGTTGAGAATTAAATTGCACTCCTGAATGATACCCAGATTTTGATGTTTTCGAGCAAATACTACTTAATACTGTTTGATTTTTCTTGTTTAGAATATAAGAAACTATATATAGGTAATTTCCCGTCAAGCCACTATTAATATCGGTACCATTGGGCATGTAGCACACGGAAAATCTACTCTAGTAAAAGCAATTTCTGGAGTGCATACTGTTAAATTCAAGAATGAACTAGAAAGAAATATTACTATCAAACTGGGTTATGCCAATGCAAAAATATATCGTTGCTCGAATGAGGAATGTCCTCGTCCAGGGTGTTACAGGTAGGAGCTCTTAAGATATGTTTAATAATGTAATTTAATGTAAAGTGTAGTAAATGATATATTTTAGATCAGCTGGTTCTTCCACGCCTGATCGTTTTCCATGCGAGCGTCGTGGTTGTGGTGGTCAGTTTACATGTGTTCGCCATGTGTCATTTGTTGATTGTCCTGGACACGATATTCTTATGGCTACAATGTTAAATGGAGCTGCTGTTATGGATGCTGCTTTTTTACTAGTTGCTGGTTAGTTTAACATTTTAGGACTTGCTATTTTGTCATTAAAAAAAGTTTGATATTACTTAGTTTTAATCTAGCTAATAGTTTAATATATGATGAAAATTGCAATTATGTTTCACCTATTTATATTCTTGAAGTTTTATTATTCTACTTAAAGTATATTAATATTTTTGAAAGTTAATACTTGGCATAGCAAACCAAAAAATATTGGGCTAACTAACTTAGGGAACGAACCATGCCCACAGCCTCAAACTTCCGAACATTTAGCTGCAGTTGAGATCATGCAGTTGCAGCATTTACTTATACTACAAAATAAGGTAGCATTTTGTAGCTTTCATGGGTTTTAGTTGTACATGATATATATGATAATTAAACTGGTCTCTGTTAAATATTTCCTTTTGTAGGTGGACATAATCAAAGAATCGCAGGCACGGGAGCAATACGATCAAATTAAATCATTTGTCCAAGGCACAGTTGCGGACAGCGCTCCCGTCATACCTATTTCTGCGCAGCTTAAATATAACGTTGATGTAAAATTTTCCACATTAAAAGATTATGAATAGCTCTTATTAATTGCAAATCATTTAGCTGGTATGCGAGTACCTCTGTAAGAAGGTTCCAATACCACCACGTGATTTTATTTCTCCCGCTAGGCTGATAGTTATTAGATCATTCGATGTTAATAAACCTGGATCTGAAGTTGAAAATCTAAAGGGTGGTGTTGCGGGAGGATCTATTTTAAGAGGTAATATTATGCTTTCCAGAAATTTTCAAACATTCTAGGCTTTGATGAATAGATGCGACCAGTATTTTATATAGGTATCCTTCGAGTTGGACAAGAAATTGAAGTACGTCCGGGTATTGTATCTAAATCTACAGATGGAAGAGTCCAGTGTCGTCCCATATTTTCTAAGATTGTATCACTTTTTGCAGAGCAAAACCATCTGGAATATGCTGTTCCAGGAGGTAACGGAATTTAC
This sequence comes from Heterorhabditis indica, assembly GCA_020740425.3. NCBI lineage: Eukaryota > Metazoa > Nematoda > Chromadorea > Rhabditida > Heterorhabditidae > Heterorhabditis > Heterorhabditis indica. The sequence continues at coordinate 147,188 of JAJAVP010000018.1, forward strand.
GTTTTCATCGGTTATTTATATATTTTTTTATATTGCTATGAATATACTAATGAAATACTAATTAGCATAATGTATCAAGATGTGTTTGAGGTCTTATTGGAGTTGGTACCAAAATCGACCCCACATTATGTCGTGGAGACCGTCTTGTGGGGCATATTTTGGGAGCTGTAGGAACATTGCCTGATATCTTCACTGAGATTGAAATTAGTTACTACCTGTTGAGGAGGTTATTAGGAGTCAGAACAGAGGGCAATAAAAAAGCTGCCAAGGTTTTTAGTTATTATATTTTTATGGTAAATAGGATTTAAAGGAAGACTAGGCATATCGTTAAAATTATTTCGAAAATACTACTTCTAATCTTGCTTCATTTAGGTACAAAAACTCTCGAAAGGTGAAGTTCTTATGGTAAACATTGGATCACTATCCACAGGCTGTCGTGTGATAGCAGTTAAAGGAGAAGCAGCTAAGATCGCCTTAACTGACCCTATATGCACTGAAGTAAGCTACCATTTTTTGGGCACTATATTGAATACTAAAAATTATATTATGATTGATGAATACATGACTATTTTAGATTGGAGAGAAGATTGCGCTTTCTCGTCGCATAGAAAAACACTGGCGTTTAATCGGTTGGGGTACAATTCGTCGTGGAGTAACTATCGAGCCACTTAAAGCAGAATAGTGTTATATTTGGATAAAAGCTATATTTATAAATTTTTAGCCTATAAATTTATCCTTACTGACAATTCCAATGAAATGGGAGTCTTAGATATTAAATCTATGCGTATAAAACATGTTTTGTGGGAGTATAACAATTATATTAAGTAATTAATTTCGATGGAATCCATCAATTTTCGGTTGTCGAAGTTGTTGTCTAACTGTTGTTCTGTTCTGATTCTTGCGCTGTACTACTGTTTTGTTGTTCAACTAGAACAGGGGTCTAGTTCCAAGTAGGATGCTTTTGAAATTAAGTTCTTGGCCTTAAATTGTTAAATCGTGGTGATAAAATGTTGATTTCAACTCTTTAGCGAAACGTTTTAATAATTATAACTTTATAGTTTGCGAGGTAGTATCTATGAAATTACAATAGATAATGGAGTTGTTTTAAATTCATTTTTGCGGGAAAATTTGCGCGGGATTGCGCTGTATTTCCATTGGTGGTTTTTTTTGGGTTCTAGTTTTATTACCAAGGAGGGCGATTTTTACTCATTCATTTTTCTCTTTACATAATTTATGAGGATTTGTTTTATTAGGGTGAGCAATTATGTCAAGTTCTGGTGGTCATACGCCCAGTCACGATAGCAGCAACCATGTGATATGTTGGTTTTCATTTGCTTTAAAGTGAATGTGAAATTAGAAATTTAATATCTAATAACTTTAGCGCAGCGTCACAGTACTGTTTCACCCGAATTACGTCCCTTACCTGACGTAACTTCACCCGTGCCATCAATTCGTAGTAGTGAGTGGTATTATCTTGCCTTCACATATGCTGTAACCCCGTGATTCCTGGTTTGCAGCAGCCTCATCTGCATTGCACTATGGCTCAGAGTTGGGTGTTTCTTCTCAAGGGTCGTCGATAGTGTCTTCTCGCCGACCACATATACGTGCAGATTTAGGCACGGCCCCTAGTCATCACAGGTGTGTTATGTCCAATTCCATTAGACTTAATTCTTGGTTTTTTTTAAAGAAATTTCAAGTGGATTGTTTGATAGTATTGATGAAAATTGCAATTTTATGGGAATTTGTATATTTATGATTTATGGATTTTTTTTCAGAACTGTTCGTGTTGAAGGGAATGGATTATCAGATGACATGGTTGATGATAGTGGGCAACCACGACTATATATTTGGGGAACAAGGATTTGTGTAGTGGATGTTCAGAGGTAAACAATTTCTCTACTTACATTTCTTTATGGTTTTACTATCATATTATACTTTAGGTCGTTTCGCTCGTTTTTCACTGAATTTAAAGTTGTTTCACTAGATGAAGACGAAAATATGCTGATGCTACCTTCAAATGTAAGTAATGAGATAATATAAGAAGGAGATTATTTCGGAAATATGCCCTTTATTCAGCGTCAAGCTGTGGATTTATCAATTCCATACTACATTGAGCGACTCTATGAAATTGATCAGACTGATATTCCGTTCCTGAATCTGAATCTTTCACATGTAAAGGCATATTCCGAAGCGCTTTATAGGAAAATTATTGCTTATCCAGCGGTAAGTTTATATATTTAATAAAATGCTTAGTTTTAGTAGATATATTTTAGGATGTAATACCATATTTGGACATGACAGTGAACGAAATATATCAAGAGAAGTATAATCGTTCTCTTTCTTCACCAATAGAACTGCGACCATTTAATGCTGATAAAACTAGAAATATGAGGAGTTTGAATCCAAATGGTTAGGTTAAGTCAGTATATTAGTTACTAGATATAACATTTTCTTTTATTTAATTTACAGACATTGACCAGTTAATAACCATCACGGGAATGGTCACTCGGACTTCATCTCTAATCCCAGAGATGCGTCTAGGATTCTTTCAATGTTCGATTTGCAATTATTCAGTAGAAAGTGAAGTAGATCGTGGAAGGTTCTTATTCATTATCTCAGCACTTTTATATGACTTGAATAATTTATCATACCACAACATTTAATTTAGGATTGAAGAGCCAACAACATGTACAAACTGCTCTAATACTCATTGCTTCCAATTGATTCATAACCGTTCAATTTTTCTTGATAAACAAATAATCAAGATGCAAGAATCTCCTGGTATGCTTTTTTGAGCAAACACTTGTACAAATAAGTAATTCACCTGTATTTTCATTAATAATTAAGATGATATGCCATCTGGTCAGACTCCTCATACGGTTACTGTTTTTGCTCATGGACATCTTGTGGAGTCAGTTCAGCCGGGAGATAGAGTAACACTAACAGGAATATTTCGTGCTCAGGCTAGCAAAGTAAGCTATATTCGTTTGTTTATTGTTTGAAATTTCCTTTATAGGTGCTCGATTTTTTCATTTATTTTTATCAACATTTTAGGTGAATCCACGCCAAAGATCACTGATATCAGTTTATCGAACAACTGTTGATGCGCTACATTTCAGAAAGACTGATACTTCAAGACTTCATCAGGATAATGGGTAAATTCTATAGTAGAGAATTAGTTTAGAAAATAGGGAAATAAATTCTTGACTTAAGCGAATCACTGACTGATGAGCGTGTCGAACAAATACGTAACCTATCTCAACGTCCTGATATAATGGAAGCGCTTAGTCAGGCTATAGGTGATTGCATTTGACTTATATAGAACTTGTTCTACTCTTAGTGGATGGTATTGGATAAATGTACGCTAAGCTTCTTTTAGCTCCTTCCATTTATGAACACAATGATGTGAAAAAAGGTATTCTCTGTTTGCTCTTTGGTGGCACACGCAAGGATGATGAAACTGGGAACAAAACAAAATTAAGAAGCGAGGTCTTTCTTAGATTTTGTTTTACTAGTGATTATTTTTGTTAGAATAATCAGTTTATATGTGAAATGGATTTCTTTGTTAACGAAATGTTAATTTAGTTCTAAAAGCGTAGTACGTTTATGAATAATACATTTACTATTTAAAAACCCAGTATTGGGTAAGCCTATTGAACTGTAAATCCACATTGAACTTGAACTATGATTAATATATGAAAATAATGGGGAATAATTTTATTAAATTATATCTATTTCCAGATCAACATCCTTCTTTGTGGTGATCCAGGTACCTCCAAGTCTCAACTTTTGCAGTATGTTTATAGGCTTCTGCCGAGAAGCCAGTATACCAGTGGCAAGGTTTTTTTTAAAGATCAGAATAATTTAAGAAGTGTTTTTTTGAAGTTGTATAATTTGCATGTCTTATTAATGTTAACCTCTATCTACGTGTGGAGAAATATTCTAATTAAATTATTAAGGGATCTTCTGCTGTAGGACTTACAGCTTCGGTATCACGCGACAGTGATACACGCCAATTGGTTTTACAAACAGGGGCACTCGTGTTGGCAGACAATGGAGTGTGCTGTATAGATGAATTCGATAAGATGAATGATGGGACTAGAAGTATTCTTCATGAGGTTAGATTACAATAACTACTTTTTACTGGTAGTTTATAAACTATTTACAGGTTATGGAACAACAAACGTTATCAATCGCCAAGGCTGGTATAATTTGCCAACTTAATGCTCGCACATCAATTTTGGCGGCTGCTAATCCAGTGGACTCGAGATGGAACAGAGACAAAACTATAGTGGACAACATACAACTACCACATACTCTTTTATCAAGGTTAATCCTCACTAAATATAGAAATATTTGCTTGGCAGTACATTTTATTTTCAGATTTGACTTGATCTTCTTGTTAGTTGATCCTCATGATGAAATATACGATCGACGGTTAGCGAATCATCTTGTTTCGCTGTATTATAAAAGTCAGGAAGAGAGTGATGCTGAGCAACTAGATACGGCTTTACTCAGAGATTATATTGGTAGGTGCATTACCGTGGGAAACTGATAACGAGATATAATCAATCTAGTTATTTAGCGTATGCTAAGACGAATATACGTCCACAATTGACAGATGAGTCATCACAGTTCATTATTGATAAATATCTTTTTATGCGAAAGGTGATGTTTTTCATTTATTTAATGAGTCAAAGAAATATACATTTATATGCAAATAATATCTGTATTAGAAAACTAGAGGTTTATTTTGATGAAAAATTTTAAATCTAGTTGTTGAAGTTGTGGTTTTAAAACATTACTTGTAGGCTGGGGCTCAACATGGTCAGATATCGGCGTACCCACGTCAACTTGAATCACTAATACGATTGGCAGAAGCCCATGCAAAAATTCGATTATCGAATGCAGTTTCTATAGAAGATGTGGAGTGTTCATATAAGTAAATTTATTGTTGTGCGCTATACGCACTAATACTATGGAAGTATACACTAGTGCAGGACAAATTTTTAGATTACCTATCTAATTGGCTCTAGAAGATACTAGTTTTCAGTCTTCATCGAGAGGCTTTGAAACAATCTGCTGTTGATCCAGTTACTGGCAAAGTTGATGTAAATATATTAGCTGCAGGAATGAGTGCAACGAGTAGGAAAATGGTGCAGCAGGTTAGATGTTTTGATTCTTGAAGTGTATGTGAACCTTCGTAGATAAATTCTATTATGAGCCATTAATTTTAGTAAAATTTCTAGCTATATAATTTATTGCAGGTTGCGGACTGCATCGCAACTCATTTAGATACGACAAAGGGGGTTAATTTATCTGCGAGAAATCTTTACCAAATCATGCGTCAAAACGACAAGGTTGTTACAGTAATTATCCCTGATACCTTTTTGGGTCTTATGTATTTAAAAATTTTATAGACTCTTAATCGCGAAATATTTGATGAAGCTTTAAATGAGTTAGCCAAGAAGGAACTGATTATCCGAACTGGAGAACGCATCAGATATCTACCTACTAGGAACTAATGACAATATGGGAGTAAAAAAATAAATGGTTGATTAATTATTGAATTATGTAACTTTTATTACTTGTGTTCTGTATTTTTAGCTTTGATGTAATGATTGTATTGCTTGTGGTAGAAAACTGGCATGGATTACTACTTATTTTCAAAAGTATGTCATAGTTCGTGCTTTAAGGTAATGAATCGTTGGTATACTATTAGTCCGTTCTCATTTATTAAATGATTATCATGCTGAAGTACCTTGTTATCTAACTGACTAAATTGAGAATCAAGATGGATCGTAAGTAAAATAGGAATTTAGTTAAGCGTCATGTCAAGTTCTGAGGTAGACTGCTCAAACTCAGCTGCATTTCTGAATAGGCTTGCACGAATGAGAAAGGTATTTTTGGTTTTCTTTTGATTGGTTAAGTTGTATGAGTGTAAATTTCTGCGTGAGTAGCTGTTGGGAAAATCTAGTTATATTAATTTTTAGTAGTGTTCTCTTACAGGCTGATGATTCAATCATCATAGAGCTCAATGGTGTTCTTCCCACACAGTCTTTTGAGATGGCAAAGAATAGTTATGAGAAGTGCGAAGAAATTCAGAGAAAAGTAATCCCATCTACCTGAAAGTTATTAAGTTATATGCAACCAACGTATTTCAGTTGACTTCTATCCAAGATGTAAGAAAATCGATGATAGAGCACTGCCTAATGCATAGTGAAAAGGAAGCTACTACAGTCTCGGAGAGCTCCATGGAAGCTAAATTATTAAAAAATAGAGTTTGTAAATTTCTCCTGCTCGGCTTTTTATACAAAGAAATACACGGTTTTCAGATACGTCAGATGAAGAATGAGTTGGAAGTAGACGAGATCATAGCCACGCGGACCCGTGAGGCAATTGCTGAACGTTGTAGCCGACTTTAATAATAGGAATCTTGATTAGTGTTCTCTATAGGATATTATTGATAAGGGTTTTCCACGGATGAAAGTATTAAACTTTTGTAGCCTTATACATCCAGCATTCCTCTGAAACAAAAATTAATACAAACGATAGTCCTGTGCGATCGATTTCTAAAAAGCTTAGACATCGAATATTACCTCGCATAACTTCGGACTTTAGTGACACGTGTGATGTGCGTCACGCTTTTTATTATGATAAATTGGTGACTAACAATTGCTATCCACTGTCAACCGTGAGCGAACTAAATGTACATGCCACATTTGGAATTCAAAGTAGAATAGATAGTTTTATCCTAGGGTAATGAATCAAGCGGGTATACACTTCATTCGCGCTATTTCATGTAATTAGGAAATAAATCCGGCTACTGTCCATTATAGTTTTTTATGACAATGAAATATATATGTATATGTATATATATATATATATATATATATCAGTAGGCACTCATTAGCAGGGTTTTTGTCATTCATCACTGATTTACCAGTTCGCATTGGCTCACTGCTAAAACACCACAAGTGAATCACAGATGCTCAAAATTAACTGTTAACCTAAAACTCAATCTAGAAAACAAACCGAGACTAATTGAAAAATTGGATAACAATACCTGGTATTTGAAGACTTCAACTTGAAATATGCACAAACAGCAGGATTAGAAAAGTATATAGCGAATCAAAAGGTTTGCTCACTTCTATTTCTCATTAGAATACACTAGATGCCATTTTACGATATCAATTAAGTACTATCTATGGTTTAGAGTTAAGATCCGACATATTAAGTGGAAGAGGCGCCATGAATCGTGACTGCCGACTCTCAAGGTCTAGCCGCTGATTCTGAAAACATCTTTGATGATATGCAAAACAAATTAAAAAGAGAAGCGTATTTCGGTAGTAAGTCTATAACCACACATAATAATCAAAGTACCTATTAAAATACCTCTAGACTGAAGATTTTTCCGTTGCACAGACGCACTTCATTTTCTTGAACAGCTACTAGAGCAGCAGCCGTTTTCACATTAATCAACTATAAAATAATACGACAAAAGTATCATTATTCCATTACATCTAACTAAGCACTATCTATAAATAACGAATTACCTCCGCCACAAGTTTGTTTTCTAACGTCAAAGATAAGGCTACTAGATCGCGCTAAAATATAATAAATTAACAACAGGAAATAACAGTCAATAAATATCAAAGAACAGACCATCTCTGGATCGACATCTAGATTAAGTTCAATTCTTTTTTTCTTAGCTAACTCCTCATCATAGTATTTTCGCCATTCCTCTACATCTTGTTTATCCTCTTTAATCTGAAATAAAAATGTGGGTAAAAAAATCTCTATTTCATATCTAAAATTCATTGATATAAACAGGCAAAACTATTAATTATGTAAATATTCATAAGAATAAACAAAAGTGTCTGGTGAATTTACCTTTTTAGCCGGAGTTTCATCAACGGATGGGAGTAATTCTGTACTCAACCTTTCTCTTTTAACTTGTTTCGCTACCACTTTTCTTTCCTCTTCTTTTGTAGCGTCATTTTCTTTAACTTCCTTTTTTATATGCTAAAATAAAAGATTGTAATACTATTGTAATACAATTGTTATTATAAATATTAGCATTCTGTTAAGAATACCTGTGAATGACTGTGTAGTTGATTATGTCCCTCTGATCGCGGTCTATCTCGATCTCTTTCATGTGTCACTCCATGGTCCTGTTTTGTTCGATAGTGTCCTGATGGGTTCATCTGATTATTAACATGGCTCTGCGCTAAACCATGGTTGCCACTATATGATGTAGCTAAAAAACAAATCCACATTTCCAGCTCATGGTATTTATGTAAAAGCACAACTTATGAGAACTAAAACAAATTTTAAAATTAGTTTAAATCGTAGGATTCCCTTGGAACATTACCTGATGAATGATGAGATGATGCGTAATGAATTTGGTTCGACTGGTGTGATGCCACTGGACTGAAATTGGTATTTCTAAAACTTGCAGAAGACAATAAGAAATAGTAAATAAAACCTATTAAATTAATATTAATAACAACCTATGTCTTGGTTCATTTTTTAGTTGTCATAAATACCCAATAGAATAGCAAGACAATTATAGTCAAACCAAGTATTGATAGAAACCCCAATTTTTTAAAAACCTATAGAAGACATTAATGTATATTGTTCAATTTTAGTGGCTTCAATATTAATTACGAAAATATTTTTAACAGAACATAAATGAATAACGGATGAAGTCCATAAATAATTACTTCCAAAGTGAAATAATACATTTAGCTAAACTTATTAACATGGAGAATAATATCATTGTATTGTAATATCACCCACTTCGAAGTCATAGTTCTCCAAATCATTATTACAAAATGTAACCCACACATAAAATTCTGCAAATCATAACATAAATGTCGAGTTACCAATATTTTTAAATAATTTATAAACTGAATTAGAGAAATGAAATTAATCAAATCTCTGCAGGCAACAGAATTGTTTCAATGCAGCTGAATTGCAAGAAAAAAGAAAATACTTTAGAAATTTCTTCTATAAAATTAGTACATATAACTAGCTGCTCATATCTCTACCGCAATACATCTATACAAGATGCAACTAAATTCTTAATTAAATTTTACCTTACACAAAATACTAATATGAGTTAGAGATTTAATGCTACCTCCATACTAGTCTATTAAAAATGCTTCTTTACTTTTTTATGATCAAAATAATATGCACAAACTATCCAATGAACCCCTGTTCTCACTGTATGGCACTAATTGAATTGGGTATTAACTGCCCACCATAAAACTTGATGGTGGGAATAACATGTTGTGGTAAGCCCTCAGCTGTCACGAAATCGCTTCCCTGCCTCTGACTACAAGTTATGCTTCCGTGCGCTCGGAAGTACATGTCATATGGATGAATATCCCAACAAGGCCACATAGTTCTTGCCTTGTCCCGTCGGCAGAAGGATCAAGAGATCAATCATTCGATCATCTGCAATTTGATCGACTCCATAGCGACTTGTCAAGCTGTTATTTAATCAAAAGGAAATCCGACCAAACAATGGCTTAGATCTATATTTTTCACATCACTATAGCGAGATAGAAAAACTATAATGGTGAAGAAATGGGAAAATGATACCGTATTTAAAGTAGTACTGCCTACACGAATAGGTATAATTTACGTTAAACAACATTGTGATACAGAATGTGTGGTTGGTTACTTATTAGCTAACCTCAGTCATCAGAATTCCTCGTATTTTAAAGCATGAACTTATGACCACCACAGTTGAATCGTCTTTATTACTCTATTTCTTCATTCACTGAACACAGTATTAAAGCCTAATGAGATCAAAACTGTTTTAAGATATCTATTTAAATAATGGCATTAAACCTATAATATAAAATACATAGATTTGTTGACACTACTATGCTTAGTAAGATTTCCCTCATACGAACACTTTTAACAGCCACAGAAAATAATAGGATGCAACACGCTCACTAACTCTAAGGGTCGAATTAAGGTGATTAACAAAGTTACTTTCAGTTGCCCAATTTCTTTTTCTGATTTTAATTAAAATTCCCTACCTAACATTTATTGTTGCACTATTCGTCGTAACTCTTGGTGGTAGTACATGTGGAGGAGGTGGGATATTAGGTGGTGGTTGAAAATGGGGATGAAACGGAGGAAACGGCGGGAGTGCTGAAATATTCTATACATGAATATTTAAAATTGTGCATAAAAAGCATATAACCATTCTAACCAAAACAATCCAAATTCAAAGCATACGAAATACTTCATGAGAACTCCATGTTACAGAATAGACATCCTCTTAGTTTATCATTATGCTTATGAAGTGTCTTTAAAACAATCAATTACTCATCTATATTAAGATCAAACTAACTAGATAATGGCCTAAATCCTGGCGGCGGTGCGAAAGGAGGTGGAGGAGGAAATGGGAAAGGGGGAGGAAGAAATAAAGGTGGAGGTGGAACAGGAGGTTGCTGCTGAATACAAATTTAAGTATAAAGTCTACATGAAATTAAGATAAAAATTAATTCATATATAACATTTTAATTGTGAAAGGTAAGAAAACCGCAAAATAATCTTGAAAAATATGAGATATAGTTGATTTACATGCTATTATATTCGACTCTTAGCATTTTAAACACCACATACCTGCTGTTGTTGTTGAACCCTCTGGTGTTCAGCAACTAGACGCTCCTGTTCTAATCTTAGCTCATGATCACGCCATTCCTTTGGCTTCTCCCATTGTGAAACCTGTCAAGTATTGTGTAGAATTTTCATGATAAAAAAAAAACTAAATGCTCGATTATCATAAATCTAATTAAGAACCTCTGTGTCCCTGTTATAAAAATATTTGCGACCTGACGAGCTTGTTTGCTCAGACCAAGGACCAAACTCCTTGACATCTTTATCCTTACGAGACTGAAATAAGTATGAATTACACTACGTCAGCCATAATATATTCTGAATAGTTTTATCAAAGAACAATAATTTATAAATAATATGATCATTTTTCCAGTAAAACTAATATGCATTAGATAACCACTAATTAAATAAACTAACCATTACGTCCGAGAAGTAAAAGTATTTGTATCCTGATGTCTTGTTTACAACAAAAATACACCGTCCAATTTATTCCTAAGAAAAGCTACTTTTTGCAAAATTACAATACGCAACTGAGCTTTCAACTAAAGAATTAGTGTAAGATATTAAAGAAGAAAAATGAACTAATAAAATTATTCCTTCAAGAAATTTATCAAAACCAATATCTTTTATATAAAGACAATTTCACACGATCTAAATGAAATGGCGGTTCCTGAGGGATTTCAAACACTTCTTCTTTTCATCGCATACGAACGTCGGCGAAGCGTGTTTTGATGAAAATCTGAAATTGTAGCGCGTTTCTCTTATACTTTAAAATGTTTGTATAGAAATTCAGTAAAGAAATACATCATAGGAAAAACCATTACAACTATGAGGATTTCTTAAGTGAAAAATGCTACACTATAAATTAGACTATAATAAATTTAATAACGAAATATTTGTTCATGATATTTAAACTTATCAATTATTGATGAGTAATTCCTGATAAATGAATAACATTGTAAAATAAGAAGTTAAAAATTTTCGCAAGTAGTAGTGATTTACATCAACTGTGCTATTCAAATTATTTTATTTTATCCTTGTATATTTTATATTCCTATACATGACAAATTGTTTTATTTTTGCTATCATTTCTCAGAATAAATTGCTTTAAACTGAAAAATTCTTAAGGTACGATACAGTACAAGTCTTAATAATTTTTTTTCGACAGTTTTTGAGAATATCTTGCTCTCCTATTCTCATTTGTATTGCCTATCATTAAATACTACTGTAGGCCAATCGATTACTTTCGGAAAAATTTACAATCTATAGTATTCAAGTGGATGTGTAAGTACTGTAACGAAGCAGTAACGTTATACGCTTGTATGAATTAAATATCTACAAATAGGCATCAGATCAGTCTAATTTCGGCACAAATAGAGTCATATTTCTTGCTTGCTCCACCCTGTGCTATTCGTTATCACCTGTCAACAGATTATGGTGTTAGCAGTCCTTTAATGAACCGAACTTAGTAAATAGGCCTTGAAGTGGTGAGAGCGCAGACTCATTATCGGATGTCGGTTAGATGAAAGCGCTACAAGCTGATACAAGGTGTGCGTTCTCACTGCTTAGTCCAGTATTTATTCGACATTCATCTCGAAAAGTACTGTAATTGACATGGCTGTCTCATTTAAATTTTTTCGGCCGTGGGAAGATTCTAAACCGGCTAAAATTTCTGCCCATACCGCTACCGTAGTGCCGTTATCCTCGATATATCATCATCAACCGTATCCAACAACGTCAACGTCTCCACCAGATTCTCACTTCAATAAAGCCCTCAGACAAATTAAACGTCAATGCATCCGATGCGATTGTCTGTATTGTAGGCAAAGGTAAACTACTACTTCTCCGTAAACATGATTTCATAGTCATTTTTGCTAGTTAAAACAATATATAATGTCCGAAGTATTTTATTACCTATCAAATTATATGAACATTTTCTCAATATCTAAATCATGATGTCGACTTTTGTTTATACTATTCGTTTTTTGCAATTTTGTGAACAACCTTGGTTTATTTTAGGAAAAGAGGTGACAATGACAATAATACACGAATCCATATTTGCCACTTTCAAGATTGCAGTAAAACATACAAAAAAACGAGTCATTTAAAAGCACACCTCAGGTAAAATTTCTATGTGAGAATTTCAAATATGTTTGCACTTTAATACTGGTATATTCATATCAACAATAATTTTGAACCCTGAAGTATTAAAGCTACTTATTTTTGTCAAAACTAATTCCATTACTGAGAGTAAAAATTAGCTAAGAATTTCAGATCTCACATTGGCTCAAGACCGTTTGAATGTCGCTGGTTGCGTTGTGGAAAAAGATTTGCACGTTCTGACCAGCTGCAGCGACATGTGCGCGCTCATACTGGAGAGAAGAACCACTCTTGCTCAGAATGTGGGCGCAGCTTCGCAAGATCTGATCACCTGAAACAACATATCCTCAGCCAACACCCTGTTATAATAGTAGACTGACTACAGAGTCATTAAAAATACAAATTGATCTCTATGTTAGAAAATTATAAAAAAAACATCTAGGTGGCCATAGAAGACCGATCTTAATTCTGTTTCTGAGTGGTCAAACGACTTCTGGAAGTATTCTCATTTTATTTACTGATATGTGCAATATATCTGGAAATTTTAATTATTATACCGTTAGTATTTGTGCACTTGTGAAAAAATATCAATAGAGTAAATGTGTCCAGACAAGGCACCACCCGCTGATTCAATGAATATTCTACGGCTGAATAGAAAACTTTGTCTGGTCCATTAACCAAATAGGCGTAATTCAAGTGGAGGTAGTAGTCGGTGTATGAAAGTTCAGTGAAATGAAGCAAGCTTAATAGATCTTGTGTAGGTCCTGCACAATATATTGGATAGTCACGCATACTCTGGAGATGATTTCTGCATTTTATAGTCATTTTTATTTGCGTTCACTACTCTTAATTTCTCCAATCAACTAGCAGAAAAATTCAAGTATTATCTATTTCATTATAATTCATATGAAGATCTCATTGTCCCATGTATTTAGCGCGTGACTCATTATCTGTCTACACCGTCAACAAAATAAAATAGCACTATGAAATGTCCATCAAATTTTTCTGAGGTTATTGATTTTACTGTGCTTGGAATTCTGCAATTTATCTCCTTAGTTTTTACCAGCTGTTATCCTCTTTCAGGTGTATAATGGAAGCCGTGTAGATACTTTTAGTTAAAAATAAAGTTCCCTATAATTTCTTGTTATAGCTTGCAGTATGGTTTACATATATTATATTTTAGCATGTTTTATAAAGCTTGTACTTATGTTCTCTCTCTATTTACAATGGATCTTTAATTATTTTCTGAGGCCTCTACCAGCAATAATTATTGTTAGTGATATTAAATGTATCACTTCCAGTATAGAAAAGTTTGGATAACAACTTTTAATGAAACGTAAATCCAATATTGCAAGGACTGAAACATTAATACCGTATATTTCAACGTCTTTTAGGATTCCAAATAATTTTTTAAATTTAACAGAAGTTAAAATACAAGTGAGATAGTAGAAAGTAACAGTTCATACCTTTACTGGTATATTTTAAGTCCTAATTTCCACTAAATTGCCAAAATGAGAATAATTCGCTGATTGAGGATACAGCCAGAGACAAATTTGTTTTTTGGCTTCTTGAATATATCAGAAATTACGGATTCTAACTCTATGTTATAATTGCCGTATTTATCTTATTTTACTTACCTTTCATGATCAACTAAGAACACTATCTTTATCTTTCCTGATATCCTTACCTATGCAGAATTTCAACAGTGTGGCTAAGAATTTGTAATTTACACGTCATTGTCCCTTGTTTGTTTTGTTGTTGTCTGCACACAAAAATAAATTCGCATAAGCAGTAAAACGTGATTTCTATGAAACTTTAATTTTTAATTTTTTGGACTTTATATTTTAACTCAAATTACAGAAATTACTAAAGTTTTCTAACAGTTATTCCAAATGAATATAGATAAAAATCCACTTGCAACCAGTCATTAAAATGGTGGTCATTTAGGCGACATCTCATTCAACTCGGAGATTTCTTTGGGCTGTCGCGAATAACTCTGTGCTTTGAGTTGACAAGTTGACGCAGGCCTATTAACAAGCACAGAATGCCTCCCCCGGGAAGCCGTTTCTTGGCAGCCCAGTTGTCTTCACTGCGCCTCGTCGAGCCGTCGCCGTTCCCCTTCCTCCCACATTCGCACATTACTAATTCTAATTCTAGTTTCCGCTTTTGGGAGTCACAGCTATTTCGTGTGGAATCATCACGGATTCAGCGACTGCTTCAAGTTCCTCGTTCCTTCTCAAACATGAATCAGTTTCCATTATCTGGACATGGTGGTAGTAGGCGGGGCGCGATTTCCGAAGGCATGGACTTAGGTGATGGTGCTTCCCAAACTTCAAATGAGAAAGGACACAAAAAAGGTATGAGTAAAGAAATTATGAAAATCTATGGTCTTTTTTTAACTATTATCAATTAATGAGTTGTTTAGAAATATATCTATCTTAACCTATTTACCTTACCTGGAATTTTCATAGAAAGTCAATGTCGATTCCGACTTCGTCTTGCACTTCCACATATTGCACTTATAACAACGACCCTACTTTATGTTTGCCTTGGAGGTTTGTCAATTATTCATTTCACTGAAAAGTCAAATTTTCTAGGATTAACTACTGATTAATACAATCCTTAGTGCTTACAGACAATACCATAAGCTATTTATTTAAAAAAAATTTTTTTTTGATTTAGTAAAAGTAATTGAACATACATTACTGCATTATTTATATTGGCATAACTAGTTCGATTTTTAATTTATTAACGTTGTTTGTTTACCTTTTAAGAGTTTTGAATGTCTTTGATTTAATTTATGATATGCATTAAAATAAATGCAATATCTCATATATATACATATGGCTATTTGTTGTTTAGATAAGGTGCTATAATAACTGCCCATTAAGATTCAATTTCCCTTGTAGTTTTGGCCGATAGTTAGATAATTATGCATTATTAAAATTTTCCCTCCGTTTATTAGAGTCGCAATATTCAACAGGATCCAGTGAGGAAACAGATTGAGAGCTTATTTTAGCTGGATCAGAGTTTATTATTGCTTCTTATGTTCTACATGATATCTGAAGCACTACATTTTATCCTTCTTGAACATTTTCTAGTTTTAATTTGGGCTCAGATCAGTCGGCAAAACTTTTACGGTTATAGTAATTTATCCCTCATTAAGTGGTGAACATCGATTTGATTGAGTTGTACTACACGTACTTTTAGCTGTAATTTTTGCCTCAATCGAGCAGCCTTATGAGTTGCAACACCGAAACTTCCATATGCGAGAGATTCGAAAGGCTGAGGTTGGCTCTAATTCCTTCACATTAACTAATTTTCGAAGTCATTTATCTAGTCTATTCTTCAAATATATTTTTGAACATAAAAATAATTTCACTACTTGCGTTCTTCAAAAGCATCTCACTGAATACATATTCACGAACAGATTGATTAATAATATATACATGAAAACAACCCTAATTCTCAGTAATAAAAAGGCAAATAAATTGATAGAGATAATTTTCGGAAAGTAAATGTTCATAATCGTGTTTTATAAGGAAGCAATTTTCGACTATGATGCTGCGTCTGATCCTCACAATCAAACTGCTTTGCTTTTAATCGACCATCTTACATTAGTCACATTCATGGCTTTTGAAGCTGGAGTTAAACCTTGTGGTGAGTGTAACTTATAATAAATTCTTTCATAAGTGCAATACAATAATAAAATGTTTGTCAACAATTATTGACTTGCGTAATTACCCGTTTGAATTTACAGAATACGGATACATTTCGACTTAGTTTAAAATAATCCTATGCTACGTAATAAAAACTTGCATTATTCTGTATGAGACTTGACACATTAATGATTTTGCTATAGTTTTACAGTTTAAAATTACATTTTCGCGTTACTGGAAATGTATTTTTCAGCTTTTTTTCTCTTCCTTCTCTTTTCAAAGTATGTATATAACTATGCATTTAGCATATTGTTCGGTTAAATTCAATCATTATTTACAACTGGTTTTAACTGTATTCGATATTTTTTGTTGAAGAATTATTTATTATTCTTATTGATGCTAACCATAACCTTTCTAATTAAAAGTAATAATAAACAATTTTTTTCAAACGTAGAATAAAATCAAGAATATTTACTTAAGTAATCAACGCAAAAACTAAATTTTATTATGTTTGATAGTCTTGATGAAGGAAGACGAGGTTCGCATGGGAAAACCAGTGTTTCGCAATAAGGGCTTTTTCTCTAACTTTATGTCCAAGAGTAATAATAGCATTACTAACTCTTAGAAGGATTATTTTAGATAAAACATCCAAAACTTAATCATAACAACTTTTACGTATAATTTAGATTTTCACAACGCTACGTTCGCTTCAAAATGGAATTTAGCATCGTCGCTGTTCTTCACGACCACAGTTCTCACATCAATTGGTAAGAATACAGCCGAATATTATACACAGAGTAGATGATTTCTAAGTCATCCTGGCATATTGTAATCATAATTTACGATGACTGAGGATTAAACTTTAAACGATAGATTATCTTGGCAAAGTTCAGTTACAGAAATTACTCAATAGTAGGAAGTCTAGGCTATATTTTTAAAATATATATCTCTACCATTATATTTTCTAAGTATCTTTCGTTTAATAGTTTTAGAACTATCATAGCATAGCTTTTATAGGTTACGGTCACTTGATTCCTATTTCACCTCTTGGGCAAATATTCTGCATGTGTTACGCTATTTTTGGGTAAGTATAATATCTCTTCGTCCCCTATCCTTTATCTATTTTTTCTATTCCTTTTCATTATTCTTGTAAACAGGAACTACCATTCTTTATAACAAGCAAAATTATATACAGGGTGCGCCAAAAGTACCCTGTGAGCCTCATAGTTTCACAGCAGCATTCGGCACGATTCTAGAGACAAGATGCCGCATTACAAATCTATGTCCAAACTTCCCCCTTTACNCAGCTCGTCCTGCATAGCTTCGCCCAAGTGCTCAGACCCTAAGAGAGTTCCAGTTGTTGTAGTCTCTCCTAACCAGAGTGCTTTCCATGAGTTAATATATTGCGAAATTCCTTACATCCAGACCTAGGTTAAATATGCTAACTTAACCACACTTACCTTCCTATATCAGAACCTTTGACTCATCCTGTATATATGATTATTCCTAAATTAAGTGTTTTGGTTAAGTGGAAAAAGAAAGACCAAGAGTTTTAGAATTCCTCTGACTTTGATAACAATAGCCGATGTCGCTAAATTTCTTGCTGATCTTCTTGGAGGAACTGGAGAAGATCCCCTTGCGGAGGTAAAACAGGAAGATAACATATTCATCTAAATATAATTCATATGTATTAAGTTAGCACGGCTAATTGAATCAGTACAAATGGTTGAGAATAAAAACTTTTAACGTTACTTTGAAGAATATCTATAAAAAATAAGTCAACCTATTTAATAATAACATTTGGTAGATCTATACAAAAATTTAACCTGCTATAGTATAAATCAAGTGGACAAATAGTGTTGGAGTCTTATGCCTAAATAAGTATTGAAAAAAATGTTGAAAGAGTGAGCATTATTAGCCACAATATAGTTGTATTCTTCAGGTTTCTGGTTCTCGTCGTTTAAGTGCCCTTCTTTGTCTCTTTGGATACATGGCAATAGCTGCATGGATATTTACTTTCTATGAACAGTCATGGTCATTTTTAGACTCCTTTTACTTCTGCCTTATATCACTAGTAAGTTTAAGTCTCTACGATTTTAATTCTGTTTCCATGAGTTTATCTTTATTAAAATAGAGATAAGAGAAAAATAAAAGTACCTTATTGCAGGAGAAATATTTAAATGACCTATTGTTTTGTGTTCTATGCAAGTTTAAGCAAATATATGCGCTTTTTTCGCACTACTCAGGTGTTAAAACAGTTACCATTTCATATAGATTTGATAATAATACATCAAAAAATTGTATAGTATCTAATCTTAACAAAATGTTATATTAAGCCTATAAATTAGAGTATGGAAAATATTACAACTTGAGACAACATATTACGAAGAATAGAAGGTACTTAACTAAACTTAGCAGGAATAATGACACTTAAAGCTTATTAGAAAATTGGCTTTACTAAGAACCATGTTACTCAAATAACTTGTCTCGTATATCCTGTGGTTTTAGGACAAGTTCCCATGACTTGTTAATCGTTATGAACGATTAGGATTAATCATAATTATCATATTAGGGAATCGTTCTTCTCACAACAGTTTATTTGAACCAACCGTTATTTTAAAATGTTCAGGAAATGAACAAAGAACTGAATAATAAATCCCCCAAAATAAGTTTTGATCCTATCTAATAAAAATATAAGATAATGCAAATCATTAAGCATAAATTAATCCCAACTGCACACATTTAGATGACGGTTGGATTTGGCGATCTTTACCCGCAAGGTAGCATGGAGTATATGTTAGCATCCATTGGTAAGTCTTCAAAGCCAATAAGGAACTAGGTTCCTCGCAAAATAATTTGATATCAGTAGGTATTTTTTCAGACATGTCCACAAATTTTAAATCATTAACATAAATCATACATATTTTAATATGTATTCAAGGGCGATATTAGACTATTAATTACAAGATTGAACATATTCAGTACTCAATACATTGTATATAACTTGGTTTATCAAAAGAAAATTACAGTTTTTCTTTTCGTTGGTCTTGTTCTCACAACTTTGGCTGTGGACATTATGGGGTCAACTTGTATAGAAAGAATTCATTCATGGGGGCGAGGACTGGATGCAATGGGATTTATCAGAGCACTTAAAGGCGTTAAAACTAACAGCAAAAAGTTTGCAGGATTTTTTCTTCTTAGTTTTCATCTATTATTGTAATTCTTTTCATTCATAGTTTATGATTATTTTCATAACTTCTTCCAGTTTTATATTTTTGTTATTTTTCATCTCTATCCTCTTTTTATCTTTGACCCCCTCTTTTCCAGTGTCCCGCCCTTTCCGCGCTGGTTTGCGTTCGTACCCAAGGACGCGGCAGCCATCCCTTACATTGATGACTCCGATGCGCGTTTGTCTTCTCGCTAGACCTTCGCCTCTTAGGGTTCTTCTACGTCCTATCAACGACCCCTCAACGGCCTTCAGTGGGCCTCTAGAGCCTATCGGGCCATTTCTCGATGCCCTGGATGTTCTGGGTCCTGAGATTTCTCTAGTATGCTCAGGACCAGACTCTATCAGACAATTGATTATACCTCAAGCTATTAGAGAAGAGGTTCAGATCCCCAACGTATTATTAAACTATTTCGATTTATCTCGACTATTTTCTGAACCTCTCTCAGAAGATTTCGAGAAAGAATGTGAAGAAATAGAATTACGTTTGCAAAGTGTCACTGAAGGTTCGTTATTATTTATCACTACTACTTTTACTCATCTCGTATTCAATGTTTTTTTTTACCTTTTTAGTTAAGATTCTTTAACCACATGCTTTGAATGATAAAGCAAAACGGTCAAACGACACATTTTCCGACAGGGAAGCACGAGTCACTTTTCCTAAAATTTAATTGATGTAGATGTTATTTCATATGTTGTACTTGATTTTTCAAAATCGGCAGGCGATGGTTTATTTGTAAGATAATGCGATAAATATGCAAAACTGGATTTTTGCAATATAAAGTTTGGTTCTTTCGTCATATAATTGGCACAGTTCGGGGAAAGCAATCTATTCGCAGAGAAAAACGGGTCGACAGTTATACTAACACTTATTTTTTAGTTTGTAAAATAGGAAAAAGTATATAAACATTGCTGCTACTCAGTTAATTGGTTATTGAACATCAAAGATATCCGTCGAACTCATACTGTGAAGAACTAAGACCATATTTATATATATGCAGACTACTTTTATTCTACTAAGAAATTCACTTTTACGACGTACCTTGTAGTAAACAATATGTACTTTATGTCCTAACCCTTCACCTGCGCAAACGTAAGTCAGCAGAAGTTCCTAAGCTGTTCATATTGATCTCTGTATCTACAATTAGTTTCATTATCGTTAGCAGGTTCGCCCGACCCGATGAGTGTTTTACGAATTTCACAAAATCTCTTATTCCGAATACCCACTAGTAGTTACAACATGACTCATCTTTCTAAAAATCTGTGGATTAACACTAATTAACTTTCTACTTTGGATGTAATAGTGACATCATCACCAAAAAATCACAAATTTCAATTGGTTTCAATTTTATATCCAATTATGAGCATAGCTTTCAAACAGGTTTCACACAATATTGTGTAATATCAAAATCAAATATAAATATGAATACACATTTATTTATTTAAATGCAATATTAGCACATAATATTTTGCTTTTGACAACTATTCACAATATTTGTAACAGCACAAATAATGATTTATGTCCAGCACATAAAAATGGTGGTTCACAATAGGCTTATTTGGTAATTGAAATGGATTTATTCCTACTTTTCCTAACAGATTCGACGTACCATGTCCTGTTTTTAACGTAGGAAGTTCGCGATGAATGTTGTTTGACAAACAAGCAGTGTCAACAGTAGGTGTCAGGGAACGACTGACCTCCATTGTGAGCGTGCAGTGTGTGCGTGGCCAGTGGGGATACAGGATTCGATTAAATTTGTAAAGAAATACAAGTTATACAAGAGCACTATTAGTGAGGATTTAGGGCAACTAAAATACATTTATTTCGTTATCATTTTACTTATTATTCTCACTATTTCTATAAAATCGACTCATTTTTAAACAACTTACCTTTTAATTTTTTAAATGTTAACAAATTGATATGCATCATCACTAATAAAGTGGTAATTACTGCATGTTTTCTTTACTCTTCTCACTTTCTCTGAGCTCCAATACTACATAGGCATCTATTTTATTACTTATTTCCAAAGCATTCATTTCTTTTTTATCACTGATATATTAAGTTCCTATCTCTCGTTGACCTTGCCATTGAAAGATTGACCGGGTTCCGCATTCTGTAGACAATTTAATGGTCTTGCTTTATTAGAAAATAGCTACAGTAGCTAGAATAATTATTCACTTATAAATTTTAAAAAGATCTAATTATATGTATACATTACTACAAAAACTACATAGCATATAATCTTATGTGGTTACCAAGATCAGTATCTAAATATAAATTTGAGCTTGATTAATTAAATAGGCATAATTCGAGGTAAACACTTCATCGATCTCATATCAACGGTTAAACCTATTTACCTGTCCAGCTCTAATCGGACTCACCTCAATGCAATCAAATGAAGAGATGGAGATCAAATAATATCCTTGCAGCGAAAAAACGCCGCTAGAAGTAGGTAACGGAATATAGGTTAAAATTATAGTCGCAATCAATACCGGTACATGAATCAACGCAGTGGTTCAACATAAGAAATATGTACTTCGTAGATTTCTAAATATATCTTGTTTATTTACAAATATTTTTCAAAAATATTGAAGTTTTTTAAAAATTGGTTAAAGATTAGTTGTTTTTTTTTTTAGCAAAGTATATTATATAATCCATTATCTTTTCACGCAAAATTAATTAATCACAATGAGCGTCAAAAACATTGTTTGCATTTAATTTAATATTTGTAGAGGAACTTGCAAACACATTGGAAACTGTCAGCTTGGAGGTGGAAACTGCAGTATGGTGAGGGAATTTATTGAGATAAATATGTCATATATTACAGCTTAAATAACTGCAAACATTCCTCGAAAAATAACGTTGAATACTATGTGAAAAGTAATAATTATGGAATTATTGTTTCAAAGGTTCTGGGATTTAATGTGTTTATAACCACATAAGTTGTGAATCTTGTTTAAATTTATTTACATATATTGAAAAAACACAAATTTCAGTGATCGCGAAACACGTATTGACGGTGATGTCGTTGTAAGAGCTCGTGGATTGCCATGGCAAGCATCTGATAGCCATGTGGCACAATTTTTTGCTGGATTAGAGATAGCACCGTGAGAGTAGCTAGAATCACTCACGAAATTCTACATGTGGAAAATTATTTTGGGAAAGAACATTTTCTTCAGAGGTGGAATCGCTTTATGTCTTTCTGCTGAAGGTAGAAGAAATGGAGAAGCTCTTGTTAGATTCAAAACACCGGAAATGAGGGAATTGGCACTGAAGAGGCATCGACATTTTCTTCTATCTAGGTATAACAACAATGAAACTTTGCCAATATTTATCAATTCCCATTCCCTATATATTTATTGTCGCTACTCCTGTCTTGATTTACTTAGCAACATTTTTTTTCCACTTTATCTAGCTTATGTATAGGAATACTGTCCTTATTGTCATATGTACGAATATTTTCTAATACAAATAATCTATCAGGTACATCGAAGTGTACAAAGCAACAGCAGAAGAATTTCTTCATGTAGCTGCTGGTAAGTTGAAATTTATTGATTTTTCAGCAAACTTATATTTAGAATATAATCTTACTATTCTGCTCAATAATTTACCATGGGAGTTTTCGTCAATCCTTAAAACATGCACTAGATTCTTGCTGTCTTTCTCAATACACTGCGCGTGAAATCGTTAGTAAATGAACAATTCACTAAATTAGTACGGAGATTTTCAAATTTATATATAGCCTATGAAAGTAAATCAGTTGGATAATCGAAATCTTTTTGGTGTTTCAAAAATCTTTAAGCGTTGGCTACTTTTAATTTGTTCTTGCGAATTGTTAGACACCTCTAGAAGTTTCAAAGAAATGTCCTTATTAACACAAATTTAATATATAAGCATATTTTCAATAGGCTTAGGAAAACGACGAACAACCTCAAAATCTCACTATTATTACAAGTGTTTTAAGAATTGTGGGAATTATATTACAAAAAATAACCAATCTTCTATAAGTGTTAAAAGTCTACTTCGCGTTTTTCTAACAATGGATAATTATATTCAACATTTGCTGATATAATTAAATTCTAAATAATCTACATTTAGTACTACTTAATTAACTTACATTTTGAAAAAAAAGACCTTTAAAATAAATAAATAAAGCATACGAGCAAACATTTATAATAATTAAGGCTTGATATTTTGATAATTCATGGTTTTTTTTTGTTGTTAACAGCAGTGTCTCGATTCCTCACTAGCTCATATACTTGTCTTTTGGGACACTAACTACCATGTGAAGCCTAAATTCTAGTCATATTTTTTGGTACTTTACTCGTTTCTATAAAGTTCTGCTTGATGTTTCACTTAAAATCACTCCAGTAGTAACTCTTATACTATAGTATACCCGTACATGATTATCATTCTACTATAAAATACTTTTGAAGGCATATTTTGCTATTAATAGTTGAAATTCAATCTAGTAAAATTAACTGGACTATGAGCTACATAGCATGTAATATATATTTTCATCACTTTAACTCCTTCACACTGGGAGAAGTGTCTCTCAATCGGTGACCTACGAACTGGGTACGCGTTTCGGTTCTTAACGCAGTTTTTACTGTTCGCTGCACACAATTCGAGGTTTTCCTCACCCTTATTTATGATGCCTTTTCAGAATTTTTCATTCCATCAACATGCGCATTTGCATGTGTACATAAGTGTTTGTGGCTATATTCTGATATTATAAAAAATAGGATAAACATTACACTTGATGTCATAGACGATCATATAATGCTAAGTGAGCTTATACTATTCCATTCATCTAAACGCAGGCATATTACATGCCATTCACAGACAGACAAATCGTACAATAATGGGTCCACCTTTACATTCACAACTGTACATACAAATATCTGCATTCATATCCATTGTCATCAGTTTGCTTATCAATTGGGTACGTGCTTTATGTTCATATCTTATTTGTTTTTATTTGCTAGAGATTATGCGTACATTTGTACATTTCACTTGCGCTTTATGATAAGAATCTAAGAAATTGTGATATGATGTCGTTAGTCTTTCTGCATTAACTTTTCACTATTCGGCATTTCGATCGCACTTTTTCTTCATGTTTTCGCACCGTAAACATTTCTCTTCTGCTTTTATGGTCTGTCTCCATTCCTTTTTTTCTCTCTTACTCATATCCTAAACCCTCTATTTGGTCGAATGCAGCTGTGATCAATTTTGATGTCGATTTCCATTTGCGACGTGTCAGCCCCCCTACGTCTCTAACAACGCTCTGTACACCCTTCCCCTTTATAGCGTTGTTTTAAGCATGTCTGCCCTCTTTACGTCTCTCCTTAAGTATAGAATCGCTAAAACTAGAGAACGTACAATAAGGTCCTATATTCATGCCTCGTTATATTGCATTTAATAAGTAGTCTTAATTAACTAAGTCTGTTTTTTAAAATAGATAGTTTCTTTGAGTCATTCGTTCATTCACCTATTCATCTATCCGTCCATTTCATCCATCCACTCATCTCTATTCATTCATTCATCTTTCTTTCTCTTATTCTATTTAACAACAATCTATCTCCTTGATTTTCTCTCGCTATCTCAGTTTTTAAGCGTTAAAAGCACCAACGTTTATCATTCATTATGCATGTCTATAATGTTTCAATGAACTATGATAAATGCAGTCATTCATGTGTACTCGTAGCTTCTTCTCTATTTCTCTCTTTAGAACCTATGCTAAGGTTTTCATATAATCGCATATTAAAAACAAAGTCTAAAGAGCAGTGTTTAATTGTGATTTAATAATTGTACAATTTCTTTTTTTTTACTCAGGATCCTCCTCAGAAGCTGTCAGCTTCGTGTCAACTGGTGCCGCAATGATCGTTCGTATGCGAGGCCTTCCATATGATTGTTCTGAAAAACAGATTGTGAGTCTCCAACCAAATTGACTCTATATTGCCTTTTCGCATAATTTAAATTTAATTAGTTGGGTAGTTTCCTATTTACTTTTAGTGACTTGTTTTAACCGTGCTATATTGTATCTACTTCTTCTAGTGTTAATTAAAGTAATGGTATATTCTACCGAGCTTATATGATCATTTCAAAATAATGCTTGCCAATTATCTAACCATGTTATTGATGGTCTAATTGCTAATGTGAAAAATGAAAAGAAAACATGTTCAGCAGCTATTCAAAATTACATTATCAGTTTCGAGATTTTTTGTTTAGATTAATGACAAACAATGAACTTCACTATTTTTGAGGTAAAAGTGTTCAATTCATAGGTCTAAAATGTTCATCTTTAGTTCCCACGTAGCAAAAAATTTCGGTTAGAGGAAAGCGTAATATTTCAAGAATGGATGTGACTTTCATGATGTATAATTTAAGTCATGCACTTAGTCTCACACGATGAATATGTTTTATATACAAAAAAACCATTAGTTTTTACCATTTTTAACTATCTTACAAGTCGAATGGCTTGACGATTTGACGATTGTGAGTTTGCTCATTGCTCGCAACTCTAAAATTTGATCATCTGCGTTTTGGTTAAATATTGTGTGGGTAAATATATATTTTCAAATATATAGTATCTAGTATATAGTTTTGGGAAGATTAATGGTTATTTAAGTTCAATAAAAACTAAATCTGTGTAACTAAACAACTTAAATTACCGTATTTATTACGCAGTTTTACTCAAACGCTGTTACATGTCTGACCATCGATTCGATGATAAATTTTCTACCACGAAAATGAATATGGGATAATACTAGCACATTATTTGTGTAATATAATAATTACTTAATTTCATGCGTTATTCAAAACATTCTAACCATCTCAACAGTACGCCATTATTTTGAGGTGACATCAATACCTTCGTATTTTAATAGCGAAATTTAAATAGTACTTAGATTTCTTAGAAACTGAAAATGTGTTGTTTCGGTCTGGTGTTCAAAAACGCGCGGCATCTATCTGAATTATCGTTTTGATTTTATTGATCATATTTCTCAAATTCAATCATTAATGCATATTAGATCCCACAGAAAACCTATTCTTCTGCAATTTTGCGTAATTTACCAAACTGTCATTAATACTTGGATATGTCTGATATAATGTCGAGATTTTTTTTTTGCTTTGATTTCAGGAATATTGCTACTCGAATTGAAACAAAGATCGTAAACTTGTTATATTCCATACCTTCTCACTATATATATTATAGGAATACTTTCACCTATTATGCTAAGATGTTCTAGAGAGACTTCTTCGCCCGCGAGCCAGATAGTTGCGAGATGATGGAGAGCGTATTGTTCGTAACGAGGAGTGATGGACGGCCAACCGGTGTGAAAATTTCTCGTAGTTTAGTTCCTTTTGTTCATTGTTACTTGTGCCTATAAATCGTTTAACGATGCTTGTGCGAGTCCACTAAGTTTACTATACAGAGTAAAAATAGCAAAATGTAGAGTATAAAAAGGTTATTCACAACAATTTTTTTTGATTTACAGGGGACGCATTCGTGCAGTTTTCTGATGAAGAACAAGGTCAGCGTGCTCTTTCTAAACATCGGCAAACTATTGGAAATAGGTACATCGAACTATTTAGAAGCACAAGTGCGGAAGTGCAACAGGTACTAGGTGTTACTCCTTCTTTTTTCTTGCTTTAGATCGCTTTTTGTCTAGAATTAAAGTACTCCTAGTATATGTCTCACATTTTTTTCTATTGTTTCATATGTTTTGTTTTATTAACTTTAGTCCTACTTTACTAATCACTACATAATCAGCAGTACGTTTAAATTATATAATTGATGAAAAATCATAAGTTGAACGAAACTCGATAGTCTCTTATCCATCCGCCGTTATCTTTTATTTACCTGTAAAAACGAGCGCAGTATTCTGTCAATCAGAAGCTTTCGACGCAGATAAAGTTCTTGGCTAGTTAAATAATAATGAGATAGTAGAATCTATATAGATGATATCAGTAATAATGAAAGACTATTATATAGCACATGGTATTTTAAGGATAACACTAGGAAAAATATTTTCAGATTTCCATCAGAAATATAAGCATGTTTAACAATAGTTCGTTGGTATTGCAGTTTTAAGAATAATTTTTCTTAATTAAGTTTTTGAATACTTTGATTTGATGAGAATGGCTTTAAAGGTTTTGCTACCAAGTGGCATTTAGTGTCTTAAACATTTGATCATTAGGAGATATCGTTATTTAATATTCGATACACTAAGCAACCGAAGTCATATTTTTCTAGAACAATTTTGATGTCATAAATAATCATCAGACTACTATATTAAAACTTTGCTTTTGAAGTCTAAATAATTTGAGGTTTGTACTTTTCAGATCTTAGCTACTATTCAAATATATTCAATGATGATTTTTTCTATTATAGTTAGCTTCTTTTTTGAGTCGATAAGTCAAAATCTTCTTGGATGAGATTGAACGGTTCATATTATTTCTTGTCTTAGTCAATCATAACCAGTGTACTAAAATTACTGATTCTCTTGTTTTGTACAACTGCGATCATATTTCCTAGATAAACACCGAGAAAAAAAACTTGGTGGTGTTTGAAAAAATTGCAACGACTCGCATACTACGAATTATTTTCAAAAGACTAGCCTGTATCTAATTATAAAAGTAATGAAGTGTCAAATTCACTTCTTATACTTAAATATACCATGTATTCGATACCATATAAGAAACACAGTCTTTGATTTAAAACTATTTCTTGAAATATTATCTATGACAAATATGATTTAGGTCGTACGTTCATTCACAAATTAATTTTACTTAATTATAAAATGTCTGTAATTTAGGTAAAAGACATTATTATACCATAAGTTCTTACAGTAGTGTCAACATAATAGACAACCGTGAAACCAGTTTTGTATGCTAGATTGTGTAGTTTTTTGGGTCGTTCGAAGACAATCTTAAAAATAGGTCAACCACCTGTGAGGCCAAGCCTAAACAGTTTTCTCTACGAAAGGGACCGTTTTTATTTGCTACACGTATTACTAAGCTACTTTTAAGAAGTTATAAACGTAAATGCAAACAGTAGTTTTCTACTGTATAGCTTATTTTGTGAGAAAATATCCAATATGTTAGCTAAGAAAATGTGCTTATTCCTAACTTAGTTGCTAATATTTAATTATTAATTGTATAATTTAAGCTTAATTTATAGTAACCTGTCCACATTTACTTTATCACAATTGCGTCAAAGTAGCTTATCATCCACTATGAAAGTAGGTAGTATATAAATACAGAAATTTCATTGACAATACATTATCAATTCTTCACGTAGTATTCACAGTATTACTACCAACGATTTAGTAGTAGTTTTTTGTGCACTAAATTTCTGATTTAAAAAAATCGATACTTATTTGCTTGAGTTCATTTGTACTAATAACTTGGGAATCAACTATAGGTAGTGAAGCGTTCTGGAGAGCCATCAGTGCCATCTACTTGTAGAAGAGACTGTGTTCGTCTTCGTGGACTTCCTTATGAGGCTAGAGTTGAACATGTCGTGGAGTTTTTGGGAGAGCATGCTAGAAATATACAGTATCAAGGCGTTCATATGGTATTTAATAGTCAAGGTGAGTGAAGCAGATGAGAAATTCACGTGATTATGTATGTCAAATAAAATTATTTAAGGACATCCTTCTGGTGAAGCATTTATCCAGATGAACAATGAACAAGCTGCTGCCGCGGCAGCTACTGGTGCTCACAACAAGTTCATGATCATAGGCAAAAAACAACGGTACATAGAGGTATGTATTCTTGTGTTTTTACCTGTATTTTTGGTTTTCTATTGATAGTAATTACTTTAGCATATTATTTACTGCTAATTTTCGTCTGCTAGTATTTATTCAAGGTTTTCCAATGTTCTCCCGATGATATGCACTTAGTGATGGCTCCTCCTGCGGCTCCACCTGCAGTTCCGCCTCCACCTTTAATTCTTCCACAAAGACCAGCATTTGTACCAAGTAAAAGAAAGGACCTAATGAAAATAATTGAATAAACAAAACAGTAATGTAAACTAAAACATGAAGAGTACAAATTCTGTAGAAAGAGTGGCCACAGTCACAACTGCATTATTTAATCTCTTTATACAGTTAAGTGATCATTGAGTTCAAAGTTATTTTGAATATACAAATTTATATATTTGTTGGGTTTTATCATGATAAGTACTTTTTATATTTATTTTGAGGCATACAAGATGATTTTTAGACATCCCTACAATGCTTCCAATGTCTGCACCAATGTTTTGGCCATACCCATCACCACCGGTATCGCCAAACATGATTTTACCTGGTCAGGTAGGATCTTAAGTTTATAAAAATATGGATTACATTTCACCTGTAGTACTTGATGAGCATAAAGTGATAATACCCTTCACATTTGAAAAACAAGTAGAGTAGTATAAAATACTATTTTTCGATTAATGCCATGTCACCACTCTTTAGTTTTCAATAATAAGACAGCTAATTTTTCTGTGAAAGTAGCAGATTTTTGTTGCCAACTACTTTATATAAGTATTTCTAATATCGAACACAACGTCTAATTTTACGTAGTTTCATATATGAAAATAAAGAATTGAAATTTTTGCCATCCAAACTTGAATCATAAGGGAAATCTTTTGGTGACATTGTTTATTTCAGTTGAATATATTTGACAAAGTAATTCAAATATACTATAAATATTTGTACTTTTCGCATAGCACATTATTTAATTTACCTAGATGAACCAGCTGGTTGTCTATGGAATCGGACCTAATGTCGGCCTACCTGATTTGATTGCCCACTTCCAGACGCCAGATGTTGTCGTAGAAAATGTATTTTTACCTACTTATCCCACTATATTCAGTTGAAATCTACTCATGAATATCCTATTACTTTAAATTAACTTCAAACTTCTTTTTAAGTAAAAAAAATATCCTTCTATAGAATATAATAAACGAAATATATTTATTGCTTTAATACTATTGAAGTTAAACTGTTTATTTTATGGCAGTTATAATTCTAAACTATACTTTAGTCTTCAAGAAATATTTTACTTAAATAATATGACTGCTGTTTCAGGTGATGTTTACTCGGGTGGCTCAGGCTAACATACCTGGAGAAGCAGTTGTCACTATTCGTACGCGTACACCATCTGATCCACCGGTGGTGCCCATTGATCCACAATTTTTGCCTAAAGTCAGTTTCTTTTCATATCTCTTCATTTGAGATTTTCACTTGTTTATTCTATGGCATGTAATATTCTGCTTTGTTTCCTCTTAATTTCCGTACAAATAGTATTCTTTCTTATTCATGCCTATGCATCTTAACTTTATTTTAGAATCATTAAATGTCTAATTATGGCTATTATATTCTTTAGCGATTTTTAAGGTTCCGATAGACCCGCAATTCGTATCAGCTGCTGTACCAATCTCTATTCCGCAGACCGTACCTCATCAACCAATCTATACTCTTATTCAATCTTAAAACTAACTTTTTTAGGGATATCATTGGCTACTTCACTAAATTACTGTTAATATTTGTATTAAGCAAATTTCGTAGCTCAGTGCTGAAATTTTTCACATAGCATCATCTTAATTAATCCTTGAGAGTTGCTACAGAGTATTCGAGGAGCTAAACGTGGCTGCTCAACTTCATATATTTCCATTCGTTCAAACTTTTGTTGTAACTGATAGATACTTTAATTTGCAACTGTTTTTGTTATCTAATTTATTTGTATGACTGTATTTGTTTGTCTTGCCTCTGCATTCTAAAATTGCACTGCAAATTAGCATAGATTTTTTAAGAAAATGTTAATTCCATTTGAATAGTGTTATAGATTATGTTTACTCCTTTTTTTCCTATCCAGCTTTCATATTTTTAAGGCTGAATTACCCCATTTTTCTACGTCTTTATTACCACCCTCATTGTTGGAGGTTATATTTTTGATTTCTGTGATTATGTGAGTGATACTTTTCACTTTTAGTTGCCTTTATTCGCGCATAATGCTGCGCCGCAATTACGATTTACGTGTGGAATTTAAATTATATAAAACAATAAATAATTTTTACACAGAAGCTATCGCGCTAGTGACTTAGCATTTAAGTATAACATACCTGGAACTGTACGAACTCAGTTTCTGGGTAACTTAAATGTATACGCCACCCTTTAAATCACTTTTCTCACTAGCAGTACGCCCACAATTCATTCTCGTACTATATCCCCGTGTCGAATGCAGTTTGTTACCTATGTGGTCCTCCAAGCGTCATACAACTTCCCCTTCCTATTGTGAATTATGCTACTGATTCAGGCGCAAGAAAACAATGGTATTTTATTGAAATTCTGATCACTCATAAACCTAACTTATTTACAATTAGTTACAAACAGTGGCTGCATTTGGGCCAACAATTTGCATAACATAATGCATTGATATCGGTTGCATCTAAGTTATAACAGTTGATAACACTTGTATAGCCCGGCTATGAAACATGTGGCACAAACTCTGTTAGACACATCAAGAGAAGTTTGACCACTAGATTAAAATCATCGATCAAATTCTGAGTGGATGGGAAGATAAATATACTCATTAAGAGAATAATAAGTAATAATCATATAAATGACGGCTTAAAGTGAATCCTAGTAGAAGAACCGAAATATTTAGGCCACTAATTATACAATAAAGATTCAGAATTGAGAGCACCTAATTTTATGATCACTAGAATGAGTTTAATTGCTTGAATGCTGTTAGTAAAAGAACAAGAAAAGAACATTAAAAATAGGTCCTACTCTACTAATCTTTGAGAGTCTGCATGATAAAGTTGAGCATACTTGCGTCTAAATGGGCAGCACCATCTGATGATCTAATCCCATGACGTTCCGAAGGAAAGAGCTAAAGATATTTAGATACTGGTTATACTGTAGTATATATAAAGTACCAACACTTGAACGGTCTGTACTGTATATGAAATAAAATATTGAGTTTAAAAAAAAGCAAAAAGATGTTACATTTCTTACTTGCAATTGATAGGGCTTTCCAGCTCTAATCATCTGTTCAATGAGTATTTCAGTGTGGCGAAAATGCACGTTCTCATCCATTAGACCGTGAATCAGTAGTAATCGGCCTGGCCTAAACTTCTGATTCAATATTTTAATATAGGGAACTATCTCTATGCAATTAATCACAAAATATTGCTTTAGTGGGCTTTACTAGACATATTTTTATGAAATCAACTTAACTGTAATTAAAGGTTATCCATTAATAGATTAAAAATGAAAACAGCTACTATTTTAATACACATAACTCAAGAATAAGTTGTCAGTACTCACTGATCAGGTAATTTATCCACATGACGGATTAACGATGATTCATCATATGATGATGATGAATCAAATCCTAAATACCGTTCTGTATACGCTGTGTCATACAACCGCCAATCTGTCACTGCACCACCTGCGATGGCTGCGCGGTACACCTTAGTAGTTTATAGTTTTCGGAAATATAGAAAACACGCATTTAAAAAAAAATCATAGATTTTGGGACATACGCACACCTGTGGATATTTTGCTAGAGCAAGAAGAGACATGAACCCTCCATAAGACCAGCCCTGAATGACAACACGCGAAAGATCTAGCAAATTGCCAGTTAACCTAGCTACTTCTTGTAAACCTTCAACTTGGTCTTCGATCTCAGCATGCCCCTAAAACAATACCGTTAACAATTTAATAATAAATAATCTTCATTGCGGTATAATTCCATATAGTTTGAAATTTATCGTTCATGACTATTAAATGCATTTACCAATTTATTGAAAATAGGAAATTCAAATTCAGTTCCCCTGTTACTTGATCCACGTCCATCAACCATCACAACGGCAAATCCAAGTTTTGTGTACTTTTGAAATGGAATCCATCTGAAAAATATATATAGAAATAACATATATTTTATCTTCATTTGCCTAGTACAACTATTATGATACAAATACCACTAACGCGCAATAATCATTTCTGACAATCTGAATGCCTGGTCCTCCATACACATAATGTAACACAGGATAGCACTTGCCGTTCTCGTAATTACTAGGTCGTAAAACTAACGCACTATGGGACCGACCACTGTTCCTAAAACAAAAGATCACATACTTTATACGATGAGACAATAATGAAAATATTAGGGAAATATTTACTTTGACTTGAACTCCACTATAAATGGCACTTCAGAATGAAAGACGGGGGGTATAGAATTACCAGGAAGAGCAATCTAAAAATCTAAGATATTGAGCTGTAATAATGTGACGCATGAATTATAAACAATTTGATGTCCAATCTTACTTGCGCAAGTAATCTAGCATCAGGAAGAAGACAGGCAGAGTCGAAAATAAGGCCATAAAAGCGACAGTGCGGAGGCTGGCTCAGTGATGTCATCCAGCTGGCAAATCCCACATCAGGCAAAAGACTTAGACGATGATGTGCTCTCTCACTCCTGGAAGGGGATGCTATTCTTTATTTTCTGTAAAGTCGTTATATAAGTAGAATATAATGAATATTTTATGAAAAAGAATAATCTTTAAAATCAACACGTAAACAAAATATCATAAAGACAAAATAAACTAAACTGTGCATGATATTAACAAATCGAAAAAGGTTATAAGTTAAACATGACTTTTAAACGCTAATAAAGACACGGAACAAATTCAAATCTATTCCTTTTCAGAGAACTCTCACCTATATGATAAACCTTTCTCAGTAAGCATCCGAGAATAAGGTTCTTTAGAACTATACGAAGCAACGCACCTATTAAAATTACGAAATTACTTAATATAGGAACGAAAATAGGACTGAAATTCAAAATAACAAAACTTACACGTTCCACTCAGTTGGATGGTGAACATTCGCTAAAAAATATACAAGATTCTTAGCAGTATCAACCGCAACACCTGTTGATTTGCACACCGAATATGAACCAGCAGTGATTGGTCGCTCAAAAGTCGAAATAACGTCCTGGCTAAAAATTCTGGTCCAGTAATATAAAAGTAAAAGACAAATATTAGAAAAAATAGTATGTACTATATAAAGATAACATAAAGTGAAATTATGCACAGACCTAGAATTAATATTGGCTCCAGATATATATAAATGGCAGTCTGATTTCTGCTCACTCGCATATATGAATTGTACAACATCGCTTCCAGCCACGTCCAGGGGGACAATAGTATTATGTGCCTGTAGAGGCTTGTGGATAATAAATGCTTCTACTTGTCTCTATACCCTTAAATTACTCAAATATTAAATTTATATAGTTTTATAAATCGCTAAATATTGTATACACCCAACCTCAATGAAATTAGATGCATATGTATTCCCACTTTTGTATCTAAACAACTAACGTTAATCCATGCACATTGTCCTTGAGGATCCGCAAAATCGTCGCGTATAATAGTCGCATCGCGAATAGGGCCCGTAATTTCGAAACCTTCAAAATCCGACTCGGGAATCAGTATCAATGAAGACCGACACTGCAGACGCTCCATGACTTGAACCCAAATACTGCAAACAGAACTTTTCTCAACAAAAATAACCACTTTGTTTCGTAACAAAAAGTGGTTCAGACATACGTTATTGAGGATGCGTATTAAAAAGAACCCACGTCTTTCCATCATTTAAAAATCCCGCTCGTGCTATATATTCAATCCAGGGAAATCGTTTTGTAAGTGGGATTTTTAAACCCGAATCAACTACCTGTATGTGAGAAGTTATGCATTTATTGCTAACTAAGATAATAATTCACTATAACTGTTGATGCAATTTTAAACTTGGTAATTCTAGATTTCCAACCAACAATCATTCCGTGTAGTAATTTAGTAATAATTTTTAAAAAAAAACTAACACACCGTAAGCCCAGTTACATTGATAATTCTCAATTCTGAGGTTGCATTCGGTGATCCAGCAACAGGATAACGCATCGGTGGAACTGGTTCCTTGCCAGGGCATACAAACATTAATGACTTTACATTGGTCTCATCAACTCGTTCATATAGTAATCTGAATTAAGGCCACTATTATGAGGTTCAATAATATTGATCAATATCCTAAAAATCTTACCTAGTCTTGGTTGGACTCCACCATACAGCTTCGAATCTATCCAATTCTTCTTGCGTTATAAATGCTGGTACTCCATTTGATATATTTTCATTGGAACTCTCTGTTCGATAAACCAACTGCCCGTCCATTTCAATATGTACCTTAAATTAATAAAAGCGCTAAATAAATCATATTTTAACCTTCTACTGAAGCTATAGTTTAATTTTTTTTAACCTGTTTATTGAGCACGTACGAAACAAGTTTTGGTTCACAAGGACAAAACTGTGTATCAAAAACAAAGCTAGAACCACCAGACGTTGGAAATGAATTAATACCAGCCACAGGACGCACATTTCCGTCAGAAAATCTGAAATAAAGTTCAAATATAATAACAAACAACATTTAAGAAATTTTATACTGAAATAATGTAACTAAAACGAAATAAACTACGAATAACACAAAGATCTGAAGAACACATACCGAAATACTTGCTCTCCAGTGGTCAGTAGCAAAGTGTTTGTTTTGGTGTCAATAGCATAATCGGTCACACCACTAACGACTGATGATCTTTGTCGCTCACACATCAATGAAAACTCATGGCTAGGAGTTGCAGTTCTAAAATTTTAAATAATCTTATGAATAGCTTCTATGTATATCCTATTTGACAATTCATATTGATCATATAAATTTTATTCTTATATTATATAAATATCACTTGAATTGATCTGGATTAAACAGAGGTTGTAACAGTATTGGTGACGTCGAATCAGCACTGATCTCAGCTGCCAGTAACGTTTGATTCGATGAGCTAGCAGGCGTACCCAATGCATACCTGAAATCATGAATAATAGTTATTACAATAATGATTTTTTTTAAAACCATAATTACTCATAAGAGATATAAAATCAGCTCACAGTCTACATCCATTTTGTGTCTTTACGAGTGACATTCTCGAAAATGGCAGGGCAAGTGAGGAGCGCATTTCTGCTCGCAACTGCCGAGCATGTGCTACAAGCTGATTCCATGGTAAACTTGGTGTTGGCGACCGTTCCAATGGAGGCATCAATGAAAACTTCTCCTATCACAATATATGGTTTGTTAGTACTGATATGATTGCACAAGAATACATTCAAAGATAAATACTTCCACCAAGAATTTAACAATAAAAACACTGAACATAGGTAGCAAATAAATGAAATACGTTAGTATGAACTATCTAGGAAAACTAAGCAACCAAATAGTTCTTGGGTACTGAATTAAAAAACAACAAAGAAATTTAAGGTAATGTTCCCGGATATACCTCTCGTAAAAATAACGTATATCATAAATTTATACAAATTTAAGTATTATTTAAAATACGAGTCAGGTGGTTTGAATTCATCATCTCGTTCATTTCTCTGCCTCTCAATCCACAAATTATACCGCCCTTTACCACGATCCCACTCACGCTCCGGATAGTTCTTTCTTTCTATCTGAAAAGCATTCTAAATATTCAGCGGAACTTTTATAGTATATACTTACTGAAAATTGCTAGCTATACTTATGAATACAAAATTAAAAGAGTAGAAAATAAATAAAACTACCTTTTTCGGCTTATCCTCGGGGAGAGGAATATCTAGATAGGTTGGCTCTGTGCTATGTGGCGTTTCCTTAGGCTCTAAATTAATGTAGCATATGGATATAACTTTTTAAATAAAACTTTACCCTTCAAAACAAAAATAATAAATTTATTTGACTACAAGAAACTAATAATACCTGGTAACCCCAGACGTTGTCGTAGTCGAGCCATTTTTTCTTTTCTTGCCTGCTCCCTTATATCATTAATAGTTTTTTGTTTTGCTCTATTCTCTTCCGTTTTCTTACTCATATCTAATAAAGATTGCATCTCTTCTTGTCGTTTCTCTTCGTTTGTCGAAAACTTCATATGAGAAACACCATAAACACGCTGTTCTAAAATGCAACTATCAAGTTGAAAAACAATCTTTGGAATCAATGTAACAATTATAAGGGTGTGCGTTTGCAAATAATAGTGCCCATTGTAGCTTACAATAGAAGATAAGCACTAAACCTCACCATCGCCAGCTACAAAGTGTTCAATTAACCCATCCGAATCTGATGTTGAACAGCTTTGTTCTTCTGTTACTTCATTTTTTTCCTTCTTCATGTCGAAATTTACCATAAATTCGACTGGCGTATTATCACTCGTAGTTAATACAATATTCCCTTGAGCAAGTTTATCATACAGTTCAGTTTTTTCCTGATTTAAAAATATTGTTCACATTTCACTATAATCAAAATGTTAGCATAAGTCTTATAATATAATAAAAATATTCTCTCCCTCCACAAAATAACCCGCAAATTCTACTGGTAATAATGTAACAACTATATAGAGTATCACCATACTACATATACACCTACCTGCATCTTTTTTGATACTTTTAATAGGCGCTCCTCCTCTTCTTGTCGAAGAGCGATTTCATGTTCACGAATTCTTCGTTTTCGCTCTAACGCCTCATTTTTCATAATCACTTTTTCATCTTTTTTTACCGCAAGCACTCCCTTAATATATAAGAGCATTCAAACATAAAAAATTCAGTTTTTCAATAAATAGCAACTCATAAATATACAGATAAAGCAAGTAATAACTCACTTTCTTTCCTGCACGATATTCAGAGTCAAAATTGTTTTTAATGACTTCACTTTTTTTCTTAATTAATTCACTTTTCAAATCAAATATGGAAGAAATTTCATTGGTATAAAGTCTCTTTGGTTCATGTTTTTCCTTCGAGGTGCTTAAAGGGTTCGAGTCCTCAGAATCAGCCATTTTCGAAGCGTTAGAATCACTTTAATATTTACTCCAGCGATTCTTCAAATCATAAGATTGGAAAATCTGCAACAGTTAAAAAATCATAACCATAAACAATGTTTTCCAAAGCTGTATCATAGGTACTACGTGAGGTATAAGGAGAATAGTAAAAACACTCATATTACACAAAATTGACTCTCCAGACCTGGTAGAGCACTAATGTTCTAATCTTCAAGCAAATATAAAAGATAATGCATTAGAAGGCACCACATTTAATATCTAAATATAAACGGTTAAACAATAAACTTGTCATTCATTCAGGTGGGATAACATGAATATCAATTTATTTTATTCAACTTGATTGGTACCCACTTCCTAAAAGCTTTATCAACTATTATTTTTAGCTATTTTCAACATTTTCCTGGCAGGTACATATTCACTGAAATTTTCAGACAACGGGAGCCACCTACCGCATATAATTTTGGGAATAAAAAATGTGATAGAATTACTGTTTACCTTCTATTAAATGTATGCACACCATCAGAACCCTTGTAATGAATTTTGCTACTGTAAAATATGGCGTAAAAATACGTTTAAGGAAAAAATTCATCTCTATTATAATAGACCATAGCAAAATTAATTCCCATAGATCTTAAATTGTCGTATATAAAATATAAATTGCAAATCACACAATTTTCAGTGTGCATCATTGTCGCAAAATGAAAAAATAATTATAAAAAGAAAGGTATATTTCGTATATCAGATCATGTGTTGACTTGGATAATGATAGTTAAATTATT
Source organism: Heterorhabditis indica (assembly GCA_020740425.3). NCBI lineage: Eukaryota > Metazoa > Nematoda > Chromadorea > Rhabditida > Heterorhabditidae > Heterorhabditis > Heterorhabditis indica. The sequence continues at coordinate 186,500 of JAJAVP010000018.1, forward strand.
TTGAACATTATGTGCTCGATAGCGCTTTCATGCTCTGAAACATTAAAGGTAATTACCGTAACAATATACAGACAGCCAGAGATACAACGGGCAACCGCGTTTATGATGCGGCTTCGATGCGTCGTTAGACTTGAAGGAGTAATTCATAGGTTGCAACCTTTTTTTAAGTGTTTTTTTTTTAAAAATGTGTGTGACTTGTGTTTGGTACAAATAAATATTACTCCTTATCTACATTATGTACTTCGCTGGATATTTCCCAGTTTTATTTTTGGTTACTTTTGTATTATAGATTACTGGTATTTTACTCTGCCTTCTGTTGCAATGCATGGTTTTGTATGTCTAAAGTAAAGAAGTTTCAAGCATGCCGTGCTCTGAATATCTAAGTGCATATAGTTTAGTGTTGGCTTCTAAATCAATGGCCGGCCGGGAGCGGGATGAGTATTATGGCGGAGCTAGCGGAGGTACTGGCCGAGGTGGTAGTTTCGGCGGGGTATGTTATCCTTACATGTTTTGAGTTTATTTTTTTACTTATTTTGGTTACAATTGGATTGCCTGACTTAAATGATTTGAAATTATTATAAAGTGGTTTTAGTATGATACGTACGATCCCTACGCTGCAGGAGCAGGATATGGTCCACCAGGTGGGGAATACGGGCCGGGTAGGGGTGGAGGTATGAGCTAGTTGGGTTTGGATGTAGTGGGGCTGGGGTTCCGTGATTGAACCCTGAAACTGAGATATATTCTAAAACTGCTCATATTGATGGAGAGTACCAACAGTCTCTGGACTGTTTGCGTAGAGATGTTCACCGTGGAATTTAGCTTTAAGATAGAATTTATAGGATATGGTGGTGGTTATGGTGGTGCTGCTGCTGGTGCTGCTAGTGCATATAGTGGTGGTCCAGGGGGTTACGGAGGACCAGGCGGTTTTGATGCACAAAGTCCACTTGATGCCGAAATTCAGGTTAATTAAAATAATATAGATTCTTAAAATGCTTATATAATGTAAGTTATACGTTCTTATGTTATAGGTTGTTATTCGTGAGATTCATAGTGAGATGGCCTTATTTGAAGCAGCTGGAGATTATGGAGAACAATTTAAAAATGCTAGGCGTCTTCTAGCTGCTGGTCAGTTCAGCTACACATTTTTAGTCAATATTTCACTATGCTTAACGGATAAAGTGTTACAGAATCTGATAAACTTGAAAATAATATTGATCCTGAGTGGTTAGAAGTTGATATTCCTAAACCTATCAAGGTCACGAAAAAGGTTCTGATCCCTAATTTTCGTCATCCACATGTAAGTAGTACTTTTACCGTTTGAACGATGAGCATTATTTTATGAAATATATTTAGAATTTTTGGTTTTGAATCGCTTTCTCGGGTTGTATCGTGTCTTAAGATTATGGCCACTAAATATGTACTGTAGAAATCCGCCTATATATTTCCTTAATAATGCCCGAATTCTCATCTATAGTAAAATTGTACGTATGCTAATGAAAAAGTAACACATTGAGAAGTGATTGGGTACTTGCCTTTTGCACTACATTTTATGAAAGAAGACTGGTAGATGTCTAACTTATTGGCTACCTTAAGCTAAATCTACTGAATATAGTCAGTATGAATAATTTGTGGTTTGAAGAATATAAATTTTCTGATTACTGTTTGAGAGAGGACTAATAACGGATTGATAGATTTTGCGTGATGAGGGATGAAAAAATGCCGTATTTTTACCATAATTATAGTAGCCTTAATTTGTTGAAGAATCTCCTCAATTCTTTCTTTCAGTTTAATTTCGTTGGCAAAATTCTTGGACCAAAAGGGGCCTCACTTCAAGCTATGGCTAAGCAGTATAAGTGCCATATATACGTACTAGGCAGAGGATCTACTAAAGATAGAAATAAGGTAAACATTAAAGGAAATAATTGTTCGTATTTTTCGCATTTTGTAGTAAAAGTAAAGTTTTTTTTCAGGAGCAAGAACTTTTAAGCTCAGGAGATCCGCAATATGCTCATTATGGAGGTCCTCTTCATGTTAAGGTTTTTTATGGGAATTTCTTATGTTTTATTTGAAGTAAAAAATGAAGTTATTTTCTCACTTTTCGTTAAAAATCTAGGTGGAAACAATCGCTCCTGCCCATGTAGCATACGAAAGAGTTTCTGGTGTTCTCGAAGAATTAAGTCGTATTTTACAGCCGGTATTTTTATAGTTCTATTTAGAGTTATTTTTAATTTTTATGGACAAGAATTAGTTATAGGTGCGTGAAGATACAACACCTGCTCATCTGAAGGAGGGTGAAAATGGTGGAAGTGGAGAAAATAAAGACGGTGAAGGTATGTTGTATTTCAATTATATTAGGTGCAATTCTAAGCTATACTAACATAAACAGATAAAGATAAATCCGTTGGTGGTGGTTTCGGAGGCCGTGGTGGGCGCGGTGGAATGCGAGGCGGAGGCCCAATAAGAGGTGGTCGTGGAGGTGGACCAGGTGGAAGGGGAGGGTCAGTATTTATGAAATATACTTATTTTTTTCTAGTATTGGCTTTTTTGTCATATGCACTTATTGATGACGCCACGGTTGGACGCTCCATAGGTCGGTCTGTTTGGTCATGAAGTAGGTGGAGGTGTTACCTTTATAGTTTTCGTCCGTATTGAGCGGATGCTATGAATATCATCGCAAACAAAGCAGCATTCCTGCCTCTTCAATCCACTGAATCTGTCTCGTGTATCTCTGTCGGTCATCAATGTTATCCTGTTATGGTCTCGTCTCTCGTCTAGGTGCTTCATCATGGGACGTATAGTCACGGTGTGTTTTAAGAATTTTGCGAACTTTGAAAAACATGTTGTGGGAAGTCCTTTGTTCCAAAAATATATTTGAATCATTTATCCATGTTCAGGCTCCGTACACCGCTACGATATAAAAGTAGAAAAAAATTAATTTAAAAAGATGCGGGAAGCTTCATCTAGACTGGTGGACGAGCAAAAATACGTATAAAATATAAATTTCGTGTTCATTTTGTTGTTAATGTATTAACCAACATGTGTTTTGTAACGGATCTCCCGATCTTCATTAATTTTAATTTATGACAAATTTTTTGTTTGAGACCGTAGAATGAGTTAATAAACATGTTGTATTGCATTACCTGTTAAAATGCATAATATCCAAATGTTTACAGATTCGTCAAGGTGAGTTAAATCAAAGTAAGACTAATGATAAAAGTCTAGGTTAAGGTTAAATAATGGGGGTACTATAAAAATTAAATTAAAATAAAAAAGCCGAAAAGTACTTGTCGCCTGGATATAATTTAAAAATATACCTTAATAGTTTTCAGCGAAGGTGGTTCTGTTGGAATTGATGCTCCTGGTGACGACAGAAGTCGGTTGGAGAAAACGAAACTATTATTGGAATTAAATTTAAGCCTATATTATTCAAAATAGACAACCAAAGATTTGAAAATTTTAGCTTATAATTTATTACATTATGCGCAACCTTAGTATATTATATTTATAGTTTTTTTCAGTACCAGTTCCCACTTTTGTGACAAGGAAACTGGGCCAATTGTAAATTCTAATGAAGTTCTCTTTACAGGGACGAGCACTTCTGGGGGATGGATACAACGAAGGTACTACAGGACTGTGGTAAGTCTCTATATTGCTATGTAATTTAACATGAATAAGTTTTATGTTAGGATTTGGAAAGATTGGTCTATTAAAATTTATTCATTTGATTGTATCCCAAAAATGAACAAGACAGTTTAATTATATATTACTAGGCACGAATGTACTAATGAGGTAAAATGTTTTAAAATTATATGCTAAGTACAGTGGGGGAACACTTATATTTAGGAAAAATATGATACTGCTGTTGGCTAGATGACTATCAAGTGACACAAGTTGCAACTTTTTGCACAGTCCCTAGCCATAGACTGAGGTGCTGACCTACAATAATCAAACGTCCTGGTATTTCTCTGGTTTAACGAAGCAGTTACGAGCCAATTTTTACAGGTATTCACTTAAATTACATGATCTCTTTAGATTTATTAGTTTTTTTTTTTAGTAGGTTACATCATTTATATTTTGATTAAGTATTGGATACCTTTAATGTATCTTTATATGTTTAATTATCTTTGATTAAAATAAACACTATTTATTTTAGTTAATAAAAACTGTGTTATGCCTGAAATCACCAGTTAGCACTCTATTTCATTACGTGTACAGGTATGTCAATTTTATGCCCTACGCCGTCAAATAATGTGTGACCTAGTAACTATTAGTACACATGTTTGGCATGTGTATGTAAGCCTATTTTATTATTTATGATATGGAGATAATAGATTACCTGCACAGTTCTGGAGAGGTTTCTAACCATGATTTGCATCCTGATCGTTGATCAACACACTTCATTTGACGAATTTGATTACGCTCATTTTCATTTGCTGTAAGTTTTAGCAAAAACTCTCCGAAAAATTAAATTTTATGATCACTAATGATTCGTGAAATTGATGCTATTTAAATTTCTTATCCTGCTAACCTTGGCTTTTTTTCCATTGCTGCAGAACTTCATCAAGAACTACTTTTACTCCGGCCCATGTTTCCTTTGCAGTTGGAATTAACTGGTTCTGATCAAGTACGAAGCCATTCCATTCTAAATAATTGATATTTTTTTTAGACATGTTATAATGATTTGAGACAATTAAATCAATAGGTTTTATATTAGTTTTTACATGTATTCACTTTAATAGTGTGTAGGAATTAGTGTATAACTAAGTATTATAAAGATTTAAATTGTGCCACCTAGTCTCGAAGAGAATTCAACACTAGTTTAATTCTCTCGATTACCTATGATACCTTCGTATGTGGGTCTGAGCTCGATTGTATATGAGTATTTGACCTTCAACTTTTCTTTTGCCCAGTCTGTTGAGCCTCCGGAAAATGCGTCTAAAGCAAATTCGTTACTAATCTTTTTTTTTTCTTTCCCTTTTATATGTATTTGTACAAAAAATAGATTCGCTACCAACTTTCTCTTACGTTATCACGATCTACCCGCATATAAGAATTATATTAAAAGAGATGTCCTCTTTCCACATTTCAAACTTTATTTTTCTGTCACTGACAAATAATTTCTGGTCCAGTCCCGTGTCTATAATGTGTCCCGTACATTTTTGATAGTTCTGCCACAGCTTTTTTAGCCACTCGTCTCTGAAATGCAACTAGTGAACTAAGAAAAATCAAGATTCATTAACTTTGTTATAATGGTACTTTAACACTATTAATGGAAACTGTTAATGAGTATGTATCATTTTATTGAGTTCAACTTTGAGTGACTAGTCCACAGTAAAATACCATACTCAGGATATAGGTTCTAGAAATATTATGGTAAATAAATTATTGCTATTAGAACCGCTGTCCAACATTATGATTGAAATGGATGGTGGTTATCATATGTAAAGGAACTGGACTATGAATTTAATAACTATTTTACTATAAACTTAAATAAATGATCAACATTCGTGTTTGTGTATTTGGCGAGGATAAACTCGCTTTTAGCATTTTATTGGATAAATATTAGCATCGGGATTATGTTCTACGGGATAACCAATTTGTTATTACTTCGTGGTTTTTAAAATTTTAAGAATTGAGGTGAGCTAGACTTAAGAAAGTGGGTAACTCACCGTCTCTTCAATATCTGGGGCATAAGTAAATTTCCTGTGAGAGTAAGAATATATCCATAACTGAGAATAAGCATGAAGTGTAATATATGCTTCGATACGGCCACGTAACGAGAGTAAGAAATTAGAAAAAGCCCTAAAATAGTTTTGCAGTATTTTCTAATAGATTTAAGGTTAAAAAAATGGAAAATACGATACCACCTATAATTGCCTTATTTATTTTCATCTTCCTTTGTACTCACTTTGACTCAGGTTCGCTAAAAGCGCTCGTCCCATGATATATCTCAGAACAAGGGTATCGTGATGCTCCAATTTCTGGTAAATGGATTGAGGACATTATTTTTGTCATTCAGGTGGTAGTGTAATTGTGGTTTTTTGTGAATAGAATTTGTTAATTTTTATACCAGCAAATCTAAAGTCAAAGTTTCTGTTGAGATCAACTCCTTGGCAGCACGCATTGCTTATTCCATCGAAAGCACAGGCCTTTGGAGATCGTGATTTTCGCCACATTCGGGCCTAATATAGAAATAAGGTAAGAAGGAGCAAGGAGATCCGTTTTTAAATTATTAGAATTAACTAAAATAAACATTTAATATTCAAGTAAAGTAATATGAAAAATCGCACTCTTGGATTAGTTCTATCTGTCCTGGTGAACTCATACCCATCTGGGTTTAATACTGGAAATACGTATATAACAAGGTTCTCCAGATAGTCTCTTATTTGAATATCCTCTTCGCGGCTATTCACGATCTATAAGATTTTTCAAAATTAAACTTCTATTACTTGAATTTTAAAATTTACTTACCAGATTGATGAAATACATGCCAGTATGTACTGCAGCCCATTCTCGTGCATGGACGCCGGCGTCTATGACAACAACCTTCTTATTAGGATGATCCTTTCCAAACTAAATATCCATTAAGCATGACTTCAAATAAATAAAGAAGAACTACTACAGGTTTTTATTTAGATTAGCCAAGACGATTAGTACTAAAAAATCATGCTTACCTTGAGCCCAAGAATGCTTCTACCCTCACTTGTTGTCCCAATATCAATCATCTCAGCAATTTCAGGAATTCTCTCAGCAATGCGTTTCATCCAGTTACATATAGTATTATACGAATAATATTCGCCCATCCTTAATTAAAGTAGTTCAGATGACCACACTTAATCCATCTAATAAATTTTTCTGGAAAATACAGTTTTAAATTATTAGTAATTGCTTAGTAATGCAGCTGACCAACAGAGTATTTTATTATTTTAATAGTTGTTTATTTACACTAATAGAATGTGCACCCAATTACAAAGTTAGGATTGAAACACCTTTTAGTTATGTGAAATCCCGCTCAAGCTTCATATTTTTTAAAAAGTGGAGTTTTCATATAATTCTAAGCCTATCACAAATATGAAATTGATAGAAATTTTTACTTCAAGTTACTGATAAGTAATCCACTGTCATCATGGAGACGTATGAGATCTTTGTTCCGTAAATTTCTTAAGTTAATTTTCAAAGGACCCTCCTTTTCAATAAGAAGTCTGAAAAATTAAATACTGCTAAGTACTGAATTGACTGAAAGACTAGATAGCAAAATTTAAAGAGTAGGTACACTTATAACAGACTTCCGCAGGTCTTCTATAGCTACGTGATAAGGATAGCCGTTGATGTCTAGAAATTTCTTAAATTCGGCTATATATAACGGTGATACCATGATATCAACAGTATTATTCACAACGCTGGGCGCATGCCAAAAATCGGCCTCCTAGAAATGTTATTTATTCTTCATCAGCATTTTTCGAAAACTCTCTTCATGTATCTAACAATTTTTGTAGCGGAATAAATAGAAAACAGCTTTAATATTCTTACTTCACTTTGTGCTGTTTCATATAGATGAACGATTTTTAGCAATTGTTCATTGGTAGTAGGCACAACACGGTATACTTTGAAAATACTGAAATGTTTGATTATCAACTCAGTCTGTTGAAATTGATCTGAAACATTATCAAAGTATTTTATGTTAACTAATATCAACTGTGGAATTTAAACATATTTAGTTACATAGTTATAATTCACTATATTTAAAGCTTAATTTTAGAAGCAATGAAAAATAGGATCGTTACAGTCTTTGAATGTACTGAGACTATTCACAACAACATAATCAGAAACAATTGATTACAAACTACAAACTCTAGTACTCATCTCTAGTAGTACTAAAAGTACTCACCCGTCGTGTTTTTGAGCACTATCTACTTCTCCGAAAGATAGAAGCAAGTATGCACAAAGAACCCATAGTATCATCTGAATATCGTTTTCTACGTGTTGTTGAAATGCACACTAAGATGTTACATCTAGTAGTAAAGATAATAAATCGGTTGTAATGTGATGTGAAACCATAGATAGAAGTGAGACCGACATGGAAAAGCGTCATAAACCAGATGAAAATGGAATATTCGAGACAGAAACCAGAAAAAAAAGTGCTGAAAATATGAAAAACACGAATTGGAATAATGTTGGGCTACAAAGGACTTAACATAAGATTGTGATTGACTGTATATTGTCTCGAGAAAGAAGCCTATGATTGCACTGCTTGTGAAAACTCGTTTCTGTGTTACAAGAAGCGCTCTATTCATCATAATGACAGTTTTAACATCAGATATATATATGAGTAAATAATCGAATTAAACAATATCTTACTAAACGGTGTTTGTCAAATAATAATTTTGTACCAGCTGAGTGAAAGTACTTTAGTTTGAAGTAGCCAATCTATGATATATGATTAAGGGAATTGATGAATACTTGAGAACTAACAATAGCTAGTTATATAAAGTTTGATTAAAGCACTTTCTTAGTAAATAATTTATTCATTGTTTAAGCAGATCTTTAAAATTCTGTTCAAAATATTGAAACGAAGAGGATAATTTACAAATGGTTATAACTCAGTGAGAGAAAAATTCTGTGGTTCCCTATTCCTAAAGACTAAATTATCTGACATCTATAAATCCGCATATCATATCGCTCTTCTCGAGATTGTATTAGAATCTCATTTCTCAATTCTCTAAATAAATGTGTTAATAATATTTGAAAAAAGGGTATTCCATGTAGAAGTGCTGAGTTAACTGTAGACTAATATGTCCATCCTTAAAACACGTTTAGGCTGAAAGGACGGGCGTACTTTTGTGTGATAAATCGGCATTTTAGTGCCTCATAAAACCTTTTTTTCATACTAGTTTTAATTTTTTAAATTACTCAAATAATCCCATCCATTGAATGTACGTAGTCATAATATGTGATACTATTATTGTAGTGTCCTCAAATTAGCCAGAAGTCAAGACAATGAGATGCATTTGTAGAGAGTATAGAGACCTAAAAGAACATATTTGGATCTATTTATGAGTCTATACAAAGCTAAGCCAGACTTAAATAGACAAGGCAGATTACAACAAAAGTTATGGTGTTAAGTTAAAAATGTAACTTTTTATATGGGATATCAAGGCGAAGTAAATTAAACTTTATGTATTTGGAGTAAAGATTAAGTTTGCTATGCTCATCACACTAAACATGTCTAAATAGCATGTATGTGGATAGCAAGTTTTCGGGTGTCTCACTTGGAATTCTGTGCTAGAAGATTTTACAATCTAATATTGATTTTCTACCAAATCAGTTATTGAGAGAAATATCATGTAAAAATATACCACTCATTTTCTTGGTTACTATGCTGTCTCAAAGTAATTGGTTGTATCGATGAGAGATGATCAACTATATTTTCATTTGTACTGTAAATCACTGGTTATAAACTAAGATCTGAAAATTTCAGGCAAATATTGTGACAAGACTAAGTAGTAATCTTGTGTCGCAGAGTAGAGGGATTTTGGCAGTTAAGCACTATGTCATATCACATTATGATATTTATTACTTAGATTTTAGTCAACTAATTACTGGGGTTTAAATGATTTAAATATTTCCTTATTTTTTCTATGCTTTTCTTTAGAATTTATTATTATTATTATTATGGTACTGATTGAGGTTATTCTAACTTCTAGTAAATGGGGTTAGCATAGCGAATACACCACTCAGTCCATATTTCCCTCATATCAATTTTTGTTTAGGGTTTTGTTCGAGAATTTAAAAACTTTATAGCAGTTTTTGATTTCTATAGATAATATGTAAGACCCTTACTTTAAAATGGTAAAAATGCTTTAGAATTAAGTGAAATAAAAATTGTCTAGTCACATGTAAAGTGAAATAATGTGATGGAGAAGAGTCATTGTATCAAATATTGTTTTATTACAATTAAAGAGATAGTTAATTCATTTTTATTCGTTTGCATGTATTCTATTGATCAAAGCTGACTGTTTTTTCGCTCTATTGAAGTAAGGAATAAACGCGCTGCATCAAATCTGTTAATGTCCCTTTAGATTTTCTGTAATTTCTTAGATTGATGTCATAGTTTGTCGAAATTATTTATGCAGATGTTACTCCAATATAAAAGCTGCTATGATATAGATAGTAGAAATTAAGGGATAGTGGAAATATTTGGAGATGATTTTTCACCAAATTTTATTAGATACTATTAGTGTTTAAAATGCCAATTATCTTATAATTGTATATTTTCTAATCCAATTATTTGGCTAGTTTTCTAAAAAAAAATCTTCCCATTAGTTCTGAAAATTAATGAACGAGGGATATTTTAGTGTTGCCATGACAGACGATGAACGCGTAGAACGTCGTTCTATGGTTGGTGCTCCGCCTACTTCAGCGAGAAGGGTCTCTTCTCTTAAAGTATCGCGTTAGTATTTATAAAATGTGTTTTAAATTTTAGAACCACATTACCTTTAGTTTGGTAGTTTCATATTAATTAGAATTGTAGGGTCAACTCCTCGTGCCGCTGCCAAATTTGGCAGGAGAAAGAAAGATGATGAATCAGGAGATGACAGTAGCAGTGATAAACATGAGAACGAAAGTGAAGCTGGCGATCAGCTTGAAGAAGATTCAGGAGATGACCATGATGGTACTGAAGCACCTGGACGACCCAAGCGGAAGGCAAATATTTTTGGAGTTGATTATTAGTTTAAATAATTTGAAGCGACCCTAAGTATATTAGACGCATATTAAATTAGGTAGGTATGGATTTAGGGAATACGCTTGTACTAAGGAATAATATATACTTAGCAGACGTTTTAATATTCTCTCTTTGTATATATATACATAGACTAATGTTAATGGCATTTAAAATTTCGTTACATTTCTAAAATATTTTTATTTTTAGCGCAGACGACCCCATCTTACTGACTCTGCTGCGCGTACAAAGCGAAGAAATGCTAAAAAGGCAGCTATGGAAGAAAGTCATGGTGGGGAGGAAACAGCGATTGAAGTAAAATCACCAACACCACCAGTGCAAGAGAGCCCTGAACCTATAATAAAAACTCCAAGTATTGGGAAGTGTGTGAAATTCTAGTTCCATTTTTTAGCATATAATATACCCATATTATGGCTATTTATATGATTTCTTATACTTGTAGATATCCAATCAGGCTTTTTAAACATATTTTAGTGCTTAATAATTTAGGTACTCCCCTTTGCAATTGATGTGTGATCATATTCTTCGTAAAGTCATGTCTAAAGATCCCGAAGAATATTTTGCTTTCCCAGTAACCCCAGCAATGGCACCAGATTACCACACTATCATATCGCAACCAATGGATTTCTCCAAGATAAGGTTAGTTTGAGTGGAGGTTACTAAATGTGAAAAAGTCAGTGCATAATGCATTTTTAATACAAGTATATTCTTTCTCAGACAGAAGATCGAAGATAACATGTATAATAATATTCCGGAGATGCGTCTTGATTCAGAATTAATTGTTTCTAATGCACTTACTTATAATAATCCCAATACAGTGAGTTACTTATTCTTTTAATTAGATTAGATTAACTAAAGTTGTTGTTACGTTTATCAAAGAAGTTTTTCTTCACATTAATGGCTAATTTTACCACTTTTTTTTTAATACTGAAAAGTTAAAATATTCATGTATGGTTTAAGGTATATCATATCGCTGCTACCCGCCTTTCCTCTATTACACGGTATTATTTTTCGGAGCAATACCTCAGATACATCTTTCATACTTTACCATTTGCAAATCAGGTTTGTTATTTAAACCACTGTCTCATAGTAAATTTTAAACTTAGAATTGAATTACAAGTTTTTTCCAACAACTGTTTGCAAAAAATAATATAATCAGGTTTCTCTGGAGAAGGCTGGTCTTGTACCTTTGGTCCCAATTTACCAAAGTCAAAAACCGGATAATAAGAGGCGACAAGCCCTAGTAGATGACATGCGTGGTGATGAGTGTTTAAAGGCTGCAGATATTTCGGTGCGATCTCGGTTGTCCATTAGACTACCTAATACTAAAATGGCTTTCCTTGATAATAAGGTATAGTCCTCTTTGGTTAATTAGCTTCTTAAAATTCTTAAAATCTAGTAGCTGGATAATGTTCTATTACTTGTTTCAAAAAGTTGTTGTACAAATATATCGCTAAAAGATATTGGAATTATTAGGATGGTGCTACGGTGTTAAATGTAGTAGGCGAGGGTGAAATGAAAGGACTTCGGTTGGCTGATATAGTAGGACCACTGGAAGAGGGGACTCCGGGTATGCTAAGCCTGGGAGATCATCGGTAAGACAATAATGTTAAATATCTAAGTTTTTAATCCGAGAGGGTAAGTTAAATATATATTTAATTTTAAATATGAATCGATGTCATAACATTTGTGATGAAACTAAGTGCCTTTTCCAGGCTTTCTGGTCAGTCTACTATTTCCTACTTGAATTATGGGCCATTCTGTTCTTTTGCTCCGCAATATGATTCAACATGGGCCACACTAACAAAGCGGGACTCCGATCTTCTTTTGAGGTGATATTATCAAAGCTTATTTCTACGCATATTTTCTTCAAATGATTTGGTGGTGATTTTTTATAACTTTTCCAGAACTTATGGTGACCGTTCAACTGTTTCTGATGTAATGTCATTACGCAACATGGTTGTTGATGCAGGAGCTCATTTCATCAAAGTAATTAATTATCCTTAACAAATAATATTTTATGAGGATCTTATTAATTTTAGTAAGACTGATCATCGGGATGTACCTGGCTTAATGTCTAATAACTGACTAAGAGCGAGATTCCCACTTTTAATATTATCGGAGAAGCTCATTTGGTCCACACTAACGTAGTTTAGCCTTAAGCGTATTTGACTCACTAAAAGAAAACAAAACATTGCAAAGATTATCGTATAATTCAATAATATTCAGGTTGTTGATGATCTGTTAGATACACTTACGGATGGAGAACATTCACGTACTATCCAGTGTTTGGAAAATAAAAATGATAAGGTTAGAAAAAAATTATTTTTCAGTGGTGGTTATTTTGTATAGTACGTTTCATTTTGATCACTAACTTCTAGTCATTACTAAAGCATATTTGTATTTTTAGAGTGGTTTTAAGCTGATTTAAATCAATTTATTGAAGGTAGAACCAAAAGAGAGTATGGAGGATATGGCAGAGCTCATAAACGAATTGGAGTCTCTGGAAAACTTAGGAGTAGATGTTGGCTTTTTGGAGGATGTCAGACTAAAATTAGGATTAACTAAACCGACTGATCTACAGGTATCTCTTGGTGAACAGTACTGTTCATAAATTACGGTAAAACAGTAATACCTTAGTTCATGAAGATTCGAGCTGTTCAGTGCAACTAGTACTGTTAGTATTCGTCAGGCTCAATTGGATGCCAATGGTCGAGCAGTATTAGATTTGGCTCGTATACAACATCAGCGCCTTTCTCAGCCACCTCCTATAACATTGACAAAAGTCGCACAACCATCACTACTGGAAACACAATTGGCTGCTACTGTTCAACAGCAATTGGCCAATCAGGTATTCTTTATTTTTAATTTATTACTACAGTGTCGTACTTTTTTTATCGTTCTGAAAATTAAAGCATTTTATTTCAATAATTTGTTCTTATCAAGTTATATTACCAGGTTGCCATACATGCCCAACCAAACCAGATTGTAACGGCACCTGCAATTCACAACGCTATAGGTATCCAGGATGAGTTCGATATGGATATTTTAGGGGAATTTTTTGTTACCTAGTGGGGTTTCATTTTTGTCAATACCTATGTGACTCTTCAATGTACAATATTTCAAGCATCTCAGTTTCTTTGTAGTGAAAAATTAGATGTATTTGTACTTACTACCATAAGTTTCTGTATCGTCATAAAGTGTATATACCCGCCTTCATTTCATAATAAAGTGTGACGGAGCTCTAAACGATTACTGCTAGTGGTTAAACCTCTTCTATTTAATTATTACTTTTACATAATCACTTATAATTTATTCTTACAGTGTCTGGAATATTTTATATGTGGCCATTTGTTTGAACTAGTGGCTGGAGCTCATAATCTACAGACAAAAATTTATTGTCTTGGACTGATTTCTGAATATAGTTTTGTACTACGATGAGTATTGTAACAACACAAACGAAAGTCATAGATATTACTCAACAAACGCAAAGTGGATTTGCAAAGAAAATCAACATAGAACAATTTTTAAGGAATCTTAGGAATTGTGGATTAAAGGTGAGTACATAATTGCGTCTTAATTATAGTTTTTACACTCATTCTATTCAGGTTGGTAGCAAATCTATAGAAGAACTCGATCAGAAGTTTGTCGTCAGTGTTCAAATGATTTTTCGTCAACTAGTAGATGAACGAAGACAAGTTAATATCCATTTTAACATTTTCTTATATCGTTTGAGATCATGGTTGGATGTAGGCTTAGTAGTATTATAAAGTAGTTTATATTCTCTACATATCAATTCATCTAAATACAATTATACTTAGGCTAAAGTGTTTAACCACGTTCGTACAACCAGTGAAAAGGACGAGGGGAAGACATTGGCAGATTTTGTTGATTCATGGTCAGTGGTACTTTGCTATTTTAAGTTGTGGACTAAACCAAGTACCGGACTATAAATGATCCTGAAATACGAATGTGGGCGTTAATTAATATATTTTAGGCTTAATCTAATACGCCTACTAGATAATAATGAACAGGAACAGTTTCGCTTTGCAATACTTAAGCTTATACTCCTTGTTTTGGAGGAATGTACTATATCCTGTCATTCATTTGTTTCTGTATACAATCATGTAAATAGACAGGTAATTTGTGGGAAATACTTGGTTTATCTTTTAGATTAACTTATTTTTTAAAACTAATTTTAGATGTCTGAATCACAGCCATCATCTATCATTTCTATATTCGACTATGTTCGTATAAAGTTGATGGAGGCAAACGATGCTTCGAAAAGGTTAATTTATTTTCATAATTTCGGTGATTTCATATTAATATAGTTTTAACAAGACATGTTTGTGAACTCATACCTACGATTCTATGCTGTTCCTCACCGTTTATATTAAATGTTTAAAGAAAGTTCCTGATTATGATTTGAAATAAATTACCATTTTGCACGTACATAATGAATTGTAGCTATTTTATTTATGTATCATGATAATGTGTGTTTGAAAGAATTGGATTTGGGTTTCATATTTGGTTTTTTTTTTTTTGGATTTTGTTTGAATTTTAACTGTGTATCTATATAGTCATAGTTTGTAATTTAGGTGGAAAGACTGTGTTCTTGTTCTGGTCTGTCACATAAGAGATGCAACTAACGTATGTTAGGAATTTGCAAATAGTTCTTGGGGAACTATAACTTAAATATTTAGGAATTTAGGTCCTATATTTCATTTTTTCAGTCAGTATTTTAGGTTACCGTAGATGGTATTAATGTTAATGGAATTGAATATATCCGTGATACGTTATATGAATGGCTAGAAAAGTCAGCATCACCTCAGATGTTTAGCCATGTGGTGGCAATAGTAAAGTGAGCTGTTTTTGCTTCAACACTTTCCTGTTTATGAATTAAAATTGGTAATCATTATTGATTTAATATACTTATATGTTTAATACAGTTTGTCTCATTAGTAAATTTGTTTACAGAGGTGCTGGTTTACCTGAACTTATTGATAAATATTTGATGGATCGATTGTTTGATATCATAGAAGATAAAACTCAGCAACTATTTCTGACATGGAAAGCTATTTGCATCTTGGATTCCATAGATCCAAAAGTGTGAGCTCAGTTTTCAAATTCTGGAAAAATCACATATAAAGGTAGTATTTCTTAGATATAGGAGACGGATTACAGAATAATAACAGATAAATTTAGTATTTGGAGTAACTAATTGTAGGAGGAAGTCATTGAGATCAAAATATTTAGTTTAATTCTCCGTCTTCTTCGAGAAATTATCTGTGCGTGGCCACATAGTAGAGGTATGCCCTCACCTGGTTTAGTCAAATGTATCAGTCTCATGACCACAACGTTAGGTGCACATCCAACTGTGGCTAAGGCTTATATCAGTTTATTTAAGGTTTGTTATTTTTGACATTATAAGTGTAGTAGAGAATCTATTTACAATTATATTTTGTGCAACTTATGTGAAATGAAATCCATATGAATCATTTAAGCAAGATCATGCGATGATATTATCTAGCGAGTTCGGTTTCCTTGTTATGATTGCCATGTGCGGAATAGAGAGATATAAAGTGAGATTCTTTTAAAAAAGGAAAATCTATTCTTTAAATTTTATGAGCAGTAAGTATTAGTAAATCCAAATTCACCAAGTGTATTATCCTGAGTATATAACGGTTGTTTGTGCTCCCAAATATCATCGTACTTTTAGATAGTTGAAATTTTCAATTAAGTTACTTTTTCTACTTTCCTCATGAGTTTTTCCTAATTAGCAAAAAGTTATTATTAATTTTCGCTTTTCCTATTAATTGTAGAGTGTCACGTTAACAGAAATGAGAAAAATATTCGTGAAGCTGTGGAAATTTCGGGATGAACTCTCTGAGTTTGGATGGTTATCTGGAACTGAAGTTGGTGGAGCCATGAAAATAGTAGAAGAGCAGGTTAAAAGTTTCTAAATTTATTATTCCTTTTCTGGTAAATTTTTACTGCTACTTGCCATAGTGACTATTTCGCTTTCGTTATTATAAAAAATATTAGTTATACAGACTGAAAATTTACTGTCGCATCTATCTGATGATTCGTCATGGAAACTTTTTGGTTATCCATTGATCAGTTTGGCTCAATCTCTGTTAGAATGTCCTTCATCAAAAGATGTGGTTGTTGTGGATGGTAGAGTTGCAGACGGCTGCTCACTATGGATATTTGCGAGTCAAATTCTCATCAAGGTATGATTTGTTTGACATGAACATGTTGAATATACGAGAGTACTTTAAAGGTCATTGAGATTTCTCAGATTTACACTTCTTTTAAGGAAAATTAATGGGTTCAAATATTTTTAGCAAAACCAATTAACTTTTGTTTCATTTATATTTATACGGATATTTTTTCCAATACAATTTTAAACTTTGACTAATGCTTTGGAAAAAAGACTTTTAGGCGTTAATGGTCCAACCATCAGGACTTTCATCTCATCTCTTACATATAATCCAATCAGTTTCTGCTGCCGCTAATACGAGCTGTGCTTTAATAATAATTGGTATGTTAAAAAGAGAATTTTTCTAGAAATTAAGGTGTATTCAGATTAATTAATTATGTAATTATGGTTATTTTATGAAAGGAGAATGACGCTTAATTTTGAGGGCCTGTTTAATAACGTTGCTATTATTTAAGGCTGAAGTGATAAACTTTTTAGAAGGGGTTCATTAGCCTAATATGAAAGTCATTTAAGTGTCCTTTCACAGTTTCTTAGGAGGATTTTTCGGTTTAAGATGGTATATTTAATATATTATTTCTAAAGAAGTGCTGGTAGAAATCATGAAAAAATGTGCAGTCGATGTGCTTAACAACTGGAGATTGATTGAAGGTCTCTTTGATTATGTATGTAAGATGCGCAGTGATGTAGCAGTGTCATTGATTCGGTAAGAAAGGCAGATATTTTACGTTATACCTTATTTATGATTTCAGTGGAATTTAGCTTGCATAATATATTGAAGACATTTTAAAAATAAAAAGGAAGCAAAATATGGAATATGTGTTGTATTAGAATAACTGCATTGATTATTATATTGTACATTTTTAGAATTTTCTGTTATAGATGTCTATTACCAGTAATAAATAATAGAATACAGCTTCGAGACGCGCTGTTCAAAAGCTTGAAGGTAAGATGCATGTTTTCAATCGTCAGTTTATTATAAACGAATATAATTATTTAGAAGGATCTGCTGGGCGATTCTACTGTTAGTTCGGCAATCCCTATACTTCTTCTATTACTGCGAAGTGTCAGTCAGCGGAGAGCAGGCGTTGTTCATTGTCAGATATCACAATCTTTCGCCACATTTTCTTCACAGGTAAATGTAACGCTTTAAAAAGTTGTATTTTTTGTTTATTCTATTCTCAGTGTCTTGTATTATGAAATTTACAACAACAATTTAAACTTATGTTCAGTCGTTAACTGATATGGGATTGAAGCGAACAGTAGATGAGTCTATTGGTTTAGAAATTGTGGGTATTCTCAAGCGATGTTTTTCACAACCATCATCAACAAGGTTAATCTTATAGATAGTTAAAATTACTATTGTATCATACTTATTATCTATTTATTTGTACTTTTACCGTTGAGAGGAAAATAATTTTAGAGCGGTATTATACCAAGGAATCGCAGAGGCAGCATTACGAACCCCTTCTATAGTTGAGCCATGCCTGGATCTATTACTGACGCATGCAACTACTGGTAATTTAAATACTGTATACTCGTCTATATCTAAAAATTCTTTTTTAGTGCCTTCTACATGGAAACCAGAGAGTATAGTTCTGTCATCGAAGTCAATTACACAGCTAAATGAACCAATTCCGCAATTAGTTCAAGTAATGGAAAAGTCAATTGACTATTGTGTGAGTCAGTTTTAATCAGTTTTTTTCAGGCTATTGAATGTTTATTATGTGAGGCTATTTCTATGGCTGAAAATGGAGCGACACAAACAAACGGAGGAGATCTACTTATTTCAAAGGCAACAAATATACTTGAAGAATGGGTACAGAAAGCAGGCTGTCAAGATGTGCATGATCTAGGTATTTTTTTAAACTCTAGAGGAAATTCGCTTTTTTGTGAATAATGATTGTTTACTGATGACATGTATTGCTTTAGCGTTATTATTCAACGGCTAATTCAAGGTATCGACAAGCTATCTGAGTGGAATCCTTCCTCAGATATTGGGCGATCAAATTTTGTTTTTGCTTACATGATGATTAATTTGTACGATGCTTTAATGGGTTACGTATGGAGTCGACTTAATGCCTTTGAAAGGTAATTATTCTTCATTTTGTTTAGCATCATCTTTAAAAAAATGTATTTCTATGTTAATTTCACATTGAACGTTTAAAAAAAAACTTATGATTAAATAAATTATTTAATATAGGTACCAATACCACTAGTTTAAGCTGTTATTTTTTTTTAATGAATTAGCCGTTATGAGAGAGTGATTTAGTAGCATTAATGGACTTTCCAGGATAGTGGATTGTGATAGACTCATTATACTTATGAAACGTCGTCGCGAATTAAGCGATGTTCTAGCAGAAAAAACGATTAAAAGAAAAGAGACGAAAGGTAGTCCATTATTGTTCTGAACATGCATGTTTACTCATTAACTTAGTTATACTGAAAGTTTTATGACTTTAATATTTAGCATTAATACATAGCTTTTATGTGTATATTCTAATGATCATTTTTAGTACCTACATTCTTCTCGGAATTCTACTATAAAAAATTTAAATTGTAGTAATCGAAAGCTACCAGTTTTTTTAAATACCTTATATCTTGTATCTATTATCCAATCCTCCTATAGAATACATTACTTTACGACAGACGATTTGTGTAATGGTTTATTAATTTAATACTAGCGTATGATTTTTAAATTGTCAGTGTTAACTTCTGTGAGTTTATTATGATATTGAGTTAAACGTGAATACTGACAGTATTACTTGCTTTAGACAGGCTACAAAAAATCATTGTATTGAATTTTTTCTTTTGTATACTAAATATTTTCAGTTACTGAATCACTAACATTCGATATACACCAGGGAGATGTAACAACAAGTGCCTTTATTATCTCACAGATTCTCAACAGAATTATTCCGAAGTAAATTTCCATTTATCCATATAGATGTCTGACATAAGTGCACTTATATAACTCATTATGACTATAGAAGTTGTGTGTCAATTTTAGGAATGCAACACCAGTTCAAGGACTTGATGAAGTGAAAGCTGATCTTCTCTCATGGGCAATTGATAGAGTGCATACACTGAGTCATATGATCCTTCAAAATCACCACCCATTGCATTCAATTATTAGTGGAACCCAGAGTTTGGTCTCAGTAGCTAGGTTAGTTAAAGGGTATGATTGTAAGAAAAGACTCAAAGTTCTATTGTTTTTAGTTCATTGCTAAATTTCTATGTTGGCATTGACTGTGCAGAATGGATTTGTGCAATCGATACTTCTAACCAATGTAAAACTAAGGTTTGTATATTTTACGTCTATCTTTATAGAACATTTGTTTTAGATATATTAACGTATAAATTAAGGCTTTGGAAGCTTATGCTAATATTGTGTGCTACTTGTCGACAAAGTACAAACATCAACCTATGCGAGTAGTGCAAATTTGTAAGTTACTTTTCATGTTTCATTTTCACTATTTTATTTTATTTTTCTCACCAGGGCAGCATAATGATTCGCATGTAACGCAATCTTCTACTGGTCAGTTATCCGCAAATGGATCACTCGTTAGACACTGTCACCAGTTTTTAACAAAATTGTATCCTGCTTTATTGGTAATAGACCGAAAAGATGGTGAAGAAAAGAAAACTGCAGTAGAATTGGAGAAACAAGCTAAAGCCATGATAAAGGTGAGTAATATGTAGTTAAGTTAATAGAAATTTGTCGAATATCATGCTCGTTATTTTACATGAAACTTCAGATAGTTTCGTCATTAATGGCTCTCAATTATAACCCAAAAGGTTGGAATACTGCATTTAAATTTGTTATGAAGATGTTGGAAGCTAGTACATTTGGTAAGTAAAGTGTTTAATTTTTTTTAATCTCTTGAAAAGTGTGCGAATTCACAGATCATAAGATAAGAATACTTTTCATCGTGTTATTACGACTTAAAGGTTATGAGGAAGTGTATGTGTATGGTATATTAAAATAAAGAGACTATACAATTTAGCATTAATAGAGTAGGCTAATATAATAATGGGAACCTAGAATAAACACGTTATATTGAGTGTCGCACAAAATTTGATGGCTGTGCTGTATGATACATATTTAAACATTGATTACGAGACTTATTTAATATGCCTGCTTACTTATTGTGTTGCCCTATAAGTCTTATTTTAATGACTACGATTTTTATAAACAGCGGTAAAAATATGTACAATATTTGCTTCAGGCGGTCAATCATGTAAATCATTAGTTAAGTAATTAAAACAACATGCACTTTTCAAATAATTTATTCAAAATTGATTGTAATGCTTATTAGGATGATAACTGTTAAAACTGTTTATCACTATTGGCTCTATTTTATAGTAGTTATTACATCAATATTTGACTTATTATTCAACTTGCTTTTCTACATAATTTTATCTTCAAAGAATCTGTTTTGTTTTTCAGCAAATAGTGGCAGTCTGCGTTGTCTACTAAAATTTGTGTGTAATCTAGCTTTGAAGTGTGATGATGTTGATGGTACAGTAGAAAAAACACTGAAAACGGTAGCTGACGAAGTGGTACAAGTACTGAGTGATGAGGTTTGTTTAAAAAAGTCAGCAGAATAGGGTGAGCATATGCTGTATTCCATATTTTTCTGCTTACTATTCTATACTAATTAAGCATGCAAATAATATGTGGTTATTTTCTATTTTTTTCGTCTTCCTATATATCAAATATATTAGGGCGACGAACAGAAGTACGCATTCATTGAAAACTCATCACAGTACGTGACAAGTGACTTCATTATGGCAACAACGGAAAAAAGCTTAACATCTATTCGATTGGCTGTCGCATTTGCTGCTGATTTTTTTGTTAGAGATCAACGATGTTCGTAATTCTTTAATGTTCTGTATACAATAACGCTCAAAAATTTGTGACTGACCAAGTTTTTGCTCGTAACTCAAGCTACAGTTAACTAATCTAATTGGAGTTTTAGAACGTGATGTGGCCTACAATAACAGGTACAATCATAATTTCAGGCTTCAAACTACATTTTGAGCCAACTCATGTCTTTCTTAAAGGTCTCCAAAAATTAATGAGCGCTACTGCATATCTATTTATTAGTACTTTAAATGTATGAGAAACAATAAAATTATTACCTTAGAAGTTATTTATCTCCATTTCAGTAGACTCTTTTTTCTCTTTGGTTCTATCCAAATGTGAGCAGTGTTGTGACCTTGTTTCCCGCCTACTTCCCCTACACACTCAGTTCCATATACATAAGGAACGATTCGTCCAGATGCTTACCTCATTGTTTACATCAGTGGAGCAACCTGTTGACATGGTTTGCATTCGTTGAAGTGGTAGCCTACATCAATATGATATCATTAAGTGTTCCTTATTCTAGTTGTTAACTTGCACTAAGACGCTAACGGAAATGGCAGAATGGGCATCCATTGCCAAATTAGCTGACCTGCTCAATAAGAAGGTATAATTAAGTATTGTTTATTTCACATTTCCTTATAAAATAATATTTGTTAAAGATGCAAGCAATTATGGCAGTTGCGGACGAATATGTCGGAATTTTAAACCCTGAAGATCAAAAACGAGGAAATCAAAAGAGAAGGTATGAATATGCACTAAATTAGTTATAATCCCGAATTTGCGTGGGTATGCATTAGTAAATGTTCTTGAGGTATGCAAAATCGCGGCGTGATGAGACCATTTACGTTAAGTATGTACGGGCCAGGGAATCATTTCAAAGTCGTGTACTTCTCCTTTGTACTGCATTAAAGGATGATCGACTGAATTTACAAGTTAAGGTAATTATGTTTTCTCTATTTCTGAGCGAATTCTTATTTGAGAGAACAGAAAATATCTGATGTGAGAATGAAAGTTTTGCGTTTCAGAACAATTCTATTGGTATGCGTGACTTTCGTATTGATATGCGCATATTGAAAGATAATATGACGCGTAATGATGAAGAACCACCAGGAAAAAAGAGAAGAAAAAAAGAAATTGTGGATAAACCAGATGAATTTGAAAACTCAACAGACAATGATAATCATGGAAGTTTAAGAGGTAGTGACAATCATCGTACTTCCTTGAACTCAAACTATTCAAGAGGAAGAGAAGAAAGTGAAAATAGCATTGTTTACTAGTATATTGAATTGAGAACATTGATTATTCTAGTAAATTAGTTACTTTATTACTAGCCGTTTTTTATTTAATGCATAATTGATAACAGTTACTTTTCGATCTAAACAAATTGTACCACAATATTCACGACTATCTTAAGAATATTTGACCATAAACTTCTTTCATACATACTTTATTACTGAGATTGGAACAGATAATCGTACTTATAACGGGTCAGGACATTGAACTATGTGGTCTTCTCTTGCTCGTCTGGTAACCATAGCTATGTTTTCTTACCTAAAATTATACAGTTACTTCATTATTGGTATGTGTGTATGTGCGTACCAATATTTGCGTGTCTGCATTAGTATAGTATAATATAGGATGCTTTCTTGTTGAAGCCTCTACCTGTTCTGGAGCTACAGTAATCTCGAGTCGTGGGATGGGAGCGGAACCTACCCTTGGTCGAGGGTGTGGTACAACAGAATCAGCTGAGTCACCAAGGAGGGGAACTGTAGCTACAGCAGTCAGCTGAAAAATATCGACTTCTAATTTAAGGTTTCTTCCAAATGGTTCGTGTGCTCATTGTTTTACTTCCAATTTGCTCTATAGATTCGCTTTCTCGTTACTGTAAATATCTGCAATCAATGACAACTACTTCGATTATAGGTAAATTATTTAAGTGGGTACGTAAGTCATTCTAGGAATGTTATTTATTTAGTGCACACGACCTCATCGGTACCACAAAGCATGTGCAACAAATGTCTAGCCTAAAATTATAAGGATGGCGGAAATTATTTATATGGTATTGATCGTTTAATTGATTTAAAATTTCCTTATAGGAAAAACGCCTTATCACATGAGCAATCTGCTTTAAATATTCAGTTCTTGTAAACCACGTTCGTTAGTTCAGATTGTTTGCAATTTCAGAAGTTATAAAGTAGCATCATCACAAAGTCATTAGGGGATGGTATGTAATTGTAATTGTAGAAAATCTCTCAGATTATCATGCAAATTATATGGTATCCATATAATACCCAACTTAAAACAGCTATGCTTTTGATAACAAACTAAATTATCAAACCTTCTGTAAATCTCCAAGCATAGCAGCACATGTTTTTTTCTTGGGTTTAATGGGTTGTAACATATAGTGAGCTATCATATGCATACATTCCGTCCTGCCCACATATTCAGCCCATTCGAGGGCACAAAATCCGCGTGAAAAGTCTCGGAGATTTGGATCTGCTCCTAAATCCTCTATAAATTCTTTTGAAACAAATGTCTTAACTTTCTTTAAAGACTTATGTTAAATATATTTTGTAGAGATTGAATAAGGACATATATGTACAACTACTGAATTATAGCTACTAAATACCTGCTCTAAGAAGAACTCTAGCACAAGATATTCTTCCTTGGATGGCTGCTTTCATCAGAGCACTTTGTCCAATATTATTCACCTGGTCTATATTAAGAGTGGGGAACCGTTCGAGGAGTAATTCAACGATAGATGTATAGCCTAAATAATAGTATTTTCCGTAACTACTTCCGTACTTGTTTAAAACATCAAGATATTTGTTTCAGGACTCAAGTCAGTGTCTCCTAGAAGTAAATTGACAAAGATACGTATCATTACTGAAATTTTCCTATCAAGAACTTGCTAGGTATGCTCGATCTTGGAATAGTCCGGTAGTCTAGCAGCTAGCGGTTCTGCCTGTCTGCTTCATCGCCGAGGTTATGCGTTTGTTGGTATTAAGTTGATTTTATTATGATTCTAAGTATTATGGCAGGCTTAAAACGACTCAAAATGCCTCGCGTTCATATGGGTGATGTAAGCCTTTTGTAATTTGAGCTTCGTTGTGTGATAGGCTACTGGTGAGTGTCATTGGCCAGGAGAGCGTAAGCCATAGCTCAGTCACTAGTAAGTTTATTCTTATTATCCGCATTCGAGCACGGACCTGTCTTCTGATTGCTCTTGTTCCGCCTTTACTGGTTGAGCAAATCTCCTTGCTTCTGCAGTGAAGTGGAGAGTGCTTTTGAAGCTCTGGGAGCATTCGGCACATATGTGCCGGACTGCTTCTGAAGTTTGGTAGCACTTCTGCCCCACTTCCCCTGTGTGGGGCTTCAAACATCTGATATAGACAAATCTATGCTCAAATTTTTCATTTTTTGCCTCCTAAAAAGCCAAATCCGCGTAAAGTATAGGCTAAGAAATTAAATATGCGCAGCACTTCTCTATTTCTCGGAGATTTATAGCCTAGATAAAAAAATCGTTCACCACTGAGTGTAATACCGACTATATCTTCCTTCTAGAATTAGAAGTTATAGTAAAGGTCTTTTAGGCAGAACCCTCTTATACCCTTTTGAGCGTAAAATCCTTCATGGGTCAGGAGTTATTCTTCTATTGTTGGAGGCCTTAGCTCTTTGTGGCTAAGGCAATTACGAAGAGATTAAGATTTAAATAATTTTGAATTTTTCTTTGAGGAAAATAGCAAGTTCACCCGGGACTGATACGTGGGTTCAACATGTCCTCCAGAGATACGATTGTTCCGCGTAGTGCCTGGAATTATAGTCAAGTTACCCTAGTACATCGAACCACTTCGAAGATTAGCTAGAATTATAATGCAGCTAAGAATCAATTATCAACTCTCGTACCATCTGAGACCGGACCCTCAACACCGAAGCCGATGGATAGTACCATTAGCCATTCGACTACCGAAATACTGAATCCGAGAAGTTCCGAACCATATAGGTAATCAATTTTTGATACCAAAATTGCAAGGTTTTCTGAGGAAATACTTGACTAGCAAACACCGAAGGATTTCGTCAAACAATTTTATGTACCATCAGAGATCTCAACATCGACGTCTGAGAGTAGACTTTTGACGAAACCAACTGAGAACCAATAAACGTCTTGGCTAGATCCTATCCAGGATAACGCAGAGGTGAGCAGCAGAACTACCCACGACCATCTGGTCCCAAAAATGGGGAACTTCTCCTGACCCATAAAGGTTCTACCCTTAAAAAGGATATAAGAGAGTTCTCAAAAGACCCTAACCTATTTTTCTTTTCTAGAAGGAGGTACTAGTCTGTAATAGCACTCAGGGTGAGTGCATTTTCGGGCTGCAAAAAATGAGCATAGTTCTAATTTCGTTGTAAACTGGAGCAGAAGTCGTAACATCTAGGAGCAGTCGGACAGCTAAGTGCCGAATGTTCTCATAGCATAAAATTTATTCTGCATTCCATTATAGCTCAGCACCTTTAACCAGCAAAGGCAAACTAAAAACAATCAAATTCGAGGTCTGCACTTTTAAGAACGCGCAACAAAGCTATGGAACCAAGCACAGAACATACTGGCAAACCTGCAAAACGGCAGAAAACGTAATACCTCTCAACAATTACGACGTTTCCGGTGCTTTTCGACGTGGTTAAGTTTTGCAACTGCGTACTTCATGCCAGTTCGCAACTGACAATATTTTAAATTAACAACATCGTAATTGGAGATGAAAAAAACGTCGGCAAAGGGACCCCTATTCTACCAAACAAGAAGCTTCCTTTCTATCGCTTGGTTATCTATGCTTGTGAAATATTACTTTTTACATAAACTACCAAGGAATCTAATCGTTTAACAAACGAATTCAGCTACGTTTTCATATAACTCTCCGCTATTATGATATGGCCTAGGCTAATATTCATGGCCTCTGCCCACTTTCGACATATCAAATATTCGACGTCAAATTTCCAGAAACTATTTGTGGTATTTTCTTGGAAGAAAAAAAAAGGCATCGATCCGGGACCTATTAGCCGTTGCAGAACTACTATCGCCTCGATTATGTGAAATTCTCGTTAAAGAATTATTGCTTTGTTACGCTGCACAATACGTATTTACTATGTAGTAGTTATAGCCATTAACTATTTTAGGGAACTAGAAACAGAAAAACCCAAGAAATACTCTCAAAATTCATGAATTTGGCTCATAAATTAATGGCAATATTGTACAAAAACATCATTACACTGTAGATGCATTTTCACTTATTACAAGCGTTTTATACCTACTCCCTTATTACAATATTTAATTAATTCTTAACTATGATAGAATTTTTATGAACTACATCTTTATATATTCCTAAATGCACTTATATTAAGTAGGGTTATTATCAATTTTAAATTCAGTATCTTTTTTCTATATTTTGTTGCCACATAAAACTAATGTGAATGGAGCACAGATGAGTTCTAGAAAAGTTAATAGAATATCATTTTTACGGAAATGGCGACGAATAACTCTTCACATAGATTATATGAGGAGCACTATTTCCACATGCTTTGGAAGATTACTTGTTTTATTCTCTTAACAATAAAGAAGTAGTTGCTTAACACAAATCTATGAAATAAAGTAATAGTTACTAACTTTACTCATTGAAGAATATTTGGATGTAAGATATTAAATCACAACAATTGAATAGTAATTAAAACGAACATTTGTAATAGTTGCTGTTAAAGTAATTGGGATCCTAAATAACAGCTTACCGGCTTGTGTAGCAAGAATCAGAGGTGTATTTCCCTCCTGATCTTGCATATTCGGATTTACTCCCTCTCTTTTAGATTCATCATCAACTGCACGGATATCACCTTTGACACAGAATTCGAGAAGGTTTTGAGGTGGCTAAATAAAATAATTAACTGAAGATAGGAATTAAATGAAAGTGAAGTTTTAAATTCCATAAACATTATCCTACTCATATTGTTCAGCTTCTTAACGTGTGTGCATTAGATCTTTTTTCCTATTCGTAGTTCCCTATCTGTTCACTATAACACTATCTCTAAGATTCAGTACCAACCTGCAGAGTCGTCGCCCTAATTTTCTCGCATTTTCTTGCTTTAGAGTTTCATATTACTATCCGAACATTATTGGTTTTTATTTATTTCCCACTATCACACATAATCATGTTTCTCATGGTATATTTCTAATAACTTACCTTCACTCGTGGGATATTGATGTCCATCATTTGAGAAGGGGTGGCGCGCCGCAACCGACTCGTAACTATAGGGATAATGTTTCGATTAGCCTCCGGATTAACTGCTTCCCGTTAATCTGATCCCTTAGACATGAAAATGCGTAATCCTTTGCATTCAGAAGTCTCATGATGAGAAGGGATTCATCATATCTTATCCAGCATTTAATATTAACTTAACTGTGCTTAACATTGTTATTTTTAGTTGTTACATAGGTCTATTCTTTGTAATTATGTATCCTATCTTGTATTTGCTATTTGACATTCAGTGCCTAATATAGTTTCTGGATCAAAATTACGGTAATAGTACCGAATGTTAGATTTTTTAAATTGTACTAGATAAGTTGTATTATATTTTTTTGCCTAAATGAACTAGCGAGAAATAGCCTTCCTAATCCAGACTCAAGTATTTTCCTACAGCAATTATGTGTTGAATTACGAAATCTCACATAACGCCTTATGAAATTTATACATGTTAGTATTAGCTTCCTCTTGAATCTAATTAATGATACGAGAAATAACGTGATCTAACAAGATAATTCATTTAAATAGTCATAGCGTTCATACTTGTCACTATGAATGTATTGTTTTAATTTCAGTGTAATCATTCTTCATGGTGGATCGTATTCAACGTCATGAACGCATTCTTCGGTATATTCAGCATAGAGAACGGGTATATCATAAGATATGAGAAGGATACGAGCGAGAACAAGGCTGAAAAATTGTGAAACGAGTTATGAAGAGAGGTTCTATGTTGATTACATAGTATAGTACCCAGCCACTATTATTTACTAGTTTTTTGACAAATGGGACATAAAATTATTTCCACATGCAAACTTCTGAGTGAAAATCTGCGTACTCGGCATATACTACCACACCCAAACAGCGTAAACTTTAATTCTAGTGTATTGTTAGCAATGGTAAATATACCAGAGTGACTTTTTTACTCTATTAGTGCATATAGTGACATCATTACATATAGGTCAATCATTTTTTAAACCACAACGTCTCTCTTCTGGTGGTCAAGAATATTCTTCATTATTATTAATTACATAGTAATCTCCCTCCTAGTTTGTGTTTAATTATATCTTCTCAGTTTATATTTTAAATGTTGTAATTATTTTATTGACTTGCAGATATTTATATGAAGCTTGACTTCTTAAAGTCCTGAATATATGGCGAGAAGGAATTTAATACAATGCAAAGAAATATATTCAAAAAATCTCCACTTAAACATATACAAATTTAGTGATCTATTGAAAACAATATGTAACTATGGGATAACTTATCAAGCCGATCTATTTCTTAGTGGAAAGTGACTTATTGAGCAGTGAATAAATAGCTTACCATTCATGAGGTGATCATAGCTGTGTGAAATTGGCAACGTGAAATAAAGAGATCGTGGGTAACAAAATAACGTAGAAAAAATAAGGGTGGCAAACAAAATTGAAAAATAAAAGATTTTTCTCCTAGGTCCTTGATATGCAAAGTGTCATAAAAACTCAGATGCCCCGAAGTAATTCTATGCCGCCTCAAAAAAATAGAACGAAACAGGTAAGCTGTATCCCAAAAAGTAATTGAGCTCAAAAAGTCTCGTACAAATCAAAATTTTAATGTTAACATTGCTATGCTTATTTATTAAGCTAGGTTTCCGACTTTTAAATATTACAGATTGAAACCCAGCGCCGAATCGATAAAGAAAATGAAAGACTGGTGCGATCATTAAGTAATATCACTCGAAGGCCAAGCCCCTATAGCGTGAAGTCCTCACCAAACCAAAAAACGTGATATTGTGTTACTTTTGTTTAATGTCTAAAAAAAGCATATATATATATATATATATATATATACATAGACAAAGTACGCTTAATTTGCTACTAAAAAAGTAGATTAAATTACTATGTAGCCATAAGAACACAATACTCGGAATAAGTCTAAAATCATATTTGTATTTAAAATAAATACTTAATAAGATATCATTACCATTTTTTTATTCCTGCAATAATTGAAAGCAGCATAGTTTTAACATGTATGGTAATAAATCTCCACAATTTCATACTTGTACAATAAAGATTAATCCTGATAAGACGTCTTAAAAATGCCTCTTTATTTACTCTTTACTACTAATACAAATAATAACCACTTAGCAGTAGTTATGTATACAACCCATCGTGCATTACAACAGTATACGTAAAAAGAAGTAATTCTTAAAGTAAAATGGTCTCAAATAGAATATCACAGTGCTACTCACATACTCTTTTTAAATATTACCGTGAAATAACTCTTTTCATGGGCTTGGATACTGGATATTTTTTGCGATGTCTTTTGATTACACTAGATCTAAAGGATGGTTTTTGCAACTTATAGCGTGTCGTTATTTCTGGATTTCTCGTGTTGAATGACCACAAGATATCATATTATATAACAATCAGATGATAGATCTGTGAAAACCTTAAGATCTCAAAATCCATTATTGTGTTTACATGAATTTAAGCTAAAATTGTCCTAATCATGAATTAAATTATTAGGAATCGATCTTATTTTCGTTATTTTTTGCAATGTGATATTCTCATTTATTTCAGTTAATACAATCCTATAGTCAGCGAGTTCTATTTCTAAACAAAAATTCACAATGGTAAGTTACTAAATACATAGAAATTAATATAATTGCTACATACTATGGATTTTTAATATTTCAGACTATTAGTAAGAATAACAAGATGATGGCTCACTTGAACTTCAGAATGAAGGTCATTCTGCAAGATGCTCGGACATTCGTCGGTTATTTTAAAGGTGTTATTTAATAAATTTATTAGCTACCTTCTTGTAGATGCTGTTCTGTGTTTTAATTATAATGCTGCTGCAATATTTAGCATTCGATAAACATATGAACATTTTGCTTGCTGATTGCGAGGAATTTCGTCAAATTAAGCCCAAGCCAGGGAAAAAGGTAAGATTTTACACGATATTTTGTTAAGACAAAATGAGTCCTGAACATGTTTTTTTTATACAAACAACAGTTAATCTATTATCATCTTAATTTGTTTGATCTTAGAGACTAATTTACTGCCTGCGATAATCATATATAGTACATTACTTTCAGTTACTATTGTTTTATTAACTGTTTTAGAGTTTTCTATATAAATAATAATACTTAGATAAATTTGTAGATGGCTGATGGGGAGGAAAAGCGTACACTTGGACTTGTTCTTCTTAGAGGTGAGCATATAGTGTCGATGACAGTTGATGGTCCTCCTCCTAAAGATGAGGATGGAGTGAGATTACCGAAAGCTGGTGGATTGACGGGACCTGGACAAGCAAAACCTGCTGGTCGAGGAATGCCAGTAATGCCACCAGGTATGCCGACTGCTGCTCCAGGATTAGCAGGCGCCGTGAGAGGAGTTGGTCAGTTTTATTCTTTGTATTCAGTGTGGCAAGATGGATATATAATAAAACAATAATGTATTATTAAAACAGTTACTTGATGATTTAATGTTTCCCATTATATAGGTGGACCAGGAATGGGCATGATGCAGCCTGGGTATGGAGCACCTGGGATGCCTCCCATGGGAGGCATTCCTCCTCGTCCATTCTAATTTATCTCGTACAATGGCTTTCCGTTAGTATGATCTGAAACCTGGAATAATCCTTTCAAACTGTATATTCATTTAAGTTCTCAAATAACTTGTAAGATTTTTGAGTTCTCGAATATTCTTACAGCTGTTATGTTTTTGTTTATTCCATCTGCATTGAACGCTATTATATTTTGCTTTTTGTTGATGGTTGACTTCATAAATTTTTCTAATAATTTTAATTCCTGTTTGTACCGTTTCATCGGGTAGCTCAAAGCTTTAAATGTAAAGTTAGGTGGAACTACATTTTTTATTTCCATTAATTTAGTAAAATCACTGGGGTTTGGTTAGTTGCTCATATGAGAAGATGCCACCGAAAAGAAAGGGAGAAGTTGAACCGAGACCTGCCCTCTTAGGAAGACTAGGAACAAACTTAAGGGTGGGTGAAGAAATATGGAAATATTGAGAGCTCAATGCTTGAAGTTTTGTAGGTTTTAATGGGCTGAACTTTTCCAGATTGGTATTCTTGGGTTACCAAATGTTGGGAAAAGTACGTTTTTCAACGTGTTGACGAAATCTGAAGCACAGGCAGAGAATTTTCCATTTTGTACTATCGATCCCAATGAAAGTAGGGTAAGTATTTAGCTATTATATATTGGGTCCAAAAGTTTTGTGGTCATATACATAAGAGTATTTTTTTTGGATATGTAAAATATTCTATCAGTACTGATGTTCGAGATTCTTCATATAGTTTCAACTGTTCGCTGTCATTATTTATTCGCAACTAACTAAGTCACCATTTGGTCAAAATTCGTATCGACAACGTATGTTTTATGAAATATAGATTATAAATTCCCAACTAATACGAGCATATTGGTTTGGAGATACGGAAACAATGAACAAAAACCTCGACTTTAGAATTTTAATTTAATTTCAAATAAACTGTTTTGTACAGAATTAATGTTCTAATTCGGTAGTTCCTTTTTTAGTTCCTTAAAACTGATTTTTAGATTGCATGATTTTGGCATCTAATACGAAATCATCTGGTTCAAGTCAAAGGATATAGTTAGTTGAAGTGCTTAAACTATTTAGGTAGCATACAATGACCCTCGTTTTGATTGGCTCGTTGAACATTATAAACCGATCAGTAAAGTTCCTGCTTTCCTGAATGTCACTGATATTGCTGGACTAGTCAAAGGTACTGGTTATTGGTTTTAAGTTTTCTGTGTTCCATGTAATTATATGCATTGATACTAATAAAGCGTACAGCTTAAATATTTTGCTTTTCAACTTTGATCTTGAAATTAAAGTTGTTACGTCTCAATATTTCAGTGATTTGGCAGTTTTGATTCACTAACAATGTTTAGATATACGATAGGATTAAAAAAATATTTAGGGGAATCTAATATTTGGTTTATAATTTATGATACCCATCAGATCCTAGCTTAAACAACATCAAGTTTTTTATAGGTCGAGTTTTATACAGTTTTCAAATAGAGTATTTTCGAGTGTGACTGCTAAATTATAAAAATGCTAGTTAATCGGCTCATCAAAATTTATAGGTGCTTCTGAGGGACAAGGACTTGGGAATGCGTTCCTCTCACATGTTTCCGCATGTGATGCATTGTTCCATCTATGTAGAGCGTTTGATGATGATGACGTCACTCACGTTGAGGGTTTGTTGTTAATTTCAAGTGTTTTTACTCTAAAATTTAGTACCGAGTATTATATTGCTATATATATCTTAGGGGAAGTAAATCCCGTTCGTGATTTGGATATTATTAGTGATGAGCTATTTGCCAAGGATCTCCAGTATCTAAGTGGAGCGCTGGATAAAGTTGAAAAACTCGTTACGCGAGCTGGAGATAAATCCCTAAAGGTCTGCATTTACTATCGTCATGAATAAGAAAACAGATAATATTATGTACAAGGCATTGCCAAAATATTTAGTTTAGGGTGAATATGATACTTTACTACGTGTCAAAAAGGATCTTGAAGAAAAGAAGCCTATTCGATTAGATAGCTGGAATGAAAAAGAAATTGAGGTACACGAATTCTATGTTATTTATTTTAAATTTAATGAAAAGGCTTAGGATTAAGTATAAGTATTTGTTATGGTTATTTCTTTCACCAACAATATGCTATTTTTATTGCTTATAGGACAAATAAATTTAGTTTTTTTTTTTGCAAATTAAGTATTACAGTGTCTCAATAAACACCTGTTTTTGACTGCGAAGCCAATTGTCTACTTGGCAAACTTGTCAGAAAAAGATTATATTAGAAAGGTACCATTTATACATTATAGTGCAGCAATATTATCTATGTAATGTTTTATATTTAGAAGAACAAGTGGTTACCTAAGATCAAAGAGTGGATAGACAGAAATGATCCGGGAGCTGTTTTAATTCCATTTTCCGGAGCTTTTGAGAACAAAGTGCTAGATATGCCAGAAGATGAACGTGCTAAGTTTTTCGGGGAGAATGCTGTCAGTTCCAACTTGGATAAGGTATTTAATTGGTGTCTTTTTCTTATTAAGGTCATTAATTATAACCACGAATCAATAGAAATAATCGAATAGTAGGGGCTTTTTTTTAAATCATGTGCTTGACTATTGATTCAATGAATTTTCACTTAGCGTTAAAAAAATCAGATATTCGATAAGATATTATTTTGGGTTTAGAGAATAATACATATCTAATCCTTATAATATTAACTAGATAGTATCAATTCCCTGTATGAAAAAGCAAAGTTATCAGATGAAAAGCTCTATGTGATTAATACGCAAATTAAATTATTTAGATTGTTCATACCGGCTACAAGGCTTTGCAGCTAGAGTATTTTTTTACAGCAGGAAAAGACGAAGTAAAAGCATGGACTATCCAGGTTTGTTTTAAGACTTCGTTTGTAAAGGTTTTTAATACATGTTTAAGTGTTTTTATTTAGAAAGGTACTCTAGCCCCAAAGGCTGCAGGAAGGATTCACACCGACTTCGAGAAGGGATTCATAATGGCTGAAGTTATGAAAGTTTCCGATCTCATGGAATATGGAGAGGAAGCCAAGGTGATGCATGTAGTTTTAAATAAATAATAAATTATTTTTGACTAAATTTATGGTGACGTTAAAAAACATTGAGAATAAAAAAACCTACTTAAAATGAGATTTATATGGGATTTAACTATAAACAAGGGTTTTATTTTTTATATATCAGAGTTTGAAGATTTGGAAGATTTTGCAGGTTTTTTTAAATTGTTGGCACAAATTTTATATTAGGTGGGTGGGTACTGAACTTGGTAGTTTTCTAGTATAGTTGGATGATGAAAGCCTGTTTTTACAAGCTATAAGAGAGTTAGTCGTTTTTTATAATTAGGATTATCCAAATAAGTATGAATGTGTTAATATTCGATAAAAAATTACATGTAAATAAGTACTCGTAGTTACCCAATCATATCAGCACTGGACAGTCATTTGACTGATATGGCAGTAAATTTATGTCTTCTAATCTCAGGTAAATTTTCATTTCGTGCTTGTAAGTTAGAAATTTATTATCTTGGCACTTTTATTGTAGGCTCAGTAAATATGCAAATAAATGAAGGCTATTAGGTATCGAGAAACAAAAAAAGCTTGTTCATTGTATTGAGAAGTTGTGGTAGAACTTTGCTAAATGTTGTCCTTAGAAGGCTTAATGCTATGTACTTATGTATTAACGTTTAATTCCTATTTTTCGCTGTGCAGTGAGTGCATACACTGGAAACAGATTTTTCAGGACTGCAGTTGTATCTGATGGAAAGACATATGGTCGAGGCACTGGACAAAGTAGGAAAAGCTTCCCACATGATTAGTAACCAGGCGCTTCATTAAATCCAGGGAGAAAATGTTGTTATAGAAATAGTAGCGTTAGCGTTATTATATGATATATATGGTTCATTAAAGTTCTTACTATCTACAGAAAGGACGATACCTTTAAGATTTAGTGTATTAAAACTTCAGGTTTGTAATCTATCATGCTTGTACACGATGCCATCATGGTGATATTGATGCGTACTTATATCGTCCCTATATCACGTTAGTGGATGTGTCTATCTTCGCATGTCTTATACCAAATAAGCGGTACAGTTATCAAGCAGGATCATGGAGCAAGTATATTTCTAAATCATCACAAATGCTCATATTTATGCACTGTATCTCATGCGCATGTGGTCCTTACGGGTATTATTACACTGAGGTTATGTTAGGTGGATTTTGTCGTATCACATCTGTCTGTAGGAAAAATGGAAAACCAATTAATTAATCTGTACTCCCCAGCATATCTAGCTAAAAATGCTAGAATGTCTGAACTTGTTTTCCAAGTAAACGGTAAAGTGGTGTTTTATGCTTATTATAGCTCACTGTTGGTGAAAATTTGATAAGTGATGGGCTTATTCTTCATATATATTACATCTGTGAATATGTGATTCATACACTTAAGTAGAATTAGTCGTTGACCCATGGTTTGCTAATTGTCAAATTAATATGGAAACCTAATGAGATTGTCCTGATGTCAGTCAAATATTACGCACTCATTGCTAGGATACAGGCAAAAACTAATAATGTAGTATGCAAGGTCAAAATTTGTGTCAATAAATAATACGCGGACTGTCAGGGCGCGCAAATAAGGTCGCTCAGGTCATCCATGGATTTCAGGTATGTGTGTGACCTAATTTTAGGTTTACGCGTGGCTTTGGGATGATTCTAGGTTATTAATGATGTTTTGGTGTTTAGATTACATAATATAACACTATCGGCAGAACTTCTATACGCAAAACTACCATTATTTAGTGAAACATAATTCTATTTAATGATAGGTGAAATCATCTAGTTTTTGTTTATTATATGAATTGTTATTACAGGTAAAAGCAGCTGGAAAATACCGCCAACAAGGGAAGACGTACGTCGTTGAGGATGGGGACATAATTTTGTTTAAGTTTAACGCTGGTGCCGGTCTCACTGCGGGAAAAAAGAAGTAGTTATTGTTGATCTTTCAATAAATGTTAATTAGTTTCATCCTTTTTTTGTTTTTGCCATTGGCCGATGTTACTTTATATATTCTGCAATTTCTAATGCTTCTTAGATTATTGAAAATTACATATCAGCAATGAGATTGTGTGGTGTACGAGTTCTAAAAGTATTCAACAATCTATAAGACGAATGTGATCCAGCGCCAGTACTCTGCTTGGTATAAACAGCGTTAGGATTACAGAAACGAAGAGACGTAGACAGAGCGCGCCTGTTTGAGGAAATAGTGTAGAGATGGTGTTATGGAAAGATGAGACACAATGAATAATGAGATAGGCTCGTTCGTATCAGATCGACGATAGTGTGTGCGATCAGTGAGACGGGATAAGGCGGGACCTCTGGCGAAGCATTTCGTGATAGACGGACGCGAGAGTAACTAGAGACTGTTAGATGCCGAGAGGTCTCAGACCAAGAAGGCTTGTCGGGGCGGGGTGGATGCGGGCGGTCCATCAGTTGCCCCTCCCACAACGATGGCTGAGCCGCCCATTCTGCCGAAGCTATCTCATCAAGTTCAGAAGGTGATACTTATCCCCCATGCAACTCAACAAGCTCAACCTAGTCAGCAAGTGTATCTGCTTCAGCCCAATACTGGCCAACAACAAGTGAGTATTTGCTGGTGTATTGATTGTTTTGCGATACACCACTCATTTTTAGCAACGAGAAGAAAAGTACTTTGTGCACGATATTCTACAATTTCCAATAGGATTTTAGATTTTAGATGAATATCTATGTCTAAATATTTTCAGCTTACATTTATACCAGTTCAAATTCCGGCTGAGAATACACAAAAAAAACAAATGACTGTTCTTAGTCCGATGCAACCAAGCAGCAGTAATTCGCATATGAATGTTGTACAAGTTAGTTTACGGGTTCGCTGTAACACTCATTAGTATGTAGAATTTAATAATGACGATTTAAAGATGGAAACAATAGACTCGGGTCGGGCTGGAGGTACACCGATGAATTCACAACCAGCTCAATCGCAGCAGAGAATTACTCTTGGTAGATAGCAAATCATACTTTTTCTTTCTGGCAAGTAGTAGAAATATATTGGATAAGTGAAGTAACCTATCAGCTATTAAATTATATTCACTTGTATCCAATTAAATAATTGACGTCATTTTCCAGTATTTATAAATGGATGCTACAATGTTTATCATCGAATTATTTTATCAGTATCGCTAAACTAGAAATACTGGGTTAAATATTGAATTGCAGGTAACCTACATTTTCAACAAGATCCGAATGATCCACAGAAGTGGATTATCACCAATGATACAGGTTCGCAACAATCACAACATGGCCATCAGATTTCATCGCGTATGAGTGGTGGTGCGGAATCGCCCACAATGATGGCCGGAGAATATGATATGGGAATGGATGATGCAAGTTTAATACATACTTTTCTGGTTTTTAACGTACCTATTTAAGTACATGTGTAATTTTTCAGAATCAGGTTCCAAAACGTTGTGCATGTACATGTCCGAACTGTCAAAACTCGAATGTCCCAAGAACGTGAGTTTTACTTGAAGTTTTGGAAATTATAATTCGCTTTGTTTATTTCAACTATAGTTTCTAATTACTATTGTATATAAATTGGACTAGTTGCGGTTTTAGAGGAGATGGAAAGCAAAGACTGCACATATGCCATATATGTCAGAAAACCTATGGGAAGACATCTCATTTGAGGCTAGTAGCATCAATTTCTTTATTTTTAACTAATACTGTTGAATTTTTATAGTGTACATTGTTGTACAACTGCCTTCATTATATATAGGAGTGCATAAATTATGGTCTTTAAGCGATTATTTTTAAAACTTAAAAACAGGTTATATATAATTGCTATATTTAGAGCTCATCTTCGTGGTCACGCGGGTAACAAACCGTTTGCTTGCGATTGGCAGCATTGTACTAAACGATTCACCAGGTGAAATCAATAGCGTTTAGTTTGTTATTTTTTAGTATATATATAGTTAGTAATATTTTTCAGAAGTGATGAGCTACAACGTCATCGTCGTACACACACCGGTGAAAAGCGTTTCGCATGCGGTCACTGTGGAAAGAAATTTATGCGTTCGGACCATCTAACAAAACATGAAAGGACGCATACAAGTAGCCGTATGACAATGAGCCAGCCTATAAGACTTAATCATAATTGATGAGCTCGTATAATTCTTGCAAAATATTTCTATGAATGCGTTTGCTGTGCTTCTAACCTCTGTATCCCCACAAAATTTTTATAAAAATTGTGCCTTTATTATTTCTTGGGCCGCCCTGTTCGGTAGGTTACTTCTTACTGTTGTGCGGAACAGCGAGACCAAGTACAATCACTTACCCCGGTCTTCAGTGTCAGTCTACCGTAGGTGATTTGTTTCGTTTAAGATGCCCGTTACAATTAGTCTGATATCCTTTTATGTTCTGCTATTGCTTAGAAAACGTAGTTTTATCACTCTGCAAGCTTCATAGGTAACATCGATTCGTGACTCCAATTTTTTCTCACGTATGTGTCTGTCTCTTCTATAGCAATTTATTGTCGATGCTGTAGATAATGAGATCGTGCAGTGTATGATTTGATTGCTTAGCTGAACTATTATTGTATATTATTGTTTCGCTAATTCGTAGTTGGTAACCGCCAAAGTTAGCTCGCATATCACTAGTAGCATTTATTTATTTGACATTTTACTTATGATTTGATCACATTATATGTTAATAAATCTTAATTAGCTAAGAGTGTTATTTTTTCATAGCAAAAGTGGGTTCTAATTGTGGTAATATGCCAGTATAAGCTTATCACTTACATATTATGATTTAACGTATTTATTGAGATGGTTCCTAGAATGGAATGTCTACTTTGGATCGCAGCATCAATAGATAGTCTTTCCATTTCTGGATTATTCTGTGATAACATAAACCAAATGTTAAATATGCTACAATAAAAGTGGGATGAATATTGATGGTTTAATTTTGATTTTTTTGTGCTGAGTAGGCGTATAAATCACGCATTTTTATAGGAGGTTCATAACTTACAGATGGGAAATCTATTGGTGCTGGGATTTTATATGGTTAATCGAGTAGTATTCTGAGTCCATTTTGACAAACGCCAGGTAGTTAACTGTTAAACCCGTGCAAAAATATTTTCAGTACAATTATATGTCGTGGTTAGCAAA
The DNA here is from genome assembly GCA_020740425.3 of Heterorhabditis indica. NCBI lineage: Eukaryota > Metazoa > Nematoda > Chromadorea > Rhabditida > Heterorhabditidae > Heterorhabditis > Heterorhabditis indica. The sequence goes on from JAJAVP010000018.1 coordinate 226,385, forward strand.
GGTTTCTAATGTCGCTGGGAAGGCAGAACATTTCTTAAATAATTTGGATGAATCTACGAGAAATGTACTTCAAAAAGTGCATAATAATACTATGGAGACAAGAAGCAAATCATATACTAATTTAAATGAAGACGTATGTTATAGATGATTATTTTTCCTGTTATGCCTTCAACTTAGGTCTAACATTCACACGATTTGCCTTTCTGGTTTAGATCAAGCTTCTTAACCAACTGCTTGTATTGTTTCTATATTTGCTCCAATATATTGGAGAGTAGTATGAAATATTTTATTTGTGTTATCATATTTTGTTTATAATAATTAGGACCAAGAGTTACTTACGGAAGAGTTGGGCCGAAGTGGTCCATCGTTACCGTCACGCACCCATTCAGAGCTTGCGGGCGGTGTTGCAACAGGACGGCGAAAGATTATTGATAAGTTAGTTTCCTCTTGTATTTACCTTACTGTAGTAGTAAATGTTTTGTATTTGGATTATAAACTATGTCTTATATTACAGTCAGTTTCTCAAATCTTCTAAAAGACTAATTTGCTTTTAGTTTTACTCCATCTACTTCAAGTGTTATGGAACGTACTCGTCGAGATAATGAGATCATTTCTATATTAAACGGTGACTCTGCATCATATGTCCACGGGAGTGATGCTGTTAAGGGACACAGCAGACAGTCTAGTGTTCATAGTATAGTATCAGCACAAACGATGCAGAGCTTAGTATCAGGTGATAAGTCACGTCAAGCATCTATTAACACAAATTTCATTACTTCATGATTAATTTTCAGACCATCCGGATGTCGATCTGTTCAAATCACAGCTACTAGCTAAAGATTCGCAGATTTCTATAATGCGCACGAAACTGGCGGTATTATTTTATTTTACTGCAATATATTTAGAATGCTTTGTAATATTTTGGTGTCATATGGTTATAATTTTAGACGATGGGGTTTAAACATAAATAATTAAGTTTAAAGAGCATTGTGATCAGGAATTAGAGAGAAAACTGGAAGTGCGTAGTCAACATTTCTATGAGTTGAAAGCAGAGAAGGAGTTGATTGAACAGCGAGTTGTACAACAAGAAAATACTGGCATCATAGAAGAACTAAAATTAGCTAGGTAATAATTACTTAATGTGGCTTAATCTATCATAAAAGTATTATGACTCCATTTATCTATTCTATCTTGAGTAGCGTATATTATCTGGCTTTAGAGAAAAAGCTCAGGAACAAAGGAATAACCTACTGGATGAGTCTAATCGACTAAAAAAGAGGACTGTTGCATTGGAGGAGGAGGTTCGCGCAATGGCAGATCAGGCACGCGAAATATTTTGTTAATGTCTAACTTATTTTAAGAGTAGTCCAAGCCACAATTCTTATTCTATCCAAGATATCTATTCTTTTAGTGAACTAACCATTATTTGTTTTGTTTCTTATAATTGAATGGTAAACAGTGCATTTCAGATAAAAGTTACATTTTTTTTAAGCTAAGTCTGGCAAAGTTCAATCTTAATGAAAATAAAAAAGAGTTCGATCAGTATAAAGAAAAAGCCCAGAAGATTCTACAAGCCAAAGAAAAGCTGATTGATTCATTAAAAACAGAGGTGAAATAGCTTTCCCTATTATTTATTTATTGGTACACCACGTATGTAAGTATTTAAAACATACAGTCAAGAGGTATAATTCGTTACTCTTTATTGCTTCTAAGTGTACATTAAAGCTTATTGACCCAGGAATTTATGATACTAGTAAGTTCACTAATATTATTAACGTGTTTCATATTGTATATGTGGAGAAATTTCATTTCACTTAGTAGTTATTTCAGATAATCTCCAATATCATATTTACCGTAATTTTAGTTTTTCCATGCAATTATTTCGTTTAACAGTATGATGGAAATACCAAAGTAATATGAAAGTTGAAAAGCGAGCTAACATTTATTTTAATAAAAAAATTTAATTAAAGAAGTATTTTTTGTCTATTATGTTATGATACATTGTTTCAGGAGAGTGTAGTTAGTGGTTCTGATCGTCCAGGTCATCTTTTACAAGCGGAACTCGAAGAAATGAAAGTAGAAAGGTTTTTTTTTCTGAGAGATCTTTATTTTAACAATTAATAACTTATTTATTTCAAGCCGATTTTTTCATCCAAACTATATTTTTTCATACTTATGGAACTTTATTAATGCCTTAGTGCAACTGTACAGAGATCTAGCACGTGGTGATCTTGAGTCTGCCCAGTTGATGATGTACAATCTGCGTTCTGAGGTGGAAGAATTGGAAAATCAATTAAGAGATGAGCAGAATCGACGGAGTGAACAGAAAAGACAATATATGGAAGAAAAGCATAGTTGGCAAGCTACAGTCAGTCTACTAAACGAGAAAGTGGATTGTTCAAGGTTTTACATTACTTTTATTTTTTCTGGTTTATTTAGTATGACGGTGTTATTAACAATAATAGCGTGAAAATACTAAGTACTTCGAGCGTATTGTTTTTTCGGAGAATAAAACTTGTGATGAATATATTATTTCTAATATAATTAGCTCATGCAGTAGTGTGATATGTGATAAACTACTGCTAGCTCATCAAACCATTTATTAGGATCGAAGGTGAATTTATAAAGCAAGAAATGAAACGACAAAGTGAAAACTTTGTAAGGAAATTGGAAGAGAAGGAAGTCGAACTTCGTCAAAGTCTTGAAGATGAGAGAGTTAGGTGTGTCCTTTAATTTATTGTTAATTTTCAATATTATTAGCTTAATAACCTGCATATTGAAGGAAATTTATCTCATTGGTTAATTTCTTGACGTTTGTATCATATTAAACACTTATGTATCAGACAGATCTCCAACACGTTTCAAACAATTATGTTTTTTTAAGTGGGAAGGTCATTGTACATAAATAAGGAAATAATGTCAAATTCATATAACATTTTTAACCGTTTCTGGGGGATATTGCTATTATGTAACATTTAAACTCTTCAAGGCGCCGAGAAGAAGAATACCGATTTGCTGATTCTCACTCAGTCGGTGAAAAATTAATGCAAAAGCAAATAGAGTTGGAAGAAGCATTACGCAACAATCAGATACTTACACTTCGGTTGGAACGGATACAGGTTATTTTTTGACTTGTAGTGATGGAACAAACTAGACAAAATTGGGTTGAGTTTTAGGAATTATATACTTACAACTGCAATTTTGTGTTTTCTTGTAATTGTTTTATTACTAAGCCAATATACTCATATCATTGTAGAAATCGTCCTACGAAACTGCAATTCCAATTGATCCTCCATCAACTATGTTTCCGGTTAACCATTTAACAGCTAAGAAAGCAGTTACTGTAGTAGATACAATCACGTTTAAAATGATATCGATGCTTCGCAACTACCCTATGGCTCGAATATTTATTTTTGTTTATTTCGTGGTCTTGCATCTTTGGGTATTTTTTATTATTCTCACATATACTCCAGAGATACATGAATATAACAGCCATGTTCCTAACTAGGTAAAGGTCTGTTATTATGGCCTTATAACTATTCCTAATCTCAAAACTATATTTTCATTTGAATGATGCTTACAGACTGCTAATTCTATTTCTTATATCTTCAGCTTATTTTACTGCCACTTAAAATCAAGATTAAACTAGCATTATTACAAATCTAACCAATCGGTGCATATATTATCAAAGATTTTGCAAATTACCTATCTGTGATTGTGATTGTGATGGGGATGGTGAGAGTGAGAGTGAGAGTGAGAGTGATCTTTTACAGAGAGCTATGAGAAATATTTATTGAGAACTAACTATCCCCTTTTTAAGTAATGTACTTGATAGATATTTTAATGGTATCCAGTGTGTCATCTCATCATTTACAATATTGAATAAATAATTTCCATGAATATTATTTCTCTAATAGGGTTCAGCCCAGTATCCTTATACCTAATGGTCTTCACATAGTTAAATAACTTAATGAACATATTTATCGTATCCATTGAGAATCGTCCGTCAAGAAATCTAATCAGAATGTCGGTTAAAGTGCCTGCTTCATTGAAACCTATTGCCCACTACATCAAAATAGCCAATGAAAACGCTAACAGGGATCCTGTTGTTTATTATTGGTGTTAGTAGGCTTACTGAAAAGAAAATGACTTATTCAAGATACCAATATATTGAATCTTCAGGCTTATTCTATGCTGTACAACACGCTATGCAGTTGGATAAGAACTCTCCTGAGGCTCTCCAGTTTCTAACTGGTCTTTTGGGAACATTAGAATCAGTTAAAAAACAACTTTCTGGCACGGAAGCTATCAATAACGAAGTAAGCACTTATCAAAAAGTTATAATTTTAGAGGAGACATGAGAGCTTGTTTAGTAAGTGGTAGTTGTCGGATTTTTTTACATAGATAATTGCACAAGCCCACTTGGAAAACTTTGCTTTGAAATTATTCGAATTTGCGGATGCAAAAGAAAAAGCAGGACAAATTGACAAAAGTGTGGTGCATGCATTTTATACAGCTGGACACGTTATGGACGTACTATCACTGTTTGGAGAGGTATGACATAATAATAGCTCTAAATTTCTAGTGAGTTAAAGTATTTAGGGTTTAGGTTATTCGTAGTTAATAACGTGAGTTTGTTGATGACCAGGGTTGGGTCACTTTGAAAAATATCTCTTATTTTTATAGCATCATATTTAAGTAACTAGGACAACGCTTGTGTGTTTAAGGTTGATGAACCTATCTCTAGTTCAAAAAAGTATGCTAAATGGAAAAGCACTCAAATTTTTGCATCACTTCGCCAAAATACATCCTCGGATTCTAGTAAACAACAATGTGGGTATCTTATTTCAAACTCCGAATTAATTAAAGGTATTTGTGGATAATGGTAATAATGTATACATGGCAACGCAATATTCTTTGAAACATTTCATATACATTAACAATAGCTATGATTATTACTACTACTATTACCATCACTCTTGTTATTGACTTTACTTTTCTAAGTATCTAAGCGACGAAATAATAATAATTATAGAAAAATAAAATATGAATTGTGATTTTTAGGTAAAATTGCTATTTGAAAAACATTCGACTATTCAAAGTGTAGTTAAAATAAGCTTGAATCTTCAGAGTATTCTAAGGAATGCTGAATATATATAGGTAAATATTTTGTTTTAGATGATGTGGGTATAAATCTGACAGATCCGTCTCCTCTCGTTCCCACATCTTCACATGGTTTGCCTTCAGCTGAACATACTAGTTCACATTCTGCTACAGGAAATCCGCTTATACACCCTCCTATTCATAGCTTCGGTGAACGTAAATCTGCAGAAATTGGACACAACACGTCATCAGTCACTCAAGGTTAATATAGTATAACTTTGCTGTTACAAATAGCATATTTTCCATCATCATGAGTAAAGCTCTTAAACGATTCTTAGATTCCTCTGGATCAGAACAAAAGCCGACAATGGAGGCTTTTAATGAGGCACGTAAATTCACCAAATACGCATTGAGCGCAATTGACTACGAAGATACAAAATCTGTTGTTGATAATTTGAAGAAAGCACTCGCTTTTATGGAAAACTTTTAGCAACTGTTTCTACAAATTTATATTACTTTCTCTATTTTTAAATGGTATTTTCCTTACTGATCAGTCATATCTTAAAATTGTTCTAATATGAATTTCGGTTATACAGTTAATAGTTTTAATGATAACCTTTTATTTGGAATATTATCAAGCACATTTCAAACAGGTCTGATATGTAATGAAGCACTATATTAAATCAAGTTAAAGTACCAATGTGTGTCAAATAGTTTCTAATAACCTTTGAACTGAAATGTGTATAAAACGTTAATTAGCACTAGTTTTCTCATCTGTTACAGTACTTATTACACGAATAAATAAATATTTAAATGGATTTAATTGATGTTTAGAGAGATTTTTCTCGGTTCTGTCATACTAAATTTGGTTATTTTTAATAATTGAGAATTGAGTACCCCGTTAATCGTTATTGTTTTAGCAAATAATGGTAGAGGAAGTTAAGAAGAAAAGGAGTGGGTTGAGGTTGTAAGTTTTAATGTAGTCTCGTTAAGGGCAGTATTGGTTTTCTAGATTTATTGTTCTAGACTTTTTTGAGTACTTTTAGGGTTTCAAGGAAATCTACGAAGAAAATGCTGGGTAAATGGAGAAAATTGGATAGCGTTGATAAATCTGATATTGAGGTTCAAAATAATGACGATGAGGTTGGTAAATGATGTTTTGATGTTTCCATTTGTTTATATATATATATATATATATATATATATATATATTAATGCTAGAAAATTTTGTGTGTAACCTAATTATATTCAAAATTAGGATTCATTTCTAATTAGAGTGATAACTACATTTGTGAGAATAAGTACCAAAATTGTTTACTATGTACTTCTTTTTAGTTTATTAATTTCTAAATATTGATTCATTTGAAAAGTGCTACATAATTTTCTTAGGTGCTGAGTGATAATTGTCTTAAGACAAACAGAAAATATGTGTTTAATGTTTTAATATTTTTAAACATTTAGTACTAGGCATAATATTAGAACTATTGCAGTCATCACAACACATATTGGGTGTTACTTTAAACGAAGCTATTAAATTGAATCCTTCACTTGATGGTTTACCTCTGCCTGCTTTTTTTCGGACGGCTTTAGACTATGTAGAACTGAATGGTATGTTTTTAATATATAAAGAATTAAATTCAGTTCCCGGATTTATGCTTATAAGTTCCTCCCTACTTTTAGTAATGATTTAATGTCAAATTTTATGAAACACGTTATTATTATTGACTTATATAACCATTTTTAAGGCTTAAAAATGGAAGGTATTTACCGTGTGTCAAGTCCAAAGTCGAGATTAGATGATCTAGAACGAAAATCAAATAAAAGAGAACAACTAAATTTCCTTGATGCTCACGAAGCTGCAGGATTGATTAAAAGGTTAAATTTAGTCATCGAAATTTTGTCTTAGTATAAGTAGCGTTTGATTTTTTTTCACTTTTACCCCAATTTCCATTAGTATACACTTATTATTTCAACTAATTAATTTTTACCAAATAGATTTCTTCGGCAGTTACCAGAGCCCCTATTATCACCTGATTTTGAGCAACTTGTGGAACAATGTAAGTGTAACTGGAACACCACATGTCAATGCGAAATAATTAGGGAAGTCAGGAAGAAGCTGAACAAGCTGGATAGATCTCAGTACCATCTACTTGGCTACGTGTTTATACATGCACAGAAGGTCATAAGTATGGTGAGAAAACAATGTTATTTTTCATTGATTCGATTTTTTTTGAAGTTTTGTCTACTTAATCTCTTTTTATAGGAAGCTGAAAACAAAATGGGTATACCCGCTCTGGGCCTGTTACTACAAACTGTTTTGGACATCAGTAGAACACTCGTCTGTTACTTTTTGATCAATTCAAGTGATATTTTGGTGGAGAGGAGTTCTGAAGTTCGTATCACTATATTTTTTACTTTTTATATTTATAAACCGTGCCTATCAAAAATTAGTAGACCGCCTTTTATAGATATCATAGAACATAACGCTATAATCGCTTATACGAACATTATTATCAATAATACCCCTTAGATGTTGTTACATCTTAACATAAGCAAAACAATATCTCGAATATTTTTTGTTTAGCTCATGCACTTTTGCAAAAAGCTAATTATTTCCAAATTATCATTTCTCCAGATGTATTGTATTTAGACTGTTTTGATGCCATGTCTCCGAATAAGTCCTATGCAAAATCAGCATTTAGTCTTCGATAATAAGATCAAGCATTCACGATTTGTCATTGGTGATCTTTCCATTTAATGTTTATCTTTTAGTCTTCCAAAAGTGGCGTGCACTCATAGTTTTGTTAGCTCTATATCCTTGAAAGCTACATATAAGAGTGTATATAATAGCAAATTTGCTATTAGTGGTGGTTTTCGAGTTTAATGATATCACCCAACTAGCAAGTAGTACATAAACCATAAAAACTGAAGTATTAGAAGTATCTGATAATATTCGGATGCAATACATCAATATTTTTTACAAATCTTTTAATTACGAATACAGATAAAAATATATAAATTTAATCACATATTCTATAATAATGAAGAGATGAGCAAAACACTTCATTTAATGTATAGTTTTGGTAGCGATATGCATTTTAAAAAAAGGAATTCAAACTTTTAATTAGAGTTGTAATGAAATTATTTTATCTGCATTTCTTAACGTAATAGCCATAGGCCTTCAGAGTCATATCTATAAACAAATCTATTTGCCTGTAACTTAGATATTTTCTAATCTCTTGTTATAAATAAATTTATCTAAATGTGCTGAAGATTACGAAAACAATATTAAATTAAATTAATTCCATCAAACGACGAAATTAGTAAAAAAAAAATTATTGTAGTAGTACAATATTTTCATATTGCTGGCTTAAATAAAAATATAGTCTTTTTAAATTTTAGGCATGTTATCTCTTCGATGGTTTGAGCATAGTTCCGTGAGTTCATAATACTTCTCATTATTTTTAAATTAATGTCTTATAATACATAATTGAGTACAATAAAGAATACTCACTAGTCGCATTAAACTAACGAAAGTAGCTGTCGGCTAAACTATCTTTTGATTTTGCTATCTAGCTCAATTTCAATCATGCCATCATTAGTTGAGTTTCGATATTTGGAAGATTCTTTCGCTGCTTCTGATGCAGCCATTTTTCGTTTTTTCTGGAAGTATATTAAATATAAACAAATTTTTTGCTATTTATTACATCCAATCTATATCGGTATAGTTTTGTATGTAAATTAGAGGTCTCTTTTGCTTGAAACATAGTTACTGACGTCTTTTTTGATTAAAAGTATACCTTCATAAATAATCCGACAGCTATGAGTGTGATTAAGGATATTATTGCTAACACTCCGAAAGTTGTGGGCATAAGATATTCTTTGTCTATAATGATGATTTTTAAGGCTTATTGCGTGATTAATGCTATAACAAATGCACCAATATAGATTTATATTTGTGCTATATCAAAGTGATTTTGTCGTAAATAGATTGTATGATTTTCTTACCCCGTTTCATTGAGTCTTTGGAGTTATCAGTTTTCCCGATATCATAAACTTCATGACGGGGTTCATCCTTGAAAATTGTTTCATTCGTATCCACTCCCACTGTTATACTGTGCTGAAAATATCAAGTACTTGTTTAAGTTAAATGAAATTAGGCAATAATCGTAGGCTAATTAGGTATTTGTCAAGGAATTTGACAAATTAGGCGAGTACCATTTCTAGTAAAGCTAAAGTTTCCTCATTTTCTTTCAAGTCATCGATTATTTTTGTTGTTGTAGATGGTATGGTTGTCGTGTCTGTCTTCTCATCGTAGAGCTAAATATATTTTAATATGGATTTGTGTCTATTTAGCAAGTATTTTATAGATTTTAATATTATTTATTAATGGAACCTGTAATTGGCTAGTGTTAAGGCCTAACAAAGGTTGTCCTCTCAAGATATAGGGACGATCACATAAGGTATCATTTCCATTGATGAGAAGGAAATCTTTACCACTCATGGCAGCATCTCGGTACCGATCCTCGATGGAAAAAATCACTTTAAAAAAAACAATGATTTGTCAGTTATTTAGTGAATTGTTATATTAACTTACGGTTCGCAATTTCAGAGCTGCATATGAAATTATTACTCGAAATGTCCAACTCTTCTAGCGCTAGTAGATCTTTTAGAATCTGGAATATATTTACACTTAATATTACTTCATGTTTCATAGCTTAAATTCATACATTTGCACTGAAAGATTTAAGCCTGTTCTTTTCGATGTGCAGTATCTTTAACGTTTCCCGTTGACTTGAGAATGCATCAGGATCAACGGATGTTATATTACAGCGAGATACATCCAGAATCTAGAATATACAAAAAAATTTAAATCAAACATTTTTCTAATTATTTAAACTTATTCAAGTTATGGAAATTTAAGCACAATTAATTTCATGGTTTCTTGTAGCCTAATGACATGGATCTAAAATTTAATTGGTTATTTTAGATCTTTTTCTCTTGGGCATTCGAAATCTTCGTTAATATATAATTATGAATGTTTTGGGGGAGGGTAGTGTTTCAATACGAGATAAGAACTTCTCTTTCTTGAAACAATTTTAGGATATAAAATTTGTATTTGATACCCATTTTCGAAGGAGAAGTTATAAAAACAACATTAATAATGGGTTTTTTCTTTTTTCGCATATTTTAATTGCCAGGCTTACAAATTATTCTGTTTGGTTGCACAGCTATCAACTTTATTATTTTATTTTAATATATTTTAGTACAGAGGAATGTATGGCATACGACAATAATGTTTTCACTAAACGTTACTCAAACTTACATATACTAGAAATCCTTTTGCTTGTATACAACGAACTGCTTCCTATGACAAGTTATTGATCATTACTATTTTAAAGCTATCAAAAGGATTTACAGAATGTACAATTCATTTCTGATCTATTGGTAGGAATGTCATGTATCTAATAGTTTCATAGGGGTTTTTTTTACGCCTTATACACAACTAGTTTTTTTAATTATCATATTACAAAATTTGCATACCAGTTAATCCTAGGTAAAGTAGCCAACTACTCACCTCTAGTCTTGGGTAATCCTCGAAATATTTGGGAAGTAGCTCCAAGAAATTGCATTCAGAGAGAGTTAGTGAGAGGAGATTTTTTAGCCCAGTTGAAACAAACTGAATTAAGCGTTATAGATATAAAACAGAAGTAGATATTTATGCGTTATATTTATGTGAGAGTAGTTATTAGGAGCTTATGTTCTGATTAAGCTTACTGTAGATATTGGGTTGTGTCGTAAATTGAGAACCTTGAGCTTCTCTGCTAGTGGAGCAAATATTCCTTCTTCTAAATTGCTTATCTCGTTCCATCCTAGATCAATTTCCTCCAAATTCTCTAAACCCACCCAGAAATCTTTCTCAAGAGTCCTGAGTAATTATATTCTTAATAATAGAAAAGAAGAGTTCTTTAAATAAATATTCGATAAAATGTAATGCTAACGCCACAATATTTGCTACGATTTCCAGTTTAGTGTGATTTCTAAAACGTTTTACCTTATGTAGTTTCCTGCTAATGAAAGACGTTTAAGGTTTGATAAGCCTTCAAAAGCATAAGCTGATACATTTTCGATGAGGTTAACCCGAAGATCAAGCTAAAATTAGTTAACAAATTGTTTTAAGCCATATTAATACAAAATTTAATCTAAAATGACATGTAGTTATTTCTCTTTTTAAAGCTAGTATTATGTAGTTAGACTTTATATGACAACAGTTTTTAGAATAATATCTCGATTTATTAACGACTTCCTGTTATTTCCTGTACAACAAGAATTTTGGTACGAAATAGCCGCGGAGCGGATGGAAATGGCAAAAGATTATAAAGAGGCTGGCATGTACCATCTAACCGGAGGTAATATTCCTTCTCCTTGATATCGGACTACTTACACTTAAAAAATGCTTATCCTCTCTCTTCCCATATGGTCTTTTGAATGGGCAGAAGTTCAAATAGCATTACGGTTGTTATATCCTATACTCTTAACCTAAGCACATTCTTTAATTTATCTACACTCTTAAAAGCATCTTTTGGTATGGAGATAGATAAGAATGCTAACTTATTTTTTTAATACTTTGTTCTTAATTCATTTAACCTCGTATATAATAATACTTATCGTTAGAATTATGGTAATACCTGTTCTAAATTCTTAAGCGATGAAAATACTCCTCGTCCTAGTTTAGCTATGCTACATCCGCTAAGTTTTAATGTTTGGAGTTCTGGAATAGATGTAAATAAAGTTGTTGGAGGCTCAAACACTCCATCCGCTCTTGATAAGTCGAGATTCTAAAAATAACAATAATAAATCCGTATTTTCTCTTGAACTGTCTTTAAGATAGTATTCTTTTATATTTAAAAAATGTTGTTCTCACCTTAAGCGAGTTAAGCTTTCCTAGTTCTGCTAGTATTGTATAATTTATATAGTTGTGTTCTCCAAATATAAGTGTTTCTAACATTTTGAGCGGCTCAAAAGCATTTTCTTCTATATAGTTCACAAAGTTCCCAGAAAGGTCTAGATATCGGAGCTAAACAAGATTTATTTTGACTATTCGAATTATGCTTATTTTATTGGGCGTTTTAACTGAAATTTTGACTTGGTCTAGACCACTAAAATATCTTATTTATTTTTCTATTTTAAGTTGTCAATAAAATAGGCACAAATCGTAAGCAAACACTAGTCTCAGACTACCTAAGCAATTGTCTTTAAGTTTACTGCTTAGTTCTAGTATATATAGTACGTAATTTATTTCGGCAGTGGCATAAAATTAGATTACTTATATCTTATATTATAGATACCAGCATATTTGCTAATTAGATAATTAAGCGTTTTTTAAACTAATTACCTCTAATTTATTGCGGAATATGTCAGCATGAATATTCTCCAGTTTGTTGCTTGACAATGTTAACGTTTCTAGTGCATCTAGTTTTTCTATTGCAGAGGGAATAGCCTGAAGAACAACACTAGCGGACTAATTGAACATGGTCTAATAGAAGTAAAGTGTTCTTCAGTAGGTAAAGCCACCTTCAAATTGCACGCATGAATAGTGAGATTCTTCAAAATAGACTCTAAACCAGCAAATGATGTTTCTGGTACTACTAAGGAGCCAACATTAGTACACTCTCGAATGTCTAGTCCTGATAAGTGAGGAGCCAGTAGGGCAAACTCGGGAGTTCCTGAGGATGAAAACTCCATGTGCTGAATAATGATCTGCAAATACGCCCTTCAGCCTAACGTTATGCATATAGTTGTGGAGTGTTATTCTGATATAATCAGTTAGTTCTGCATGTTAGAGTAATTAGACTATTTTGTATCGATTTTCTGTAGTTATATGAAACTTATTTGAGGTACTTACCTGCGTAGTTGTTAGATTCGTTAACTTAACTGCTTCTGTAGCCTTTTTTAAGTGATCAAGATTTGATCCATATAAGCATGTTATTGTAACCTTAGAGGCGTCCTCAACCTGGAAATCTCTCTATATGCATAATTGAAATTTTAACAATTATAATGAAGTTCAAGCGCTTGCAAAAACCTTGCAAAAGCACAGTAGTAGATTGTTGAGAGCATCCGATGTGATACTTAATTCGTTTTCGAGGACATCTAAATCAGGACACCCAGGAATTTGTTTGATGCAAAGACATGGCGTCAGAAACAATAAGACCACAGAAATCCAGTGCATAAGTTAGAGTTGAATATTGATTGGTTGAGAAATGTTGATCGATATTAGAGTAGCCGGTTAATGGCAGGAAAGCGCTGCAGGTTCGTGTTTCGCAGTGCCCCCATTGGACTTGACACGCCCACATTCTAATCTCATTCTTGTGCAGAGAAATGGAGAAAGGGATCGGAGAAGATGGTCTCTATCAAAAAATGTAACGATTTGTACTTAGCGATTACTACTGACTTTAAACAAATATTGGAACAGTAAAGAGAAAAATAAAAACAGGATAATCATATCTCAGATACATCCCTCCGAAACCTTCACACGAAGTGGAAGAATGGTTGTGTGGAGACAAGACACTGATGGAAGAGGAATTAAGGAAACAGAATTACTTACTTACCAATCTCCATCAACAGGTTAGTCAATTATAAATAGTTTTCAAACTAAGTATAGTAGTCCAACTGTTATTGAGCTTTTATCATTAGAATTTGCCTTGAATACTAACACTAAACTGTTCTCATCAAGAACTAATGTAGCATCCATGTGTTGTGAATTTGTACAATGCTTCCAATTGTAATTTAGTCTAAACTTCTTAATACATGCACATTTCCAAAGTAAAGTTATGCAACTTTTATAGTGTATAGATACTAAAAAGTTTACATGAAGATTTCTTAATACGTATAACTAGTTAGTTTTCAATTATTGCGGAGTAATCTCTTGAGGGTAGGAGAACTTGCGAAGCGACTGGTAAGGTAGTTTATAATATGCTCAAGATGAATTTTGCTTTTTATACAGTATTGACTAAAATAGGTGTATATTTTATATTAAACAGTACTGTACCCCTGCATACGTTTTTTGAATTCTATAGTTGGTACTAACAACTATTGCTCTATTCTTAGCATATAGTTTAGTGATAATTTTTTAAATTATAGGTTAAATATATACCTTCGAATATTGGAATAAATAATGAATGTGTACATATTAGCAGTACTTCAGTATTAAATATAGATTATCTAGAATATATATCGACTTGAAGCTTGACTACATTAAATCACTAAATTGATCACGAAATAGCTTTATTTTAAATTAAATATTATGAGTTAATACATATTTGTTTACGATTTAACTTCGTGTTAAATATAAATAGCTAATATCAAAAAATCATAAAATCCTTTTTCATAACCTGATTCAAACTATATATTTTGAATAGGATCTCCCACCGGTTTCATTCTACCTGCAGATCATAAGTGGGAGCGACAGAATATGAATAACTACGTGCGCGAACACCAGTCTACGCGCACCGACTGTATTATTAGAAGTTGGAACAGAACTAATGATACTGTTGTTAATTTCGCTATTTCCAGTTGCCGCTAACACAAGCATTTTGAAGAATTAAATAAATAAAGCCGTTTGTTAGATCACTTCTAGAGAATCCTTAACTTCACTAAGTTTTATATTAGAGTATATTCAGTGGTTATCTTTGATTAAAATACTCCATACTATATTAAAGCCCCGATTATATTTAGGAGAGTGTAAACTTATATCATGCTAGTATGTCATTTATAGTGGGAATAACTATTATAAGTCAGATTTCCGTCTTACGTGATGCTGATTGTGACGCATCAACTTTGGAAGGTCAAGTTTGGAGAGTACAGACGGCTATTACTGCACTCAAAAGAAGACTAAAGGTGATTTAATTCAGTGTTCATAACAGGATATTTCAAGATTACTAGTTTGTAGATAACAATAATTCAGATAAGCGTGAAATTCATTAAATTTTAGTATTTAAAATATTTTTTAAGGCTGCTACTGAACCAACACCACCTGCGTCTAGTTCTTTTTGCAGTAATTCAAAACCTTATTGTGAAATGTATGAAGAAAAACAACTGATGGCAGTACGCTGTATGCTGAGGTAAGATGGTTACTATTGTCAGTGCATTTCTAATATATGTTATAATTCATCTTCTTTAAAGGAAGATCAAGGATTTTAACAAGGAGAATATTTTTCAGTCAAGACATAGTACATGAGAAACGCCGGATCGCTCATCTCTATTGGGATTTGATCTATGAAAAACATGCGAAAGAAGTTGGTTCTAAAGATACAGTAGAACCAATTGAGGATTGGGCGAATAGTTGTCGCTTGGCGGAAGTAACGCGAAAAGACCTTATTAGTGAGATTAGTAAATTACGGACCGAATGTGCTGTACTTCGCGCGAAAATTGAAATGCATTCACAAGGAACGCTGTCTAGCGCACAATTCTAATTATAAATGAATATCATGAATTACTTTCACTATATAATGTTGTGATAAAATCTTTGTATTATTTATAGCAGTTTTTCATTATCTTAGTGGACTTCAATATAATCCTGCTATTTCATGTATGTATATTTTATTTAAAGAGCTTTTATTTGTATCAATTACTAAAATCGTCATGTTTCCATTGTATTAGTATATTTCACTTTTAACATTTTTAGTGCTGCTCAAAAATTATCTGTCTTCTTTCGCCTTTTTTATCTCTTTTTGAGTCTTTTTTTTTGCATTGCATAATAAAATAAAATGCGTATATATTAGATGGTACTATATGGTAATTTCCAACGTTAACTATTATAATTTGGCACTTACAAAAATTTCATACATTGAAGAAATTCTATACAGATGTCTCTTTTCAATAAACCAAAAAGGAAGATAAATTCAAGAAAAAAGGTGAATGAGGATAGTGATGATGGTAAGGATTATTTTTTTATTCAGTGTCTTTCTTATGACTTTTAGTTATGTAGTTTTTACAAACAGTTGTTTCTTTGTCATCCATTTATTTATTAATCTATAGAGGGAACCCCGTGCATTAGGGACATTCGTGAGTTGCAGAGAAGTCGTGAAAGAAGAAATGGACTGACAGAAATTGAATGTGCTGTTGGAAAAGAAAAGGTATAAGAGTTATTAAATATATAACGGTTAAACACTAAATTATTCTGTTGATTCTAATTTTTTATAGAATTACTACGATCATTTTTCAAAAAAAGCCATGCAATTTTGCTAAGGGAAAGGTACTATATCTTAGTGCATAGTTCGCTAATAAAGCCATTCAATGCTTAATCTACTAACATATCGTTCAAGATTTCATTGTTTTTGAATACTTATAGTTATTCTAAGGTAGTTAGCTACAATACTGATAGATTTATGTACATTATGCGTTATAATAACCAATATATTTAAATAACGATAACTAAGTAATTTAAAGTAGAATAATTTGTTTAAGGCAGCTGCTCTTGAAGATGGAATTCAAATGGCTGGTGGTACAATGGCTTTATCTGGGAAACAGAAAGCACGATTAGAAGCAGCGGGTATCGAGGCTGGAATACGGTTTGTAAAATACGAACTGTTTAGTAATTCTTAATATATTTTCTTAATATATTACTGTTATTTATAACAGAGAACAGTTTGAAAAAGAGACAATGTTGCGTGACGAACATGAGGAGTTACGTAAATTCATTGACCATGGATTGAAAAGAGAGAGAGGAGAAATGATCAATGAAGTTAAAGATGACAAACATGGCAAGGTGAGAGCATCTGAAAAAAAGCTTTCTGACATGGCTAATGAGCTTACTTCTCTGTAGTCATGTAAAAGTATAGGATACGGATGTTCTCTTGCGAGCTGCCAGTAAACTGAAGGACTATCGGAGTGAAGGTGGTAACGAACTGCTCTCAGAGCATATGCTAGCTGGTATTCCAGAAGTAGATCTTGGTATCAGGTAATCTTTCCTACACTGCTTTATTAGTTTAAAAAAAGTTATTGTATGTCTTAAATTACTTTTATAGCGCGCTTATGAAATATATAAGAGTTCCGTTGAAAGGTTGGGTTATATATTGTATTGAGTAATTGAGTGTATGAAATCTTTTTGTTTAAGTACCAACTTCGAAAAAAAGGTTATTTTATCTCTACTAATAGTGTTATACACTGAGTTTGTATTTGAATGATATTTTTTAAAGTATGAGAGTAATAGCTATTAGTTACGAAACTTTATTATGACACAATTATAGCTCTTATTATTTGTGTAATCTTGTGTTAACAATAATTTTCTTTTAATTTAATGAAATTATGCTGGTTACAGTGCACGCATAAATAATATTTTGGAAACGGAGAAGAAGAAGAAAGAACTCCTAGAAAAGGCATTGATGAAAAGCGGTAGTAGTATTCAACCAAAGAAAGAAGCCAATGAGGTTAATATAATGATTGTTTCAATGATAAGCCTATATGGTCTGCTTTTAGTATTAGGACATACACAAGTTATGTAAAATAACTGATATAAATGTTATTTTCAGGTCCCTCCCTCTAAAATTGCTCGACGATGAAACACTATCACAAGCTTCTTTAAATGTTAACAGTGTTGTATATATATATATATAGTATTACAATCGAAAGAATGAATTTTCAAAGTTTCCTGGGTCCAATATTATACGATAAATATTAGATACAAATTTTAATATTATACCAGTGGTTCTGAGATTTTATTGATGAGACAAATGATGACGCAAGAACAATCTTCAATTATATTGATCCAAGTGACGGTTTAAACCGTGTCTGCGAGTTGTACACATCTCGGTGCCCCAAATTGCGCCACTAAAATTGTCGCATATCTGATATGGTTGGTTACCCATTAATTTTTAGTTCAGTTTGTTAAATGTTATTAAACTGAAAATTATTTCCAGACGGAATACTTCTCACAGGAACAGATTGCTGGTAAGTAATTATTATCGCTAAAAGTAGTCCAGCATTGGATTATGTGGTCAGACAGTGTTGGCTCAAGGTCTACAATTTCTGTTTACACATTCGTATGTAAGTTTTGTATCTTACAGAGATCCGCGAATGTTTTAACGTCTTTAGCCAAGATGGCCTCGTGCATTCTGTTCCACAGCTTAGATGTATATTACGAAGCCTCGGTTACACTCCCACTGCCATAAAGACAATCGAATATTTTAACAGCCAAAGTATGTGGTATGACGTCAGAATGCACACAATAAATTGCGGAATATTATGAATTGCAATAACTTTTCTTTACTAATAGAAATTTCCCGAAAAGCAGATATAACTATATGACTATAGTTTTTTAAAATCAGAAGCTACCATGGATTTCGCATCATTTTTGGAAATCGCAAGAAAAGAACATGATATTGGGAACGGAGTTACTGAAGTCGTTAGAGCTCTTAAGGTTCTAGATAGGTATGTAAAGCAAGTGAACAATATTGAAAGAATATTGTACAAAAATCTTAATGAACATTTGTGATTTAGAAATGACACTCGTGTTATCTCAGCTAGAGAATTACGATCAATCCTAGCAACAACTGGTGAGAGGATGAGTCAAGAGGAAATCGAATATATACTCCAACAGGTCCTTTTTCTTTTTATGTTGGACTACTCTCTTCTAAAGGAGTTTCCGTTTTTAGAGTATTTTTCGAGATAAAAGCTACGTTCTGTTATAAATAAGTATGAAAGGTAACAAAATGTTTTAATGCTATATTATATTCCCATATTTACAGATTGCTATAGGCGAAGTGGTTTCACATCAGAAGCTTATTCAATTCATTTCGAACTGATGTTATATATATTTATATTTAAATATTTATTTATTCACCTAATTAATAAATATACGATTATATCACTTATTTGTTTCTAATAATTAGGCTAATCACTTACCTACTCGGATGTTTACTTCAGTTAAAATAGAATCAGATTTGGATGTGGGCTTAGTTCAGCTGAATATCAGTAGAAAGCATTTGAAAATCTCTGAAGCGAGACTACAAAATTAAAACACTTGTTACCACTAATTTGACTTTAAAGAGAACTCATTTAAATAAAAAAAGTAGGTAAAGAAGAATCGTTCCACTTTAATCTGAAAAAATAGGACTGCACTCTAAAAAAAATAATCAGAACAATAGAACAATTCCTATTTAGTGTCTAAAAAAGATATTGGCATTTTGCCAAAGATTCACCACAAATTTATCAACTTTCTCCGCTTTTTAAAAATAGTTTTCGTTCGTAGTAATTCTAGGTAGGCTTCAATGATAATTATAAATTTAACAACGTAGCTTTCGTGCTAAATGGATAATACAGTATGTATAATGAAAAGTGGCGGGTTTATTTTTTTCTCGTAAAATTTGACCTCCCTTGGAATGCAATTAGTGGGTGTTGTGCGTTATTCTGCTAGTGTTCGTCTCATATTTATTAGTAAGGATAGTAGATAATGTTTAAAGTTCAATTATTTGTTTTGTATTATTCGTATTTCCAAACATTTGCTTTGCAATTACAAACAACAACATAGATGCATTTGTTATCTTCACCAAATAGTTAAATTCTGCTGTCTGTTTTACATACCGTGTAGGATTTTAAACTAATCTGTATCAAATTATGTGTTAAATGATATTGTGTATATAGAATTCTTTAATATAAGCGAAATTATTAGGTAAAATATGGAAAGCGAAGATGAAACTGTATTAGTAACATCCGATAAAAGATTTCCTCCATTCTTACGGCTTTTTCGAACGGAAATACTTAACCTACTTGAATCAAGGGCAAGTTTAGAGTTATTCGAGCCCTTCAGAGGATACTTTGGTTTGTTGCACCTCCCACATTTCTTTTAAGTACTTTCCTTTATGTATTAGTATAGGAATAAATTGTAGAAGCACGAGATGCTGATTTGAACTATATTCTTGATGTAATAGCTGATCCGGTAGCAGTTTTTCGCAAGTACAGACCAGATATGGGTGTAAAGATAATTCATAAGAAGTGATTTTTAATTATCTTCGAAAATAGTAAAATTATGTAGTTAATTAATTTGATTTAAGATGGAAATCCCGGGATGAAGAAGAAGAGTATCTAGAGTCAAGAAAGAAAGAAATAGAACGAATGGAAATTGAAGAGGCCCCTCGTCTTAGGGTTATTACTTATACATTGGAATTAATGAATCCGTCCTGGTTATAAATTCAGTACTATCTTTTGTGATCTTAAATTTAGGAAGACGTAAGCAATATCGATGTGAATAATGGGTGAAATTTTCGTTTATAGGTGTGTAAACATACAAGAGTATGGATGAGATCTTGTATTTTTTAACTATTTCCAAATTTCAGTTTTTTGTTGAGCAGTATTTTCTTGATGTGATACTTAATGATCATGAAGCCATAAAGCAAGTAGATGAATTAATACGAAAAGGTATTTATTTTTAGGCTATATCTTTTTTCAATAAAAATAAAACTTGTGCTTTTACTACAGAGGATATAAATTTGTGGTCTCAAATTCACCTAAAGGATGTCAAGCGAGATTCAGTGGCTCTGAAGATTTTCTTCGAGCGTTTTTATCCGGAAGGTGATGAAAGAATGCTAGATCGGTGAGGTACTTTATTAGATCAAAAAACATTTTAATACGTATTACATCTTGTAGATGTGCGGCAGCATTTGAGCCAGAGTTTGCGATTCCATGTTTGGCTAATCAATATAAGATTTTCAATTCGATAAGACCGTTAATTAAGAATGGAGGTGATCGGTTATACATACATACTACTTAGTTTTGCCTCGGTTTGGATTTAACTACTGTCAATAGTCTGTAATATTTATTTTAGCTTTCCAGAGTAACGTCTTTAATATACTTTTAAATAAATTTATGAAGTGGTTTTCTATATAGAGATTGATCACCGTTACTGGGCTTGCTGTTTTCTTCGTCTATTGCCTACTCTAAACTATGAAACGGAAGACTGGTTTTTTGATATTGTTGAGGCATGCAGTAAGGATCCATATAACCAAGCCATGCTTAGTTACTTTCTTCCGGACTATGAAAATGTCCTTGGTAAGTAATTTTGTCATGAATCATTCAAAATATAATATTAAGTAGCCTGGTATATAGTTTTATCAGCTAATATTTTGATAAATTTTCTTTTTGGATCTACTAAAGCTAAGCCTTTAGAAGAACACAATGTTAACAATGACACTAAGCGAAAGAAACAGAGAATTATGTGTGGTGAAGACGAACATGAAAATCCAATAGAATCCGAAAACTTAGTTACTGAAATGCGCTGTAAAGATCAGGAATCATTTCAAGAATTAAGGAATCAAGGTATGATTAGATGTGTTCTATACTATTTCAGGTTAATGGTAAGTTGCAAATTATCTCAAAAACATGAATTTGTGACTGCAGTGCTGACTTACCATAATTTATCCACTTTGAAGCGCTAAACTCTTATACTCTATTTTTTATTGGGTTCTATTTTTACTTATTGATTTTTGTAGATTGTTATTGTGGTTGCTTTTTCAGGCCTTAAAACAGATGTTGAGGCGGATCCTATCTTACTTAGACCTTACCAGGAGGAGCTGGTTAGTTGTGAGATCTTGTCATATCTAATATTTACTACTTTGCAAGAAATGACTGAAAGTAGCTAAGAGAATCGTTAAATAACCTCTATTTATATACTTTAGTTTTTAACTTGAACTTATATGATTAAATTAGGTAGAAACAGCTGTACAAGGGAAGAATACTGTCATATGCGCACCAACGGGAGCAGGAAAGACTGAATTGTGTATATTTATTGCCATTAATCATCTTCAAAAAAGGAGGGAAAGTAGGGTGAGTCTTCATAAAAAATTTTTTACGAGCTAATCTTGATAAATAATTAGAGCTTAAGCAACTAATGTTATGCATATATTAGATCCAAATGTCGGTAAAATAATGCAGTATTAGATCCATGAAATGAGTGGTAAGAAAGGAAAATTAAGTATTCGTAGGTTGCTATGATAGTTCCAAAAATTCCGTTGGTCGATCAACAAAAATGTCGTTTTGATCTATATGTTCGTGGTACATATTATGTGGAGGGAATCCATGGCATGGAAGGATCAAAGGGCATATCTAAACGGGATAGAATCCTGGCTTGTGACATTGTGGTTCTCACACCTCAGATACTAATGTGGGTATTTAAACGGTAGGTTTGTGGATTCCGATTAAATAAATTCTTCATTTCAGTAACATGTTTAAATCTGTACGCGCTAATGAGCGGTTATATATCTGCGACTTCTCTTTATTAATATTCGATGAAGTTCACCATTGCAAAAAAAATCATCCCTATAATGTAATAATGAATATGGTACACGAATATAATGGACTCAAGCCTCAGGTAAGTGAATTTCGTAGATGAGGTACTTTAATATTTATATTGCTATTATCGTCCATCTGTTATTGCTTTAATTCTCTTTTGTACCTGGATTTGACCAGTGGTTTTCTACAATTCTAGCATTTCGAGAAAGATTAGTTGCAGTAGTTTCATTGTCTTATTTTCTGGGACAATTCTTTTTCTCACCCCTTCTATTTATCTATTCAAGTTTTAAAATATTGCACTTATGTGTAGGTGCTTGGATTAACTGCTTCTCTGCTGAATTCGGGTGATATAAATATAGATAGTGCGATGGATGAAATATTTGATCTACTGTCCAATGTTGGATGTAGTTCCTTGGCCACAGTACAAAGACATTTGAAAAGTTTAGAGGAACATGTACCACGATCAGATGATGGTATTGAAGTTTTTGTTTGGTACTTATTTTGGAGACGATTGGGGCATGTTTTCTAGCATGATTGTAGGATTATATTTGGATTTAAACACATTTAGATCTAAGAAATGATTACAGATACTATTAAAGTAGAACGTCCTAACAGAGATTCAGTGCCATATCGTAATAGCATCGTACGTATTATGAATATGATTCAAGATCGAATAAAGCCTCTTCTTAAAAAATTCATCGAAGTTAATGATTCTGGATTTAAACTTAATGAGGTGGGTTTTTTTGGCTCTTTATATAAAGTACAACCACAATACGTCTATATTGCATTATTAAATTTTTCCAATGTGATTTATTATCGCGTCTTTGCTAAAAAGGCTTTCTAAAGCTAGGAGATTTGAGGTTCTGTCACTTAGTGATAAAAATCCTCATTATTCGAGCCTTAACTACTATGTATTGTTTTTATCAATATTAAATTGGAGGTTAATCTTAGTTTTCGAATTTCAGAGTGATATAAAATTTGAAGATCCATTGGCAACTGATAAGTATATGCAGAAGATAGGAACATTAAAATTTGGTCTGAAACAAATCTCTCGTGGTGATTACAAATTTGAACCGAGTGTTGCAGTCGAATATCTTGAGGTTTGGGTCTAAGTAGCTATAAGCTTACGAAAAAAATTGTCTTTGATTTATTATGGATCATTTTAGAACCCAAGTTAAATTATTGCTCGTCTAGTTTTTGTAGATGTGTCGTCATATTTACTAATTAGGTATTGTGCAAAGCTTTGGCTATTAATGATCTGATGCCATCTCGGTATTCTTACCAATATTTGGATAGTGGCATGAAAGAACTTCGTACTAGATATATGGTTCCGTGTTCTGTACAGTTTTTTGGCTTTTATCAAGGTAAGTCATTTTTACAGCAGTGTAATTTTGTTTATGTATTTTTCACTTTCTTACCAGCAGTGTTTTTTCCTCACAGTAAATGCTTTATTGCTGTTACTAGTAATGCATTTTCTTTAAAGAAATTAATGATATCGAGAGAAAAGCTGCTAAAGAAGATAGTAATCCTCAGCCAATAGTGGACGAATTGAAAGTCGGTATTTCTATAGGGCCCGACAGGAATGTTATTTTACTTGTACTAATGAAATGTACTCCTTGCAACATTTTATGATATTTTCAGAGAGAATTGCTGGACCAATTTAAAAAGGACCCCCACTCTCGTGCAGTTATCTTTGTTACTCGTCGATCGACTGCGTTTGAACTCAAGACGTACCTTAACCACGACAAGATATTAGGTGGAGATAGTGATGTTGGATGTGTCACGAGTTAGTACCAGATATTTTTCACTAAGCCGTTTATTACTGTATATGCACATATCCGGAGCTCGAGATTTTTGTTAATAGGACAGTATGCTATGTAATACTATTCGATTTAAACGGCTAATTAGTCTGGTCTACTAGAAGTAATTTTAATTAGAGATTATTTTAAGGTACATCTGTTAAAAATAGTTCGTATGGTCAAACAAAGGAACAACAAGCGTCGGTTATTAACCAGTTTAATAATGGGAAGTTAAAGGTAATTAACTAGATCTTTTTACTACTTTAAACCCAAATTTTTTTAAGTGATTAGATAATTGATTTAATTAATTTTAGGTCATCGTTGCTACCTCTGTAGTTGAAGAAGGTCTAGATGTAAAAGCATGTAATTTAATAATTAAATATAACAGTTCTAGCAATGCTATACAGAGAATTCAGAGACGAGGTGTTTGAAATTCTAGTCTTCAACAGTAACCTGTACAGATATTTTGATAAAAATTCTATTGGACAGGTAGAGCGCGTGCGAAGGGTAGTCGATCTGTGCTACTAGTTCTTAGTGAAAATGTCCTGGGTACGGAGTATGCTGCTATTATGGCAGAGAAAATGATGAAAAGATGTATTGAAAGAATTCAAGAAGGTGGTCAAAGATATTTAGCTCGACAGGTATGGGAAAATTGCAGCATGCTTGTTTTTAGCCTATGTGATCTTAATATTAAATGGTGAATTATCGAACTATCTGTCCTATGGTTTTAATAAGTTGCTTTGTTAATAATTTCTAAAGTCAGTATTCAGGTAGAACAAGCGATGGCAGAACGCAAGAAGAAACGCGAGAAGGAACAGCTTGAAGATTGTAGAAGAATGGAATTATTGAAAGACAAGCGGTAAACTGAGGAATACCTTAAGAATATTTAAGTAAGATTAAATAATATCACTCAGGTACGATGTTTTGTGTGATCTTGATAACTTCTACATTTGCGACAGCTATTCTATTCGGAAAGTTGCTGGAACGAACTATGTAGTTGTGGACGAATCCATTTGGTCGAAACTTAGAATCGAACTTAAAAATAAAAGCGGAAAAGTTAGTGCAAATCAAAACCGTGTTTCTTTTGAGGAAACTAATTTTGTTTTTCATTAGAAACATATGGATGCCATGGCTCCGGTACTTGGAGAAATCATTTGTCCAGGCAGTGAGGAGAAACCTTGCAACAAAACACTTGGAAACGTAATTAAATACGCGTAAGTTAACGTTTACCTTCCATGTATACTTCTACATTATATGGTCTTATAGGGGTGTTTATTTACCGCAGTTATCAATAAGTAGTTTGCTCTTCTGTGAACGTGACGCAAGAGAGAAGTCACTGGAGTATGTTGCGAGTTGGGGAGTAGTTCAGACAGAGAAATTCCATATACCACACGCAAGTGTAGGGGATTTGGTTAGTACCCTTGTGTATTCGTAGAATGTCTCATGATCGTAATCTCGATAAATTAGTTTTGTATCTAAGATTGCTTTTTCAGCGTACGATGCTTAATGCCCTGACCATCCACAATCGAGAGAACAAAGTTGAACTGGATTTGTTATGCGAAAAAAATCCATTATGATTATTTTGGTATCAATTGTGCCAGTAGAGGAAAGCTGTTGTTAGCATATAACACGTTGTGCCCAATCAAGTTGGTATTCATTATTAGGTGGCTGGGTGAGTAGGCTAACCATTCCACTATGGAGGATCCAGCAAGTCGCTGTACTTGCTCACCCAAGCCTAGTAGAATAAGTAAAACTAATGTTTTAGTATAAGCAAATTATCAAGGTCTTTATGGAAACATAATACACACAAAACCTTCCAGTTACGAAGAGCAAATGAAACCAACTAGACAGGTAGGTAGGGTTGTAGGAATGTTTTTTTTTTTGCTGAATCAGGGGATGCGCTAATAGCGATACAATAATAGGAAGTATCCAACAGATGATGGATATTAATCGAGGTGGTGCCACTGTGCTACTTGTCTCCCGGGGTTCTCCAAGACTTCAACCACGTGAGGGTCTTCCAGGTTAAGGAGTGCTCTTCCAATTACATCGTTGCGATTACAGCGGTCATGGTTTATAACCTAAAACAAATTTCCTAAAAATGCAAGGAAGGGATATAGGACACGCGGATGCCTAGGGCCAAATACATACTTATCACAAGGAGCCGTTATTAGATTAGTTGGTGTGTGTGGCTTAACCAAATTCTTTAGGAAAAAACAGCGTTATGAACCACTGGATGTAAATAATTTTTTCGCCCACCGCACTGCTAATTTAAGCCTCAGAAGCGGAAGACCTATTAATTCATATTTGTGCATTAGAGTTGTAGTTAGGTAATACCTGGAGATCGATCACCGAGTTGTCCAATTTTGAATCGGGTAGTTCGAAAACGAACGATTCATTGTAGACGGGATTAATTGTAGACCTTCGTACATGAGTTTTCTTCTTGACTATTCGTTCACCAGTGTCCTTGCGCAGATAAAGTTTCACATAGGGGTCTGAAATAGTTACGTGGACGAGATGGATTTTCTCCAATTAACATGGGTCGTTTCTATACCTGCTGTTCCGACTTCATTTTTACTAAGACCTCGAGCTTTAAGTACAACAACAGTCAGATTGTTAAATGTTGGTTGATAGGTGAGTGATACGAGTATTTCACCACGAGCCGTTACACAGTCTGACGCTCGTGGTTGCAGTGCTCGTTCCACCCTAAATAAGTAGAGGGTAGGATCCAGAAATTTGTTGGACTTTTACTAGCACAAACCAGTACCTAAGCTTGAAACCTACCTCATTTCTTGATAAAGCATCAACTCAGCATCAGCCAATCTATAAACACACTCTCCCACTACAGTATCGCGACTATATCGATCAAAGGCGACCACCTGGAATCAATTCATTGACTCGTTGATATAGAATTTGGTAAAAAAAAAAGCGATAACCTGGAAGTGCAAAGTATTCATTGTTATTTGCTCGTTTGTCACTCCATACATTGTGAACTGTTCATCGTACTTCGGCGCAGTTGTGGAACGAACTATACGCGTTTTTACGCGGTGCTCCCTATCTACAATAAGGAGATTCTTTTCCAAAAAATTGATAGGCTTAGGCTGACCTAATTCAGGATCGTGGATCCAATGAATCAAACACCGTTAAAAGTTGAGGTAAATTTTTTTTTTTGATGTTCTGTTAGAAATAGGGATTTTGTGATTAATACTTCTGCTTAACCGAGTTCTGCTCTAGTTATTAACGTTATGGCAAATTTAAAATTTATAGACATATCAAAAGCAATAAGCTGGGTTACTACACTAGTATCATGCAAATGATTGTAGTAGAATTCGGTTGAGATACCAATCACAAAACTATAACGGAAACTAGACATCACCCAATTACCACTCTCTTGCATATGTAGAGCGGACCAAAATCTCAAATGATTTTCTTAAATCTGTTAAACATGGATATCTCCATATGTATAATAAATGTTTTACGAACAAGAAGTCTCCGCAATTCTGTGGTTTGTTTGAAATTATCGATATAAGTAATAAAACTTTGTCCACCTGGTAAAAGTTGAAGTTTCACATAAGGATCGAGAAGGCACTGACCATCTCTCGAAATAACAAGTTCACAAAGATTACGGCAATCGATAACTCCCACCTAGAACAACTGCCTATACTGATTAGCTAAAACAGATGAATAACTAGTTATTAAATATTTCAGTAATTCTTGTACAAAGAATACTATGCCCAGCCCCATTTTATTTTATGTAATACTCATTCTAAAACTATAATCAATTATACAAATGTATTATAAAAAGCTAAGACATAGCTAATAAATGAAAAGTATACTAACCTGGAGTGCGAGTGATACAGGATCATAGCTTAGTGTGAAAGTTATAGTTCCTCTCTCGGCTGGCAGTTCTGTAGGTGAAAGTTTCCTTGTCCTGTCTTCTAATAATGATTGAAAAGGAACTATAGGGCTTGGACTAGAATCCGTCGATAGAGGACTCTTAAACAAGTGCTTAAAAATGATACAAATAAAAACGCAGAAGGGGCCACTAGTTTCTCTTAAAATGCTAAATGGATAACACTAAATGTTTTTAGATTAAAATAACAGTTTTCGAGTGATAATTTAACAAAAGTCCCCCTTTAGGTTTAAATACTAGTAGACATCGTTTAACTGAGCTCTGGAACACGTATTGACTTTTAGACTAATCCAAATATAATATGACAGCAGATCCGTTTTTCACTAGCATTTGTTAGACCTTCCATATTTTAAATAATACAAGCATGAGACTGCAATCCATATTTATCAATATCCGTGAAATGAGAATTAATTAATATAATTACAAGCTAAACATAATTATAGCAAAGACACGCATTTACATTTTATTGTAATGTCACTGCTTTAAATCTAATTTTTGAATAACTAATGACTCTTTGCATACCTGAAGCGGTGATGGAGTTTGCTTGAGACCACCAGGACCTTTATGTGATCCATTTCTAACAGCTATCACCTGGAAAATAAAGCATTGGGTTTAAGCAAATTTGCTCTCACATAACGCCTATATTTATGATAGAACAAAATCATATGCCTAGTCGTATTTGCGTCAGCATGAATGATCAAAAGAGTGAAATTAGAGTTCTGAATCACAGAAAAGCCTTACGTTGGTTAATCAAACAAGGAATCATTTTAACTTAGTATAGTAGGGAAACTTTAGTATTAAACTAAAATTATAAATCAGTGAGTGGACTTTGGAAAAAAAAGCTTACTTTTATACAACTTTATGTGCTTAACCAGTCAAATTTAATTACAAATATTGCTCATAACTTTGACCATTTTTAGACGGGTACCTCATGCACTCTCCATTTAAGTGATTGCTAAACCACAAAACGTAACGTAACACTAATTTTACACGGAACATTAAGCCATATGAGTTAACTAGAATAATGTTGAGACCTTAACCGGGATACACAGTCCATATTTAATAATATCTTACAAAACTTTCTTGATACAATAGATTATGCAGATGTCCATGTTTATTAAATAGGAACAAGGACACTTAGGATATCAAACCTGCTTTGGAGGAAGTAGTAGTGATGGATACTGGCGGCGTTTCTTTACTGCAAGAAGAATAGCGACAGCCACGATACCCATCACGGCAATTGCACCACCTATCCCCAGGTACATCCATTCTAAATTTTGATTTAAATTTATCAATGGATTGTTTGTAGATTTCTTGCTGTAAATAATGTAGTTCAAAACAGTAATAGAGCTGTTTGTGTAGTAATATGAATGGTGCCATGCTATATCACTTACCATGTCCTGGGGAACGACTAGTAGAAGTACCCTGTAAGCTGGGCATGTGAAGAATGAGGGTCTTGAGGCAGATCGATGGTGCCGCAGCGCGCACCGCATCGCAGTGGAGCCTCGGAGCTCGTGCAAATCACGTCATGGGGATAGAGCCTTCAGCTCCGCCACAGCATTTCAATTTTAACACAATAATAGTACAATCATTAACATATTCATTCAAAAGTGAATAGAAATGAAATGTTGAATTGGTTTCTCAACCATTGGATATCAAAGACCTCCTATACTCTCATATATTATCACTAAAAAAACATTTAAAAAATTCTGCTTATATATGCTCCCATACTTTAACTTTCCAAATTTAGTAATCTGCCTCATGAAATATGCTCAATACATTAAGACATTGCATATACAATTACTTCCATAACAGTTAAAATATCACTATATAACAAATCCCTAATCAAACATTAGAAACACTATAAATGAGTAGAACGTAATATAAACTCTAAGCCTCACAATTTATTTCCTAATAGTATACTACAGTAACAACTACAAACTCCTGACGCCTATTAATTGTGGCAACATAGTGAAATCATTCCCTACATTTATGAAGATTTTGCTTTTTAATACTGAATGATTTAAACAGCTACTTTGTATAAAAACAACAGTTATTAGGGTCAAACTAGGAAACCTGTATTAGTTAAAAATTACTAAGAATACTCAATGGATATAGTAGATAAACAGAACCAACATTCTTCAATTTCCTATTCTTATTTGCGTATGTAGTAGAATATCAACGACTCTGAGACGAGGAAATAGTTCCGATCTGTTTCTTCACAATAATTATAGCCACTTTGAGGAAATCCTAATCACTGCAAAATGATACGTCGTACATCACTCATTAAATGGGATCAAGTTAGTAACCGGATAACATATAAGCCAAATGGTATAGAATACACTGCATGAAAATACTTTCTGTAAACGGACTACAAGTCATATATTCACATCTAATTACTGGGGGTAAAATAGACAGGACGAAGTTAAATAAGTTGACAGCGGACAGTTGGCATGCATAGAAGCTGAGTTGGGTGAACGTAGAATTGGCAAACAGTTGGATACTGTAACCCGTCATCAGTGAACAGCCATGTCAGCCAAGCGTAGTAGTTAGGTGATACACATCATTATAGTCGAGTCTGAACAAGAAGCATCGATCCTAAGGCTTATATAAAGAACACGTACATTCATCTTTTCCAAGCAGTATCAATCATAATTTTGTACGTTGAACACATACAAGTTATACAAGATCGCAAATCTATTTTTAAAAACTAAGACGCTAACGCAAACGTAAGCAGATATAGCAAAGAAAATATTATTTATAAAAAAACAATGTGTTCCCTAACCACAGTTGTTCCTAGCATAAGTGCTACATGCATATTAAAGGAATTATACAAGAACATGGTAATGTTTTCAATTTCGCACCAACTAACACTGAAGCTAAGTCGCATACAACGTTGCGTTAATCAAGCACTATCCGTGATCCATATAGTAGAACCGTTATAGATATTCTGATCATCAATAAACGGTATTTGATCCCAGCATGATAATAGTGTTGATACGGCAGGAACACGATATGAGTCCGTCTAAATTCACATGTAACACGATTTACAGTAAGCGCACCGGATTGAAGATGATGATATTTACTATTAATGAAACGACCAAAACGCGATGAATATCCAAATAATTCAGCAACTTATATCCACCGAAAAACTGGATTTTTAAACGATAAATAATTAATTAATCGCCCCATGCACTTCAAACAACCAACGACCACCCTGTGAAGACTATAGGTAATCACAATTACAATCCACGACCACTTCATATCATACGTTAACGTTAGCACAAACCTGCGATGCATTAGATACAAAAACAAAGTCCACAAAACTACACAGCCGCAAATTCATAGTATTATTTAATAAACTCACAATCTCGTCTCCTTCCTCCTGCAAAGTTTCTCGCTCTTCAGTCTTTGAACAAGAACTGGCGAATAGACGTTCAACCTAATGATAATGAATAAAAGTGAGTTAATAAGTTAATTATAGCCTTAAAGCAACTGACATAATTGCAATCATCTCATACTATTTATTAATAATATGGTGAAGATAATGGAATATGAACTTCTCTACTATAATCTAACACTGTAATGTTTCAATATAATTGACTAGAATTAGGATAGTACTCTAAAATGGAGCATACTTTTTTCTCTCTCTTTTCTCCAACTGCCGTGTTAAACCTATATGAGCTCCGTAGTGGTATTCTAGTAACGCCAGTATTTGGCATAATAGGGTTTACATCTCTAGTTGAAACTGGCGCGTCCTCGTCTCCCACACTCTTGCGAATACGACGACGAGAAGGAGATTGTTTCAACGCTGAAAAATTATTAACATAATTACGGATTAGTAGTCGTGTTTTTCACACTTCTAGTCACAGCCACTCACTAGAAGTGCTTTGCAATCAAGCCCATAACCCAATGAACGAAAATTAGGCTTAAAAATAAGAAAAACGGATCCAAAGTGTCCATTGGGAACAGTTCCACACAATAACAAAAACAGTTGAAAAATCCAGCTTATTGAGTATTGCAAACCACACAAAACATATTTTCGCAGGAAATTTTCTGAGGAACAAAAATCTAGCATTCCTGATTGACGGTTGGAAAAGACGAACAAGCTACAAATGTAACAAAAAATCAACAGTAAAGACAAGTGCATTTGTGATAGGATACGCAAGTGAAATTGAGTGCAACACCTAAGTATACCACAATCACACAACATGGTGTATTGATACGGTCTCTGATATTCATTGGTAATAATGTGCTTTAATATCACAGAACAACTATTTTCGATTATGCACCAAGTAGTAATTAAATACGCCCTCGGCTAATGAGTTAAAGACCATATCGAATACAAGAACAGACAAATGGGATACCGAGGTATGAATGGACGAGCGTGCGGAATTTTCCGTTCGCCTTGCGCCCGTCAGCTGGAACGATCGGCATACTGTATATTCCCTACACGCCATATTGGCAGCAGATCAATTCTTGCTTTGGTCAGAAAAAATAAATATTTAAATGAAATATAGGAGCACAGATAGAAAAGAATAGTAGTTTAATGCAGAACTAAGGCTATGGAGACCACTAGCAAACTTATCATATACTATTGATTGCCATACACTATATAAGAACTATACAGGATGCAGATTAATTATTCTTCACATATAAAAACTAAAGCAAACTTTTCTGTACACCTTAGTAATTATATTTAAATAGACGTTTTTCTCCCAACAGGGTAAAATATAAAGTCACCACTATCACAACTTTTCGAATAAATCACGATAATCAGAAAACCATTTAGCTAAGATAAAATTTGTAGAATGTGCCTCTGTAGTTCATAAGTTATACTTTATCAGTTTCAAAACAAAAAAGTGCTGGACACAGTATCAGGAAGTTAACAGAAGAATTAGCCTTGTTTACGTTAGAAAAAGTGTTAAGAATTAGCAGAATTTATCTTTAATCAATGTTATTAATTAGTAATAAAGCCATCTAAATAAAACTAAGTTACAATTACCACGCACGCAGTTTTTTAAAACATAAAACATACGTTATCCGATAAGTTCGCTTGGTTTAACAGCAAGAATTAAAATTAGCAGTCTCACTATATATATAGGTGTATCGAGTTTTAGCTGTTTTTAAGTACTCTGGTATAAGTATTTCAAATACAAACAAGTTCCTGACTTTTTACCTATTTAATGCTGGTATCGTAGTTTCCGGAAACTCACATCATTAATTATTGGTAAACAAAACCTCACCAGTCAGTAGCGAACACAATGATCTACCAAAAACTGCATATTACCCACTGCATTCCTTACAAATCCCAACAACAGAAAAACACGGAATAGTTGAAATTTGATGATGCAACAATTTCGAGACGATTGCATGAGATGGAAAAGATTTTGAAGGTCGGAAAGTGGGTACCACATGCACTCTTCGAAAACACCATCGGCGCCGTCTCAACACATGCATTTCGTTACTTGCCAGACAACGTAGAAAGGACTGCTTGTGGAAAATTGTTATCGGCGACGAAAAATGGACCAGGCACAACAATCCTAAACGCACACATTCTTGGGTAGACGCCGGCCAGCCATCTACACCAAGGGCAACACTAAACAGCCACGCCAAAAAAAAGTTCTTATGCGCATCTGGTAGGATATGAAGGGTGTGCTGTTTTACGAGCTCCTCCAACTGAGTGAAACAGCTACTGCCAAACACTACCGTCGTCAACTAACTAATTTGGCCGACCTAACGGAACAGAAAAGACCATTTAATGGACAAGGAAGGAGGAAGGTCATTTTGTTTCACGACAACGCTAGGTCGCATGTTGCTTTGAGTACTCAGCAAACCATTTTGAACATGTGCTGGGAAGTTCTCTCGTACGCGGCTTATTCCCCCGACTTGGCGCCTTCAGATTACCATTTATTCCGGCGATGTAGAACTGTTTAGCCGGACTAGGTTTTCGAGATGTGGCTGAGATATGAAAATGGATCGATGGATTCATTGCCTTCAAGTCGATGTCGTTCTTTTGCGAAGGAATCCAAAATATACCCGAGAGATGGCAGGAGATCATAGAAAGCGAGGAAAAATATTTCGATGATTGAATTGTATTTTATATAGTATTGTTAGTAGTTGGAAAAAAACAGCTAAAACTTTCGCAAAACCTAATATATATATGCGGCAGAAATGTTTTAACCATATCGCAATTGTGATAAAAGAAAATAACTAACAACTAATGTTGTGTAAACATGTAAATAATAACTGCACCTGGGCCTTTTTTAAACACATGATCAGTCATGAAGGCCAAAAATCGCTGCGCATAAAAATTCGGATTGTGAACAGATATTGAATCCTGAAACTAATCGAACAAACTTACTAAAAAAAACAAAGCAAGTGAAAAATCTATCATCAAACCTACACCATCATGCAAAATAGCTTTCCAAGTGTGTTCCATCTTTTTGAGCAATCGATAGTTTTGTAATATATCAATTATACCTGAAATTAAACCTTAGAAAGAATATTAGAGTAATGGTATCACTTTTAAAAATTACGTAAGGATAACACAAACCTAAAAACAGAATCAATCGGTCACCATTTGCATTTCTTGCAGGTACACCTCCCGGTGGAACTGAACTCTCAAATTCAGTTCTTTCCCAGACAGAAAATTTCGTTTGCAGTGGCTATGAGAAAATAGCACTTAATTTAAAAGGGATTTGAACAAAATATACTCTACACATTCATAACGTTTTCCAATGAGTAATCCAGGTAATACCCTATGACTTCGATCTGTATCCCTACTGGTACTTGGTTGATCATCTAGTAGCTCTTCGTAATCGCTCTCTTGCCTTTGAAAGCGTCCCAGTTTACCGGGAGATCCTCCTAGTTCCAAATTGTGGATGCCCACCAAGAGAGAGTAATCCATAATCTTGAAGCTCTCCAGAACCTTAAATTTGAAAATTCTGGAACATTTTAAATCGGTAAGTTGAAAACATATAATCCCAGATGTACTTATCCCGTACTTCGAAAAAGAACGTGAAACAAACCAAACAATCGCGGCTTATTGTCCGAAGAAGACTATCATATGAAAGTGGATCTATCGAAAGACCTTCTGAACGATGGTTCTCGATGAAGTCCAAATCTTTTAGGGTTGGAAACATCTGTATAGAATTCGTAAAGAATTGAAACAAATGAGATTCTCCTATCTATGCCCTAAAAACAACGAAGTGAAAAATATAAGATATTGTACTCTATAACGACTGAGATACTCACCTTTGATCTTTCTGATTTTGACGCTAAACGTTTGTAAGTAGATCCCTTCAGATCGTATTTTTCATGCATGGTTATTGTTTGAGGTAAAAGATTATTCATAACAAGTAGACGGATATTCTTACCTAGACTCTGAAATGGACGGAATATAGTCGCCTACTTATGTATTTAAATCCAAAAATTTAAGTAACTTTACAAAAACATTATCTCTATTCTTGATTTTATTAATAAAAAATAACTTATATAATACAGATAAGAGACCTGATAACAAAATAATCCAAAAAACTTTGGCAATAATGTCTTCGGATTCTGCTGAAGATTCTAGAATAGAAAATTATCCAATTAACAATTTAAATGGCATAGAGCATAGATATTGTAATCTGAAAACCTACCATATAATAACCAGGCAATAATTTCTGAAGAAATTCTGCCTCTTTATGTTGTACTGTCTTTATAATAAACTGATCATCCTGTGAGACATAAAAAATTGAACCAGAAGCTCCAGCATTAGAAAGCTCTTTTAATGGCTCAGTACATATCGAACGCTAAACAAAACCTTGAAATTACAATATCGAATTCAGTCAAATAAAATATTTAAATAGAATATCTTATACTACACATAACCGTAAAAATTTACCAAAAAATCAGCCGGTTTAATATTAAATAATTCCCTGAAGTAACGGAATGCAATTGGAGCATAGGTCTTAAAGCGAAAATCACCAAACGAATGTGATGGTGTAGTAGCTGATCCAGCACTAAAATTATCAGAATAATTAGGCACAGCGCCACTATTGAACTAAATACTAAGTGATAAAAAAGTGCACTTTTTAGTGAAATTTAGATATCTATAGAGTACAAAGTGAAACAAACGCTGGAAATGCAACATTTTCAATCTTCTCGAAATCTTGTAACAGAAGATCTCTATCCGGACGAGATGCCAAGCTACCGATTGAATTAGCAATCCCTAGTTGGATAGCGCTCATAAGCGCATTTGTTGGCACTTTTTTGTAGCTAACCTAAACCACAGATATTTTGCTAGTACTATTATAAATTACCTTGAAACAAAATTTATAGTACAAAAAATCTAGCGAGTGATAGATTTAATTTAAACAAGGGATAAAAAGGTATCTAAAATCTTATTTCGAAGATTTCTAACTATATTTTCCTAAATAGTCAAAAGAAAAAGAGTTTGCATGTATGCTCAGTAAAAATCCTAAACTTTTTATTACTAAATATTAGCCGTTTTGCTCCCATTAGAACAAATTTGAGAACTACAAGTGAAGACTTTAGCAGTGAACCGACATAAACACATAAAACAGAAAAACACACCTCTCCCTGTTCATCAATTCTGCGGTGACCAAGTTTCTGTTTCTCACCAGTTTGTAAATCTCGTTCACGGTCTCGTTCATCAGCAGTACTTGTCACTGGTGTAACTGCTTTGAACGTCACTACTGCCGAGGACATCCCGAAAGTAGGACGAGGCAAATCAGTATTCAAGCAATATGAATTCCTCAAAAAGGTATTTTTTAAATAACGCTAGCATTAAAAAAATAAGATCATTATTTCTAGAGATGAATAGAACAAAATATACTATTCCCAAAAGCTAACATTAGCTATTAGTAAATGACTTATTTCTCAACACAATTGAAAACAAATACTATGCTTGGCTTACGGTTAGAAATTTAACACTTATTTGTAAAACTTTTCTACGAATTACAGAACAATAAAAGATTAATTACAACAAACTCTAAAGAAATGCTTTAGTGAAAAGTGCTATATAAAGCACTGTTATTACTGGTTTTATATAATTAATAGCAATCTTCAAAAATGTTTAATGAGAATTTATTAATACAAATATATCCAGTTTTAGTAAAGATACGACTGTTTTAATTTCTGAAAAATATTTACTCTAATATTATGACTAGAGGAGCAAAGGCAGATATTCACAACGCAAGCCCGACATTATTGATCTTTGATTGTTTTGCTGGCACCCATGCAGCGAAATAAATATAAACGCAAATGTCATCTCAATTCAAAATCAATTCATGATGGAAGAATCTAACACATAAAGTTTTATTTTGCTAAACAAGATTTCTTATGTTTTTTAAGAACTCAAATAAACTGTTATAATGTGGCGATTTTAATAATGACATCAAATTTGTTTGTTTTCGAAGCATAATGAGCACAACTGTAGCTAAACCATGACTATTTCTTATTAACTGACTCAAAAAAATAAATATAAAAGCAGGTTTGACTATAAACGCACTAGAAAAATGGATTAGTCACCTAATAAGGCGTTGTCAAAATGCTACTCAACGAAGCGAATAAAGATAATACATGGATGCGTTCGATATAACTCGAAAAAGGAGAAATTGTACAAAGAAACCAGAACCCGTACGACTCCCATATTTGAATGCGACCTACACAAAGTCAAGGCAGACTATTCGTAACACAGCTTTTCTAACAAAAGAGGTACCATGTCCAAACTCCATCAGTGCTAATTTTTAAAATTACGTCATTACTAGCATCGATTCAAATTTAACTCCGCCTATTTTGGAGTAAGACGCTGAGTGGATGGACTCAGCATTATTTTATTGGACAAAAGCCAAATAGGCGGACCTATCCATCATGATTGGCTTATTCTATTTTTTGGCGCGCTTACGTAGCTAACCCAAGCATGTCAGTTTGGTGGTGTAGTCAATATTTCTCCTTATTCTGGATTCGGTGTTAATGATGTGTGTTTGTAATCTTGATGTTTAGTCACTTTTTTATTTTTTTTATTTTGAAGTAATAGATAAATTATCTTAGTTTAATTTAAATAACCGCCAAAAATGTGCGCATGCGATTAAACTGTCGGGCTCTCGATTCCGATCAATATTTAATTCATGTGAATTTTTTAAATAGTCTTCTCTTTTATTAGTAAAGATTTCTGAAACAAAAGGATGGAGGCACGTTATATTCTGGAACTTCGCGACCGTGATCCTGCCACAGTTGAAGATCTCGTTCTGGATGGGTGCGAGGCAACGGAAATATCTGGGATTGATGATAAACTTGTAAACTTACAAGTGGGTTTTAGGCTTGAAGCATTATTAAGTCTAGTATTTTATGCCTCTTATATATTATAGTGAATTTAGCGAGGATGTTATTTAGAGTCTGAGTCTCATTAATGTTGGTCTGCTTTCGCTGAAAGGTCTACCAAAGCTGCTTCAACTAACTAAGTTGGATCTTTCTGATAATAAGATTAGTGATGGGTTGGATATTGTTGCCAACAATTGTCCGGAACTCTTACATCTTAACCTGGCTTCGAATAAGTAAGTAGGAAACAGGATATGTATTGTGCGTTCATTGGATTAATTTAATTTTTGTTCCATGTATTTTGTAGGATTACCAATCTGGACATCTTATCAGTCTTTAAAGACAGTCATCTTGCTGAATTGGATCTATTTTCTAATCCTGTTAGTAATCCTGGAGATGAGGCGTATAGGTATGAGAGTTCGTATACCATTTGGGTATTGATGTATCTTTTATGACAAGCTCGTATTTTAGGTCCAAAGTGTTTGACCTCATCCCAAGCCTTCAGATCCTAGATGGTTGTGATGTTAATGGAGAGGAAGTTGAAGATTCTATTGATGGCGAGGCATGTCTTTACTTGTTGAGAGGAAACTTCTTTTTTTAAAGTCATATATATTAGGAAGCTGGTGAAGAAGAAGACAGCGGTGATGAAGAAGAGTCTGGTTCAGAAGTGGATGGACCTGGTTTGAGCTACCTCGATAACAGCCAGTTGGTCAGTTTATTGACAATATTAACTTTTGTAGTGAAATGGACTGTATCCAAAAAAAATTTCAGGATGAAGATGAAACTGAAGATTATGAGCCTACAGGAGACATATCAAAGGGCAACGTCCCAGAAAGAAGAGGCACAAAAAGACGCAACGAAGCGAATGGTGGTGAGGCAGAACCAGAGGCGAAGAAGTCTGATGATTAGAGCTGTATACTACATGCATAGTATTTGTCCCTGTGTCTTCATTTTGTTAGCATAATTATAGCTTCTCGTATCTTTGGGTGTTATATATATTTTATAAGTATTTACTTTGTAGATTATTTGTTTGGTGTTATTTGTATTCTTTTTAAAGCGGTGATGCATATATTACTTCGTGTGATAAATTATCACCGTTCTATGATCTATCTCACCCTACGTGTTTTATTTGATTGTCGAAGATCTTGTTTTTATATTGGAAAACTAGTATACGCTATAATAAATTTTAGATTTACGGCCCTGTCATGAGTTTGAAACGTTTCGCGTTGGAGTATTCAAAATGTCCAGGAAGCAAGTGTTTATTAGGAGGGGGCATTCGCAATTTCGTCGATTTTGTGGTATTAAGCAAATTTCAGGTATGGGTAGGACAAAGGCTTCAGAAGCGGATCCGTTGGGGAAGACGAAGCGGGGACGTCCTAGCAAACAGAAGAAAGAAGAGAATGTTATTCGAACGGGATTTGATGGACATTCTAATGCACCATGGTTGGTTATTTCGTTTTGATTTTGGAAAATCCGTAGCTCTAAGTGGTTATATTTAGAGTCAATATTGTAATTACAATGAATTTCATTACAAAAAATTCCACTACCATTAGAAGGTATACTAGAGTGGAAAGACCTTTTTCGTGGACATTATTACAAATTTTTGGCTTAGTTCTTGGAAGAAAATATTTATGTCTCAAATTTATACCCTTATTTATATATGTATTGCAAAAGTTCAATGCTTGTTACAAGGACATCTAATTTAGGCGAAAAACAGTTTCGATTTTCAAGCAACCTGTAACATTAGTTCATACTAGCTGTCGAGACACCAAGAAAGCAACGGATCAACAGTTAAAAAGGGGAATGGCAACAAATCGATCACAGGAGAAACCTTATCCGGTTAGATATAGGTGTTTTAAGAATTATTTTTTTAAATAGCTTGATAATAGTTTGCATTCATTTCAGTTTCGCATATTTATAGCTAAGATGTTTATTCTATTTTTATTTTATACAATTAGTAACGCAGTGTTCATTGCAGGTGATGTGGGCTAAATCACTGGAGGGTGTTCAAACGCTTATCCCCACAACAGTAGCTGATAAGGTATTTTCCTGAATTTCGATTGTCAGCTTAAATATATAAGTAATATGATTGTTATTATAATTATAAAAATTTTTATGGAGATATTAAGGAAGGAATTTATAAAATATAGGTTAATATGGATATTGCGGAATATTTAACGGAGTCGCTTCATCTCGCGGGTAAACTTGAAAGAGCAAGTGCATCGTTAAATGAGCAAGCGACAGCAGCTACATTGTTCACTTGTATACATAACCCAAATCAACTAGGGTAAACTGTTAATGTTATCTTAGTAGTTTTACTGTTTTCATGCTGTTACTGTGAAGGTTTTTCATTTTAACAAGGTATAAATGTCCTATAATTTTTTTAGGGCATTTGGTCAGAAAGCGGATAAAGATAAAATTGATGGAAATATCCTTCTTCACGTCAACCCTGAACAACCTATGATGACGGTTCGTGAAGCTTAGATAAGAAATCCCATATCTTCGCTTTTTTCTTTTTAAATTCCAATTGTAGATCTATTGGAAGTTTGAAGATACTTATTTCAGCCTATAAACATCGTCCATGAAGACATATCTACTCAGGAAAAAAGGGTTCTTGATGCAAGAAAGAGGTTACAAGAAGTTCTCAAACATTTTGGATAAGCTTCCTGTCTGTATATTTCATGGAATTAATTGTACATATCAAATACTTGCATTATATCGCTAATTAGGTTGTGTGGATCAAATGTACGAATATGTAGCTTACAAAGAGCTAGGCTACGTTGACTATACATCTATCGTACGTATAACCCAACCCGTTATTTATTTCTTAGTCTTAATTGAGGTTAATGAGGGTGGTATTAAGTAGCAGTAGTATAGTCCGTAAATCTTTATTGGCAATGAGTAGCGCGAATACTTTTGTACATCATATATGAATCTATAAAAACAAATTAACCATGTGAAACTTATCATACAATAAAAAAAAGTTGTAAAACCTAGCCATAATATGAGATCTTTGGAATAAATTATTTCCAGTTACTACATACAATATTAGCATAAAAAGTAAGAAGACACCGGTAAATCAATTAAACCAGCAAATAAATTATCGTAAATCAGCTGGCACTCAAGTGAAAAACCACGTAACCGTATTTTGCCACTAATTCCGATGTGAACTGAGACTTAGACTTAATTGTTAGTAATTGGGAATTACAAATATACCTTCTTCACTTTGTAATCTCTAGGTAATGTATTCTGGTTTATTGATGTTACTATAGCATTCTTGTCTCGCGATGGAGTATTGACTCCTGATCCATGCTGACTAACGGACATAGCATGTGGTGCTGTCTGTGACATAGCATGAGGCATTGTAAGAACTAGGGATGTCGTATCAATGCTCTGTAATGGTATGGTGTTACAGATTAGAAAAATATGAACTCATCGCGGAGTCCAGTTGAAATTTAAAAAAGAACAGACTCCTTTGGGTGGTCCTCCATATACGTGTTCTATTTTAGTGGCTGCTGTCAATGAATCGTGTCTTGTCAATCGAGCTCTGCCAAAGCTATCATAATCTGAACCGCTGGTAGAACTGGCGGAATGATGAACCTCAGCCAAAACATGTGAACGCGTGATACGGTATGTAATCTAAAACAAAGTCATAAAATTTAGCATATATACTAAATAATTATTAAACCAAAGAAAAAGTTATCCGTTAACTAACAACTGATCCTAATACCAGCGCTATAAAAGAAGAAATTCCACAAGCTAGATACAGGCTCTCAGATGTATGTTGCCTTTTTTGATTTACCACTCGTTCTGAGTTTGGTTCTATAAATAAAATTGTTCATGCCGATACAATTGAAATTTCGGTTTTAAAATGTTAATTATCAACTATCTTTACCATCATCATTAATATAATTATTGATGATAATTCCTTCAGGGCATTGCTCTGATTGACCGAATACAATGTTCTGGATGAAATGGCCACCACTCCATGATTCTCTGTTCACGCATCTAGAACTTCCAATAATAATTAAGTATTAATATTCCAATCAAAATTCCTTTACATATTATATAGCAAAAAAAAACCTGGCGATTATAAGATCCCATGCACAATGAGGATCCTGAAGAGCTACACAACGATTGCATGTGTCCTGTGCAGTACAGTGATGAACATCAATAGAAGCTATTTCATCAGATGATACAACAATTAAATGTCGCGGTGTAGTTAGTAAGTTTACCTGTATATTTAAATATAATATTGGTCAGTCTAAAAGCAAATGTATTCTTTCAGTAATTCATCCAAACTATCTAGTTTTTGACTAATGAGTTATATAAAATGATATACAAATCACTAACCACTGGAATAGTCTTTCCAAAGACAATAACGGATTCTATAACGGTTGTATTACCACCCGTTTCAAGAAGTTTTAACACTCTCCCATCTGATGTACCAATGTAAAGGATATCATAACGTTGTCCATTTACCGAATCAACCTAAAAATATTGTTTTGTTTATAAAGTAGTGAAGTGCTCATAAACTTAGAAAATATGAAACCCACATGTGGAAGGACAGCGATCTGGGTTAAATCCGCTCGATCTGAACCCTCTATTAGTAGTGGCGCACCGATGGATTCAATAGCTCTGTACATTAATGGAGTACGCACAATAAACGATATTGTGGCTTCAGGCAGTTTAGTAGAATCAGGCACACAAGCTCCAGGACGTGGTTTTGGAATCTCATTACGGTTATAAGGGACCCATAAGGAATTAACCGACCGCTGAAAAAATAATGTACATAAACTGCATTATGGTAAAACTTAGAGATAATCTTTTTTTTAAAATGTTTATGTTAAGTTGTTTGGCAACGAAATATCCTATATATTCTCAACTAACCTCTATAAGTCTCTCTATGCTGCTAAATTTTTCAAAACTAAGTTCATTTTCCAAACCTGCTGCTTAAACGTTCCATAGTCAAATTCCTCTCGTATCTTCTTCATCGAGAAGCAACATACAGCACTCATTCTAACTTCTGAGTCAGGTGTTGAGAAAACTGCATACACCATATGATCACCACCACCAGACAAGATAGGATCAGACACGGCTTCTATTATTAATTCGTTAAATAAAGAAAATATTCTAAAAAATAGAGGGCACTGATTTTTTATTTTAATTTATAGATATCATGCGTAACGCAACTTTTAGGATAGTAAAAGTTAATTCCATGTAGTCAATATCCTACCTAAATAGTTATAGATGACTTAAAAAATAGAACTAAATTAATATATACAAATAAGAACGTACTTAGTTCATTGAAATAAAAAGGAGTAGCAGACGGAAGTGAACAATTAAGTCGTGCCTTAACGAAAGACGTCCAACGTTCATTGGCAGGACGTGCACCGCCTTTATCATTTCGACATATGCGGGCTACTCGAGCATATATCTAAAGACATACTCTTATATATAGTTTTAAGATTCTATTTTTAACTCCTTTCACTCCATTACTTGTCTTTCTTCGTTATTATCCACTGCTTCAGCAGCTTTCTCACGGTACCAGTAATATACATGCTCCTTATGAATAAAAGAACCAACGAAATTAGGATCTGAAATACAGTCAACATGTCACATTATAAGCCAATATACGATATCATTAGAAAGGGGAAAATACTAAAACTAACTATCTAAGACTCTGGCATCGTCTCTCTGTGTTCTAATACCATTATCACGATCATTTTCCCCAATCCTTTTGCGATATATCAGAGGATCATTCCCAATAAAATCCGAAACAGTGCCAGTATATATCTCATTAGTTTCAGGTAAGTAGACAGCCGTAGAATTATCACGCGGATCATAAGGCGAAATACCCTTAAAAAGACGCTGAGTTGAAACTTAAAATTTATGTATCAACAACTTACCTGTCCATCAAATTGCCTGGTATTT
Source organism: Heterorhabditis indica (assembly GCA_020740425.3). Taxonomy (NCBI): domain Eukaryota; kingdom Metazoa; phylum Nematoda; class Chromadorea; order Rhabditida; family Heterorhabditidae; genus Heterorhabditis; species Heterorhabditis indica. Next base: position 270,743 of record JAJAVP010000018.1, read on the forward strand.
TTGAGTGTACTATCTAGTGGTGAATACACATACTCACGACATTTGGGTGAAAATGCGTGAGTACCACAGATGAGAGCTCTGCCTGACATTTGACGAGCAAGTACACGAATGTAATTTTGGCAATCGTTCTTGAAAATAATTCAATTTATCGAAAATATTCTTGTCTAAGCAGTAATACATAGTCGTTTAACAAGATACACAAACCTTCGATTTTCCCTTCATTAAACATTCTTCTATAACATCAGCTGGTGGCTTCCAATCGATCTTCTATGATATAATAACTGATTATAGACCAAATGTAATAAGTAAATAGTTTAACAAATAATCATATGGGATCGTTCAGAAAAACTTACATGATGGACACTTAAGGTTGTAAGTGAAAGGTTGTAGACAGCATTTCTGGAAACAAGCTTCCATAGTATATTATAATTAATGTTATAAATAGTTATCTTACAATCAAATTGTCTATAACCATGTGGTTCAAATCTACGTACATTCAGGCCATGCATAAAGCCTTCTATAATTTAGTTTATTCTATTGAGTTTTAAATTACCACGACAATACCCACTCAAACACCCTTAGTCTTTGATGCTATCTATTCAGGTTTCTCCTATTAGTAAGGGATTTACTTGCTAGTGGTTACCTATTTGACCTTCAACTATCCACTCCTCCACCCACATCTTAATTATCGAATGGCAATGGCCTTGTATTTTGCGTAAGGAGTGTTGAGGCTACCGTAATTTTATCACATGGAAATATTAGTTGGAAATATTAGTTGAAAATAAGTAAAAATTATTACTGATCCACTGTTCCCACTATGTTCCACGATAACATGTATTACCTAGAATGTGAATTAACTAAAACAAATCTAAATAATATTTTGGGACAAAGTGAATACGTGAGGTCAATATTTAAAAATGTTTATAAAAGTAGGAAAAAGTCCTACATCTAATACTGAATATTTAGGTTAAATACCCCTGCTAAGTAACATGGCTTGAGCTAAGATTGCTTAGTCATTTGCATAATTAATAGCTAGTGGCAGATGTCTACTGCATAAATATCACTACAGATAGATTACCACCTCAGATGTCCCGCAAAAAAATTAGCATATGAATGGAAATCTCAAATATAATGACAAATCTCACGTACACTAAATTTTCTCTCAGCACTTCGATTTCAAAAACAACAACAAAACCTTATCTACGGAAATAATTCTTTATAGTACACTAATAGAATAATTTTAACAGGGTAGACTAATACGAAATTATACAATTGTCGCAAGGGATAAATTTGTTAGTAAATATACCTAGCTCCCACGAGTAGAGAATCACCGTCAGCTTCAAGTAATTTAAAATGATCGCTGTCGTCAGTAGACTGATCCCCATGGCCTCCGAATCGGTATCCTAACCCAACTAAAAAAGACCACTATTAGTTTATATATATATATATATATATATATATATTGACATTTGTTTAATCTATAACAAATCAATATTTAACTTTTTTGACTTCTTCCATAATTAATTACTCTCTAGGATGTGTATATTTAAGAATAAATCTCATAAAGTTCATATGGTACTAATCCTTAGTCACTAATTCATTGCATAATCTGGATTTTCATCTGAATATTACTTCGATTGTAGATATTAGCAAAATATATTTTATAATATCCACGTATAACTATCTTTAAGATTGCTACTACAAAAATATTTCCATAATCTCATTACACTGAAAGCATTTATTTTCCGTCATATTCAAATTATGCATAACCAGCCCTCTAAGTTTGCCAAGATTCCCATGATAATATAAGGGATCGATTAGTACCCAGTGTGACATGATGACTGAGATAGAAAATTATTGCGCGAAATCCTCAGGGAATTGACACAATACACAAGATTAGCACTCATTCACGCGTAGCGAGACTAAGCAAATCCCATATGGTTAATGGAACATTGAAGCAAGGATAACCCTCGTATATAGGCCATATGATTATGAACTTTTAAGCTTACATATCAGTGGAAACATCTGAAAACTCTCATATAATAAAAAGAAAGATATATCGTGCTCGTTTTCTTATTTACAAGATCATAGAGGAATTTCTTGTTATACTAAGATGGAAATTATATGACCAAGAAGCATTTAAATTGATCTGAATGCATAATCCATCTAATTAATATCACATTATGCGCATTGTTAGTCCACATTATATAATCGGACGCCAGTGCAGTCAGATGCTACCACTCAGAAAAATACTAATTGAAAAAAATTTATACAAGACTCTTGACTAAAGTCTTATTATTCAAACTAATTCATATCAAGTACTTTATGTTCTAATTGCACACAAAATTATGAAATACAGGTTCCAGAGCACCAGTTACCTTTAAAAAACCGATGTCTCAATAGCCGTTTGGCTAGTTCTACCCACCCATAAATGTCTCACCGGATCGCACTTCGTATTCTTTCCATGGGCGTCAAAGAATTCCAGTTCTGATCGATTTTCAACACATACAAACATTTAATAACTAGTCAAACGATCGGGATGTGTTTGAAATGCTCTTCAATTAATCGGACAAAGAAAACCTGAAGCCAGTGATTGACACTTTGTCAAGTAGGCATACTAGTAGGTATTATAACATGGCTAAGAAACAGAATAGTTCTATTTAAATTGTTTACATTATTCACGAAGTATTATACTCGTAGCTATCCATGGCCTATATAATGATCATCTCAAAAAGATGAAATTGAGCATATTATTCAAAACTTTAATCTTATTACTCATACGCTATAAAAATTTAATGATTCTCCAATACTTTGGATTTTTAAATCACTGGCTTTACTGCCTATGAGATGCATACTTTCAATTTGGGCAATGCTCCGTATCCTTCGCCGCTTTACAAATGCAATTATGTCTGGTTTGCGTGTCAATGAAAGACGTTAAAAGAATGAGAGGTTCCATATAAGGTATGTTCATAGCAAAATAAAGAATAGTAGCCCGAAATGAATAACCACTTACATTTCTCATATTCGTGATTGCATTATCAAAATCTCGCAGTTTATTTAGGGAGGGGAAATTGCTTTGGTTTGTGAACACATTACTTTGAATACAATATGCTTCACTAAATGGTAGTAGTATTATGCTTCACGAAAAACACCCNCAACAAAATTGACTCCTTCTGTGACCCCTCGCACAGTGTCAATTTCTCTACGCAAAGATCGACTTACAACACAAACGGTATTCAACTATTCGCTATTCAAATGCAAATAAGTTCTTGTCTACAATAAACAATATAATCATGCAACCAAGTTTGTTACGTAATAACGATATACTTACCCAATAGATACATGATGCGTTATTTAAGAATCTTGATACTAATATTTCGTAATACTATAAAATCGATAGCTATAGTTTAGTTCAGTAGTATGAAGATATATAAATTAAATATACTTGTATATATCTTGACTTTTAAAATAGTACAGATGTAAGCCAACCAATTCTTATTTCTCCATTAAACCGTTAATTTTCTAGCAATATAAAACAACATATGGTTTAAGTATAACCGAATGGAGTGGCTCTATTCAACAGTCAATATTTGTAGTGGGGGAAAGAATAGACAGTGACCTCTAAAATATAACACGAGTTACTACAGACAAATTCCGTCATAAATAAGTTTCAAAATTTACCGAGATGTTAATTTGGAGTATAATTGCGTGCGCTACCACAAAATTTTGGATTTGGAATAACTAAGTAGGTCAAAGATTTTAAATACAAACACGCTCACTATAATGACATGAGAAATCATGATCAAATCAAGATAGTGCTAAGTCCAGACAAACCTAGTGTTCTTCGCCGTATATTACAGCACGTTTAGTACAAAGGCTAATCAACAATCCGCAGAAACACATCGTGAAAATACCCATGTTTTATAGTTAATAAATCTACATGAAATCGAACAAACTATTACTAACTTCATTACCTAACTACCTATATTTTCCACATCAATTGAAATAAATGACAAACTTTTGATCAATACCATTTTCTTTTCGATGAATAAATCTTCGATTTAACATAAGTATGTTATGTATTATAATAATTAGTATCCATCTACATAATTAGAATTCTAGACTAATTTAGTTTACTTAAAAGGCTTAGTTAGTTGTCTTCCCATAAACAGTCTTGACATAGGTTGCCGGCATGTTCGTCACACCATTACAGAGATTCATATGAGATAAACTAGATGAAATGAGTAGATATCAGTAGCACTCTTGTCGAGCGATCATCAATAGATTAGACAAGATGGAACCAAAACATGTGAAATGGTGTCGATGAACGTAACTTAGCTTTTAAGTGGCCTTGATATCTTAAGATACAGATATAAATTAGTAACATAAACATTTTTAAAATTAATGATGTTCTTGATATTCTAGCATGATCATGAAACTCAAATTTATATCGTAGCATACAACCAGTTTGATATGGAGTGCTAAAACAAGAAGGAAAACTTAATAGAATAATAAACACTTACTAGAATTAACATTCTGCTTCGATCGAATATTCAGATGAGCACATATGTTAAATCCTAACAAATAGAATAGAATATATGTAGTTAATGTGTTTAGCATTTTATGGTAGACAAGTTTAGCAATTCATTGGTGGAGTTGAATAGGTCACCTATAATAAACATTAGTGATAAAAAACGTGAATAAATTGTTTTTAAAATATTAGACATAGAAAACACCTTTTGCTATCAAATATTATCTATCCCACGACAGATCAAATGTTTCCAATACATCGATAATAACAAGAACGATAACGCTTTAAGATAGAGTTAGGAAAACACACTTTATGATTACTCATGAGATACTTATAAATAAAGTGCATAAACATGAGCAATGAAAAAACAAATAAAATATGGTAGCAAAGAAACTAAGGCAATGTAATATAGCGTAACCAATTATGACTAGTTTTGATTTGATTGCTTATTACCAAAAGGAAGTAAAGTAGTGTTTTTTCTTTGAAATTCCTTCAAGACAACTCCATTTCGTCTTCGCTAAAAGCAAATTGTCGTGGTAGTTACCAAAAACCACTACAACATAAGAAATCCAATAGTGAATTATAAACAATGAACGAATCAATAAGTGAACACTTGGCAGAGTGTTGCGGCACAGTGCATCATTGCATTGCGATAGAGGAGAGGGGGGCGTGTCCTAGCCAGTGGTCAGCGCATATGAGAGAGAATGGCAAAGGTGAGACGCAGATAGGCAGAGGGTGAGTTGAAAAACGAGAAAATTCAGTGGTCAGGATGTATCGTCTCCAAACAGTAGAGGACGGCTGAGAAAAGTAATAACTGGAACATTGTGATTTTCAGTGTTCTCCCGTTATTACCGCGATAAAAAATTAGTTATGTAGCTTAAAAATATAAAACTAAAGGTTGAATATGAATTCCATTGGTAATAGGTTTAACACCACGGTAGAATCTAACAGATTAATATAGATAGGTGCGTAGGTACCTATATAATAAGTATTCATAGATGTTTATTAATGTATTCACTTCTGAGCGTTGGTCTAATCTCGCATTTTTCTTAAAATCCTTTTTACTTAAGGAAAGCGTTTATAAATATATTACTGAAGAATTGTGGTACGTGAGAGGAAATAACTGTTTATCATACTCGAGAAACATCACCTAAAGGATCTTTACTATCACCTGTAAAGGCAATAATGAGCCTTAAACGAAGCGAGAACACACTAACTGAAGGTCGCCTGCCTAACAAAGCAGTGGCGTCAGCCTTTGCATAACCTTGAGCTTCAGGTATTGACATGAAGTTTCTTTATCATATATAGTAATATTTGATTAAATAGTAGATTCCTCTACTCTAAATATTTCTTAGCGATTGATTAATTCTAAATGAGATGTGAATCTGTCGAAATATTCCCAAGATGAAAGTTCTTACTGACAGTAACTTGGTATGAACAATAATCATTGAAAAAAAATACATATAATCAAATAACCTTTTCGCATTTTTATGATAATATCTTAGAAAAATAGTTCTAAAATTTTAAAAAATATAAATTATTTTAATTCCATGCTATTTTCATACATACTTTACTAGTTATATACTTCAGTATCATAATACCTTGTATATAAAATTAAGTGCTACATTTTACACCTATTTTACAACTAAATTTTTCTTGAGGACGAAATCCTAATATATAAATATCACAGGTGAAGATAGTGATAACGCAATATTACAAATTTCAATATTTGAAGGCATTTTAACAATATCCTCGAAAAAATTCGTTTAGTCTTAAGCTAGTTAGAAGTAGTGGATTTAAATGCATTTTGATACAAAAAAGAATACAAAACTATTAAAATATGAGAGCTTTAATAAAATCTTGCAAAATAACGATTTGACTCGAACGGGTTCGTGCCTGATAGCATAATTAGGTGCAATAATTGTCTAACAATTTGGCCTCGGCATTTATCTAAGGAGAATTTTCAATAAATTGAGAGCGCAAGGTGAAACCATATTCATTTCCGGGGATGTTTTTATTGTCTAATCTTGGATTGACGCTACTTTGGCGTCCTTAGGTCACCCATAGATATAGGTCGCGACGAAGTAGTTGAATTATTGAAATTTGTGAACTTAGTAGAGCGTCTTGATAGGTTGGCCTTCCTGATGGTGAAATACATTTACAATATTGGGGACAATTTAACGGGTTACAATGAGTAAAAATGAAATGTGACATGAGTAGAAAAATAGCTAAATAACTCTACTGATGAGATTTGAATTTATTTCAAAAACTAGTTTTAATAGTCATTAAAAATTTATAGTAGACTACTTCCTCTAGATATATATTTATGACATTTATAGCCTAATATGTTCTTTATAGGAGAATTAGATACTTTTGGAAATTAAATGAATTCTAATATAAGATTACACTTCAAAAACTATGAAAAAGCTAGACCAAGAGCATTATATTAGATTAGAAATGTCATAAATCACATTGACCCTTGTGAATAGTGGTCACCGCATGGTTTCTCTACGGGTAGCCATTTTATTCATCTATCAAATGGTAACGAACAAGAGATTAGATACAAAAAACGTAGTACAAAATCCTAAACATCGGAAATAATTAGTAATAATAATCATGAATTGTAAGCGGAATCTTCAGAAAAAAAAAGCTTTACCTCTCCTATCTCAGAATTTTTTATTGTATAAACAAATTTACTTAGTAGTATATCATTGACAATAATTATAGTTTAGTTCGTCAAAAAAAATGCTAACATCTTTTTAAAAAATTATCTTTTTAATGGGCATGTTAATAATTGAGAACCAAACTAATATTATACATTTATATAACAATTAATTTTCCATTATATATTTTCGATGTAAAAATAACTTAGTATGATCTACGTAAACCACAACTAATTAGCCTTTTTGCGAAACAAAAAGTATGTGCCTCATAATACTTCTTGAAGTATATAACATCCCAGAAATATTTTTATTGTGATACTTTGGGGTATGGATACAGCATTAAACAATCAGCATATAATGAATTGTGAACCCTATACAGAATATGCCTCCTACTGTTTTTATCACCGTCTTGCTATCTGACTAGTTAGTTATCGTAATCGGATGCGCTGTCGCGACCGGTCTCTAAATTAGGGGAAGACCAGCTCAAAACAGAAAGATATCTGTTTAAAGATATAGTGGAGTTTAAAGGGGATTAAAGAGCTAGCCTTCAAACATTAATGTCTAAGCAGAACTAAAGAATAATTAACCAGTTTGAAAATCTCGATCCCAAGTCAAAAAAGGATTTTTAAAAATCCTTAGCCGTCTTCCTAAAGTGCTGCAAAATCACTAATGAACATGAATTAACCTTTGTATTCATTGCAGAGTAAAGCAAAATTTAAATATTGTCACCTACCTACTTGCAATTCATATAATCAAAACTACCGTTGAAGACGGAATTGACTCTGTCTATACCAAGCTTTACCCGTGAATTAACCTGCACGTACCCATTTTGCCTCTTCTCGTCCGAGATTTCGAATATTTGAGTACTTCCATAGGAGTCAAATTTACTGCGTAATTAATTGGAATTGAGTGGATTTTGGTTAAATTTTTTAAAATAACGTCGTATTGGTTTATTTTTTGGTCATACTTCATGTAATCAGTTCAGCAATTATTTTATATTTACAAATGTGAATATAGTGGAGGAAAATGTCTTTCGCGTTCGACGATATTCTCAGTAGGGCTGAGAAACTAACATCGATTGGATATCAGTCAAAAATTTCTTGTGTATCAGCATCACAAGAAACTTCTATCGATGGAGTATCTGTACTTGACCAGGTTTATTGATTAAGCATGATTTCTGCATAGTAAATTTTTAGAGGTTTTATCTTAAATATTTGTATAAATTTTAGAATAATCGGTATCTTCGTACTGGTCTTGATAATGATCTAAATAATATTTTCCGATGTAGTGAACATCTTTGGAAGAAAAGTACTTCTTCCAGTCCCATTCAGGTAGTTCATATTCATTTTTCAAGTAATCTTTCTATAATATGGGTGCTTATAGAAGAATTTTCTCTTCGGGGATAAAGGTGTTGTTTTTGGTGTTTCGGCCCCAACTCTGCAAGACAGTACCGCAGTAGAAGCTCTGAAAGATGATGACCTTCAAGTGAGAGCACTACTTATTAGGTTGAAATTATAGTGTTCTCATAGATAATAAATAATAAGAGAAATGACTGAATAGCAAGATCATATACTTAAAGATATTGTTAGGAATACAATTACCAAATAATACTTTTATTAGATGGAAGTCGATATCGAACGTGTACGCCTGGAGGCAGAGCGGGCTTTCTTCAATCATGTATTAATTTCAAAGCCACAGCCAATAATAAGCCCTGCTAATAAAGCTCCTCGACAAGTTTGTGATACAAAATATATCGAGTATATTAAAATTTAGCAAGGTTATTTACGTTTGTATCAATTGGACTAAAAACTTTTTTTTTAGCAGATCACTTCTGCAAGATATAGCACGGTTAATCCTGCCATTACAAGTCGTAGGGAGCTTATATTTGGTGATAAAATCAGGAAATATTTGAGGAGTGGGAGGAAGGTAATAATAGTACTATCTCCTTTCATGCAACTTAAAAAATTTTTTGAGTTCTGTAATATTTTTAGAGGGATCTTAGTCAGTTGCTTGGTGATGCTGCAAAGGAAGGTGGGACAGATGGTGTATTAGCAGGAGTATGGACGGAGACTACTGCTATTGTCAACCAGAAAGTATATAATTACATTTAATATGAACTAGGAGATTTATTAACTATAACGTCAGATTAAATTGAGTATTAATTTCATCTTTTATTGAAGATAATAGCAGATCGTGATGACCAAACTACGATAGCTTTGCTAGTGGAAAAGGCGTGCGATTATCTTCATAAACTGTAAGATAATATATAGGTGTTTTTCCGAAATTAAATATGGATATACTCTGAAATTGATATTATATAGCGGTGAGAGATGTTTTTCTAATGAAGGTATTTTCATTAGATTTGTGGATCATATGAACGTACAAGTGGAGCGCAATCTTGAACGCGCTGAGCGTGGTGGAGTGCCAGGTACACGTGGTCTCGTAGGAGCATATCTCAAAGTGAATTACTTTTGAAATATGAATTTTGTTGCCTAGCTTTTCTAATGATCTGTCTTTATTAAGGTTGGTGTTGATGATCCAAATGCGGAAGATGGGACTATCCCTCATGATGGTCTTCCTGTTTGGGAAGTAAGTTATATCGACATAAATTAAGATTATAATTCCAGACTGACCACTTATATAAGTGTTGCGAAACAGCATTTCATATATAGGTTACTTATCACTGCTTCCGTGCTGGAGATTTATCAGCTGCAAAAGATGCTCTTGGTATTTTGTCCAATTTTCCTCAATCTGCTGTTCTTGTTGCATGCCTCAACCACCTTGCAAAAGAATCAAAGTATGTGCATTTCTAGATACATTTTCTTCAAGTTTCTTCATACAGTTAAATATATTTACTCGTTTTTTGAGGTTAGATATTGATTTAAAGAAGAAGTTAAAAGTGGAGTGGCGCCATAATGCTAACTCGGCTAGGGATAAGTACAAGCGTGCTCTTTACGCAGCACTTCTTGGATTGGGTTGGTAGTAATATAGTTGTGCACAATAATTTCGTTGATTTGAAAAGTTTATGCATAGAAAATAATATTCTTGATTGGTAGGGAACAATATAGTTATATAATCTTACTGGTTCAGACTCCCCTCTGGTGGATACTATGGAAAATTGGCTATGGTTCAAATTAATTGCATTACGCATTGATCCACATACAACAGCTATTTTATACGGCGAGGTTCAAAAAAACATCTCCATTGATTATGGTTAGACTTGATATTAATGTTTAGGAAATTGGCTATTATTTTCAGTATACAGTTTAATATGCATGTGGCTTTAGGTGAGAGCTACTTTATGTCTGCAGGAACCTCAGAATTCCATTACTATTTTACTGCTCTTTGGTTATCTGGGCAGTTCGAAAGGGCAATTCAGGTTAATGCTTTTCAAGTAAATAACTAAATAAATGTATGTACGTATATAATAGTAGTTATTGAAGAAAAGTCTTATAGAAATTAATATAAAGATAAAGCAAACTTATGTTTGTAGCTACTTTTTGATTGTGGTCATATTGCGGATGCTGTTCATGTGGCGATTCTGGCACATGAGCTAGGGTATCTTAGAAATACAACAGAGGCATCGGCTGGCATGGGTATCTCACTTTTATTTGAGATTCTAAATTAATACTACTTTAAATAGTGTTTATAAAATTGCAGTTGTCGTTGAATCACCAAATTTAACAAAGTGTTCATTGAATGTTGCTCGTCTTCTTGTTGCTTATACTAAAGAATTTGAACTAACCGATGTTGGAAGAGCTCTCGACTACTGGTTCCTTTTAAAGGTGGGTTCCTACGACAATCCCTATGTCAAATGTATCAGAAAAGCTCTCCCCTACTTTATTAATTCAGGGTGTTACTTCACCTTCTGGTAGTGATGTATTTGAAATGGCTGTTAGTCGTGGTGTTTACCTAACTGGACAATCCTCTGAGATTCTTGGTACCATTGGGCCTGATGGGCGACGCAAACCGGGCATGATTGACGAGTTCGTGTAGCCAAATATAGTTAAAATTTTGATTTTTAAGAAATTATCATGTTACATTCTCAATGATTCAGATACGTAGATGACCCATCCGAAATCATTTGTCGTGTGGCACAAGACACTGAGTTAGGTGGTGATTGTTCACAAGCAGTACGCCTATATATTTTAGCTAATGTACCCACTAAAGCTGTTGATCTTTTGTGTACTGAACTTAGTGATGCTTTAAGGTTGGACTTTAATTTTAGTATTGCCTAGAAATAGAAACTTTAATTATATTAAGGTTTATAATATAGTATTTATAGGGGTAGTCGTTCATCAATTACTGATTTACGAACGTTAGCAGAAGAGTTCGTGGCAGGTAGTTATAGTCTTCAGTCTAAGAGTATTAAAGTTTAAAGTTGATGGCTTATCTAATTTTATGATCTTGATAATGTACTTAATTTGTAGCACAACGTGGTTGTCATTCGAGTGATTTGTCGACACTGTGTATCCTTCTAGATATATGTACGTTATTCGCCTTATGTGATGCAGGTCAAGCGGAAAAAGCGCTCCAGTAAGTACTAGCGATTTCCCAGTTAGAAGGGTTACACTTTTCATGCTTTGGTTGTACGCTATGCGCTAAAACATAACTACAGTGTATCTCAACAACTTCGTCTTGTACCAGTAGATCCAGATTCGGCTGCTATAATCGTCGGTGAATTTCATCTTGTACCCCAAAAGGTATTTTAACGATAATTAAATACGAAGTAGTGACTGAGTTATAATTTTATGCATTCCAGGTTTATTGATTTATTACATTTGATTAGATAATATTTGTCAGGTTCGTGAGGTGATACCTGATTTGTGTCTTCGTTTGATGCGGTGTATGGCCGATGCTATTCACTCAGTAGATCGCCCAAATATCAAATTTATTAAACAGGTTTGATTATTTTATGTTATATTGCTACATATTACTTTCCGTATTGTTCACACTAAAGTGGTTATTTTGTAACTAAGGTAATTTTTTGCAGGTTAAAGCTATCATACTGTATATTGCAACTGTCAATTATAAGTGTCCCCAACATATAAACTCAAAACTATTGCAGCTTCAGGCATCGATCTCTGTTTGAATGTTCTTATGTTGCTTTTCTTAGTTTAATAGATAACTACTTATCACCAGCACTAGGAAGGATCTATTTGCCACTATCCATTATAAATGTTTAGAATAGACGCCATGTGTCTTTGCTGCAATCATGAGATAAATATAAGCGAGGTTTACTATCTGTTAATATCTAATAATATTGATTTGATCATACTAGTAGTTCTAATAGTTAACTCAATTTTTTAAAAGACTCAGGTCTTTTTGTATATGTGGAACTTTTTTGTGTTGGATCCTAAACGGAATAATGATAAACTAATGTTAATTCTACAGGTCTCCTGTTGTGCTTATTTGACGTTTATAACAGTTTTTGTCACTATTTTATTGTTTGTTATTTATCTTAATGAATCGTTTACCGTATATTTTTATCTTTAAGAAAATTGTTTAATTTTCAATGTGGAGATGTCTTGTACGCCAGATGGATTGCGTTGCATTGATTTTTTCGTTTTTTTTAAATCTTAAAATAGCTGCTCAATGAATAAGCATATAAGTGATATAAAAGGTTTGATCTTTGGTTCGTTGTTGGTCAATAGTTGTGTACAACGTTAGGTCAGTTGGTGTTAGCACGTTTAATAGTATTGGTACTTGGTGTATTTGTTAATAAATTAACTGCCCATTTTTATAACTTAGTAGACGTTTGAACTCTGATCCATTGTGTTGAGGTATTTATATATAAGCAGTGTTTATTTTTGTTTTTGTGCCTGACACCCGCTTCATGATTTAATAAGTACTTAACAGATCAGCTGTGCAGTTTGCAAGCTGTTTATTTCAGTCATCTCAATAATCAGTTAAGAATGCTTAGTTTAACTCGGGTTGGAAACATTCGATCCACGACAGCTTGCGGATTGTCGATAAGGTCTGTTTTCAACTAATTTAGTTAGTGATCAGTAGTAAGTGTCATGTCATTAATTAATTTTAGGTGCTAATTGTCGATCTACAAGCAGTTTCAGAAATCAATCTACTCGTCATGCATTCGCCCTGGTTCTGGGTGGTGGAGTGGCTGGTAGTTCTGTTGCATATCATTTGACGAAAAGAAACATAAGGGATGTATTGCTGTTGGAAAGAGCTGGTCAGTGCATACCTAGATTTAGTAGTTTTGTTATTTAAGAAGAAGATAAACGTGGAATTGAGTCCAAATTGATACTTGTACTGTTGCTTAATTGATTGTCATTTTTCTTTGATTTTATCATATTATTGTTTGTAGTTATATTTAAGGAGTTGCCACCCCATCTGGTACATCTTTTCATTCTCCTGGTTTGGTATCTGCGAGTCATCCTGCTCATCGATATAAACCAATTCTAGCCTACTCGGTTGAGCTATATAGCAAACTAGAGGAAGAAACAGGCGAGGTATACTTAATTCATTTTTAATTATCATGGTTAATCAAAAATTTTGTGTTGACAGGAATAATCGTATATGGTGGTGACAAAGTTAACTATTTGGTGGATAATGTGTCATACTGAGTATACTGAATACTACATAAAGATTTAACATTAGTCCATATAGGCTATTGCTGAGAGTATTTCTTTGATTTTTTTCACAGTAACAACTATTCTTTTTCATATAAATTCAGAAAATCAATTTTGAACGTACGGGGACAATTCGTTTAGCTACTAATCCCACTCGCTTGAATGAATTTAAACGTTATGTGGCAAGGGATTATTACAAGGTAATCATTTTTTCCAACTAATTTCTTAAAAAATATACTTTTAATGAAATTCGTGTTCTAGGAAGGTGATGTATGTAAGACAACGCTTCTCACTTCTGATGAAGTTTCTCAACTAGCACCTGTTCTAAACAGCAAAGAGGTTTTGAGTGTTTTTTTTGATGCACTAAGTTTACTAGTTCATCATTATATTCTAATCTTCTTGAATTATGCTGTTTCCTTACAATAACAGTAAAAGTTTTGCATTATTTTCAGATTCTTGGTGCTTTACACACTACGAATGATGGTACCGTTTCAGCTCAAGGCCTTACAAAGGCCTTTGTAACAGGTGCGAAAAATGGTGGAGCTGAGGTTATCAATGGAAAACCAAAATTTATTCAGTATGACAAGGTAAACCACTTTTAGAGTGATATGTGGTGGTATTTATTTTAGGTTTATAACACTAAAAACGTAAACATTGCTTTCACATTAATACTGGGTATGTCTCCTCAATGTATATGAGGTTAATTATATTACATTTGCATGATTGCAGCTTTTGTGAACTCCCTGGTCGTTACAGAAGAAGGGTCATTGGCTAGTGGGTCTTGAAGATGGGACTCTTGTATCTACTCGTAACTTAGTGAATGCCGGTGGTATCTGGGCTAACGACATTGCCCGTCTATCTGGTCGTGAGCTACCTATTGTAGTTGTGGAACACCAATACGCCACTTTCAAGGTTGATGATACTTAGTAATAATTAATTATTTTTATATCTAAAACAGTATATTTTGGGAGATTTATGACATCAGCAATAAATACTTTTATTATACTAGTTAATAGTAACGTTAATACAGCCAGCCACACCACCTCCTGACTTACCAGCTATTATTGATCATGATAGTACATTCTATATACGAAGATGTGGGGATCAGTATCTATTCGGAGGGTTTGAACCTTTAGAAAAGGTTGTATTTCGAGAAGATTGGATTAAGAGAGGCGTACCCCCTGGTAAGTTATAGTATTTCATTACTTTCTACTATGATATATTTAATTCTGAAGTATAACTAGTATGAAATTCTTTACATTTAAGCTTGAATATGACATGATTAGCTGTAATTAATGCTCATCTACAGAGGGATCTCGTGGAATCTCAGCTGATTTTTCTCGTTTGAATGGTGCGTACACCAGAGCATGTGAACTGATCCCAGGCTTAAAGGATGCATACTTAGACGCAAAAGCTGCAGTGTTTAGCATGACTGCTGATGGATATCCACTTGTGAGTTTGCTTATCTATTTTTTTCCAATATTTCCTTTATCATTTATTTATCATTACATAATACGGTAAGTATGTATTATGTTCAAAACATTCAAATGAATTATTTCGAGTATATTAGTTCCAGCTGATTCGACTCACTAAGATATTCTGAAGTTAAAAATGTGAATTAGACTCTTGTTATTATCCTCACTATTATATGAAAGTTTTATTGTTCTTTAGCTAGTTGCAATTGTGATTTTCTTATAATATCCTTGAAGCTAATTGTATATTTATTCTCAAATCTATATTGAGACTATTAAAGTGTATGGTAATTACTGTAATGTAATAGCAATAAAAAGTGTTTTGATATTTTATAGGTGGGTCCATTCGATAAGAATTATTGGCTATCGACAGGATTTCTTGATGGTGTTAGTAGTGGCGGAGGTATAGGAAAATACTTGGCTGATTGGATGGTGGATGGAGAACCACCGCAAGAATTGTTCGACACTGATGCCAGTCGATATGACAGATGGGCTTCTAGAGAGTGAATTAATTTGTGTCTCGGTTTATCCCTTATAGTTTTATTTATATTAATTGGTATTCTCAGGTTATTAAGAGAAGCTTATTTTTTAAAAGTTTTAGTACAACGCGTTGCAGTTTAAAATTTTGTTTTGTTTTTATATTGAGTAATCTAAATTTAGTATATACCTAGATTCATTGTTGAGAAGAGCCGCGAGACATACTCAATGTACTATAACTGGTCATACACGGATCGTCTTGGTGCTCGTCCCACTGATAGAGTCAGCGGTGTTTATGGCAGACTGAGACGAGATAAGGCTCATTTTTCATTCAGAAATGGATGGGAGGTGGGTAAATTGTTTTCATTTAATTATTCAGGAATATACTAACTATTTATTACGGCAATAAGTATGAAGTTATTATTTATTATAAAGGTTGCACAAGTGTTTGACATTGATGAGGAGGGATTGCTTTCAACATTAACTAGAGAATATGAGATGGTAACTAATAAATGTGGTGTCATTGACATGTCATGGAAAGGTAAGATCGAAGTGAAGGGTCCCGATGCCGATGAATTCATGAACTATGCTATTGCCAGCCAGGTATGTATTTTACAATAAAACATTAATTTATTGCATTTAATGGCTTCGATTTTAAATTTATTTTTATAACTAAGTTCTGTAATCATTAGATTTTTTTCCTACAATAAGAATGAGATACTACCTTCCCATCACATTGATTTAATTATTTGTCTTGAATCAACTTAAATGCAGGTACCTCCTCTGGGCAAGATTGGCTCTGGTTTGATGCTTACTCGACAAGGACGCGTATTTGCTCCATTGAAGATTTTCCATCACGATGACGCTCGTTCGGCTTTCATTGTTCTTACAGAGCCTGAGCGGGAGAGTAGAGATCTTTATTGGTAATTTATAATATTTTTAATTTGTATTATAAGGGAAATAATTCATTTCTAAGGCTTCGCCGTGCTGCTACTGAGAAGAACTTGAGGGTTCAAGTGAATTGCGTCTCAGAATATCTTGCATCCCTTGCTTTAGTGGGGCCCAATAGTAGACAGGTTGGTTTTTTCTTAAATTCCTATCATCGTAATTTTTCGTAGTCACTGTTAAATATATATTGATTCTCAGTTGCTTTCTGAGCTCACCAAGTCGGATGTCTCAGAAAATGGTTTTCCACAAAGGTCCACTCGGCTTATGCGCCTAGGAACGGTTGCTGTTGTTTGTGCTCGCAGCTCTACATCAACTGGTCAGCTCAGCTATGAACTATTTCACAACAGAGCTGATTCGGCAAAACTATATCAGGTAACTTATTATTCCAGAATCTTTGTGTAATTTACAAAATAAGATTTTTAAATGTAGGCTATAATGCGTGCTGGTGCACCATATGGAGTAGCCAACTTCGGTCAAGCAACGATGAATATGATGCGATTAGAACATGGGTACAAAATTTGGGGTCGAGAATTAACTCTTGACACCAATCCATATGAGTGCGGTCTAGGAGGTATATTATTTCTAATCAGCGCTCAGTACTATTCTAAAAAAATATTCTCTACATATTATAAGATCAACTAAATAGCTACTTTAGGAATATATGAATTTTTTAATCCTTGGCCGATTATTTATAGGTTTAATCGATCTTAACAAAAAGGATTTCATTGGGCGTAGTTCAGCTCTGGATTTAAGTAAGCAAATATTTAATCGACGTTTGGCATTATTAACCTTTAATCCAACCGAAAACTCCCATATCGCTCTTGAGTGGAAGAATATTCCATTTGGAAATGAAGTTGTCCGGAAAGAAGGGCATGAAGAGGTTAGGAACATTAACATTTTCTTTTATAATTATAAAGTCAATATTTTTCTTATTCAATTATCTACAAATCGCGAGTTTGCATTATTTAATCTTTCAGCGAATAGGCCAGATTACGTCAGGATCTTATAGCGTTCGCCTTCAGCGACCGATTGCATTTGCATGGATTGGAAGTGATGTTAAATCAGATGAAAAGGTATTACATTTATCACTGCGTTTAATTTTCTGTTTTCACATTTTCTAAAGCAATATATACTGTTTTGTTTATACCGGAAACTCGAAATTTTAAGAAGAATGTTTGATTTGCTCTTGATTAAGATCCAAATAATAGCAAAAGATTCTGTGCTGATGTTTTTGTCATCTAATCTAAAATTTTATAGTTAACTGTGGATATTGGTCTAGACAAACGACTCACGGCTAATATTCTCGAAAATCTTCCCCACCGTCCAATTCAGTAATTAGCGCTGCTTATAGGTCGTGAAATAATTAATAACGCGTAATTTTCAACTCGTTGGAAGTTTTCTTTTTTAACTGCCTTGTTTATATACTCATTATTTTTAAACATCTAATGTAATTACTACTTTTTGTTTTCTTCATTGGTGGTTTATTATTCATTTTCAATTTAGTTTTAATAGTGTCGAATAAAATTCCATGATTATGGATCTTACTGTCTTAGTTACTTGTTATGTTAAGATAATGTTTATTTGCTTGAATAGTTTAGCTAATATTAATTGTATTACTAAACATAAAAATAAAGTAATTATTTGCTGTTTCTATTATACATTTTATTACTTGTTATCCAGCAAGTATATCGCTTCATTTAAATGCTACTTGGCGATTATTTCATAGTTTAGTATGGCAGTTTCTGTGTTTAGATTGCAAGTTATCTTAATTTTTAGTCTAAACTCTTGGAAATTATGGCGCGCCGACGGAAAACGGTTGAGAACTGCCGTGGCATATCAACAGATCATGCCATCTCCATCTTTAATAATGAGCCTGTTCCACCCGTTAATTCTTTTCGTCGCAATTTTGAACAGTTCCAGTTCAATATTGCACATTTGGAAAAGAAATATGCACGGTTGGAAAAGGAAGGTAGACATACTGGAATTGAGGTGCGGCTATGCAAATCATTTTCATCCTAGTGATTCTCAGTCTTTATTCGATGTCATGTTTTTTTTCTTTATTTTTACACTTTAACCTTACTCGCTTAAATTTAAGCTATATAAATGTAGTCCACTTTTTATTTACATCTTTGTTATAACACCACAATTTAATCCTAATATCCCTATTTCTTGGTTTCTATATATATGATTATCTATCACATTAGGTTTTATTTCAAGCTTTGTTCTTTATTACTTATGCTAGAGTATTTTCAGCTTAATATGGATACATTTGAGATGTACGTACCTGAGAACATGTCTGAATCAGAAGCCATAAAACACAAACGTAAATTAGAAATTTATGGAGAACAATTTGGGTAAGGAAATAAATATTCTAACCGTATAGTTGTCTTTTTACTATTTATATATTATTCTAGTTTGGGTAAAATATCGGCTCCATGTAATGATTCATTTGCTTTTGGGGACAAGTATAAAAAACGAGTCAAAGAATGCAAAAGATTAGATTTGGTGAGTTAAGGATTCAACCAACTTATATTCCTCATATCCTGCAAGGATAATGTATGTGTGAAAACAAGATTATGAACTTCTTCAAGGCAAAAACGATATTTCTCGATGTAAAAAACCATTGTTGACTTGGTACTTTGTTTTGATAATTCTTAAGGTTATTAATTGGAAGAATAAGAAACACGATTTCTCTATGCTATATACATATATTTATGTTTAGAAATTTGATGCTCTGTTTAAATCAAAGTATCCCTACTGGATAGCTCCACAGTGGGGGAGACGATCAATCTCAACGCCCGTGAGAAAGTCACCTCGAAGGTTGGAGAGGGTTATTGTGAGGGAAAATGTAAAGGTAAAAGGAAAATGAACTTTTTGCCGTTTCGCTCATACTTTATTATTATCCAGTATTCTGTCAATTCAATAATACATTTCTGGTACCTGGTAAATACATTTTAAATTAGGTTCTCATCTATAGGAATATACGTTTGATAATGCAATGGCTTACTTGGACCATGTAATGGAGAAAGAAAATATTCCTGAAGCAATTTTTCACAATCAAAGTAATTGTTTTCACATTTTGTTTTTGAAAACAATCAGCACATGACATTTATCTTTAATTGTTTTAGAGAAACTCGATATAACTCAGGGTTTGTCCCTAAAGGATGGCCCATTACTCAATAATGGGGTAGTACATTTTTCACCTAGAATGGTTGGAGATACTCATAATCGTGGTATTTTTCCGTTTTATTTACTTTTAGTTTATCTTTCATCTCTGCACACAATAATAGGTATTAGTATAATATGAAGTCGCTCATGATTTAACTGAAGATTTTCTGTGTGATGAATCTTTAAAATTTTCATGAAATGCAAACTTTTCGCCATTCTGCAACAGTAATTCGTTACGCTCGTCTTTATCACCGCTATCATGTCTTCGAGTAAGTAAATCCTTAATATTACTGTTTCTATATTGTTTTTGAAAAAGATGAGACTTTTAAGATAGCAAGTACGTGCCCATCAAGACAGACAAGGAATCTAAAAAGAATTAGTAAGATGCGGAGTATTGGAGGTATAGAAAATAATCAAAATAAGAAAGGGCGTTGGGACATGCAGGATATGCCATCTAACAAGTAAATATTATATAATGTAAATAAAATAAGCCAATTATCCTCTTATTTAGTTTTTTAGCAGCATGATATGTGTAGATGGTAGTACATTTAATGCTGACTTCTATAACTTCACGGACACTTTATGTGTTCACCAAGATCCGGAGGTCCAATCTAATCTTTGGAACGATGTAAGTGTGATTATGTAATTTTATGTTTAAAAATATTTTAAAGCTATTTAAAATTAATACATCTCAAAGATATTGTCACTTTTTTAAAAGGATATTCGGTCTGTGCTAAATTCATATCGTTTGGCATGGAGAACTATTTCTAGTCGAATTCCGAAAATGGTTCTCGGATTATCACCTGATCTGATTTTGTTAGTTTCACTGAAATAGTTTATTGTTATTTGGATTTTTATAATGCTGATTATATATCATTAGCACTTTATATAAGTTTTAGAAGTAAGTCGTCTGGACTAAAATCTAAACGTGTAACCCTTATGGATAGCTTCTTAGATCTCTGTGCACAGACAATCACGGATAATTCAACGTAAGTATGATCTACTATTGCTATCCAAAATCTTAAATTATTTGCAAAGAAACCATACTCATGTTGCAAATTTTCCTTCTGAGTTTAATAGATAAAAAATTATCCTAGAAGTACAAGTTTATCACTTAGGAACAGTGCCGGTTTCGTAGACGATGTAATGCGCAGTGAACGACGTGAATTCGCTGGGGCTAAAAGACGAAACAATTTACTTATTGCGGGTTATGCTGTATAACAGTAAAACTTGGACAATATTTCAGTTAATCAAACTACTTCAAGATACTTATTTCATGATGTACAAGGATTTAAAATAATTGCATTAATAGTTTGAAATGTTCACTTTTTGATTTAATTAAGTGAATATTACTAATGTACAGTTGTCGGCAAAGGTTAGATAGATTATAAAATTGTAATTTTGCTCCCTAATTTTATATAATAATGCTGTTTACGTAAATCGCGTGTAATCCACGATAAATTGTGCAGAATGTTGTTTTTACTGATTTCATCAATATTAAGTTTAGACATAATTACATTGTTTCTTGCTAACATCATTTATCTACCTCAAGAAGCATTACGTGGATGTTAAAAATAAATCTCTTATGATACAATTAAATCATCTATTTGGGATTATTATAATTACTCATCCTTGCCGTTATTTGAGCTCTCGTGCTGACTAAGTTGTGTAATTATGCGTTTATACTTTAATTTGAATTCATCTAAGACAATTATCTCTGGAGAATAGCCGTTAAACTGGCATAAGAAAAAACTTTCCTAAGTCTGGGATAAAATCTGGTCTTTGAGAACTTCATAAGGTCTAAGCTTTTGTTTATGATGTGCCATTTATACTTAAGACATAAACTTGCCTTAACCGTTTATTGTCTTTTAGCTAAATCGACCCAGAGCTAATGGAATTTTTTAGTTACATTCTTCAAGTTTTATTGAATTGTAATGTTCCCAAACATTTACTACTTAACTGTCTACAACTCAATGTACATGTATTTGTGGTTGGATATTCATAATTTAATTAAAATTAAATAATATGTGAACATCTCTTTATCTATCATTTTATTCGCTATAATTGAAAGGAATACTTAACGTTCTCATCCAATTGTTGTTTTTAAATGTTTGACATAATGTAAAATCTATATAGAATGCCGTCCGATGAGTGGGTTATTGACTGCGATCTACATGAGCTTGTAGCTGATGAGGTGTGTTTAAATAAATAAGGTATTAAGTATTACGAAAGTGAGATTAAATTGTAGGCATCAGTGGATTGTTCAGTAGCTAGACGCGTGGTGGAACTATTTGATGATGGAAATGAAACAGCCTATGTTGCCCGTTATAGAAAAGATGTTCACGGAAATATGACTTGCGACCAGCTTCGAAGAGCTTTCAAGGCATTTAATGATGCAAAGTAAATCAACGATAATACATTGTTTTCTATAAAAATAGATGTTACTTGAAAGGAAGAAATTCATTCAGTTTTGCTTTTCACAATGAAGGCAAAGACTATTAGTGATTAATTATATTAGTTATGTTTTTGTGCTTTTATTGATTCTTTATTTAGTTTTCAGAAATCTTAATAAGATGGTTAGAAAGGCGATTGCGAGCCTAACAACAAAGGTTAAGTCAGATTATGAGCGAAAAATAGCAATTAGAGGACTAAAGAGTGCGCGCGAACAAGCTGATGTGTATGAAATCACGCAGTTATATGCAAGTGGTCGGAAAACTAAAGCTGATAAAGCTAGGTATGCTATCTATTTTGTAAATATATTTATTTTAAAGGATAGTCTTTTTTCTTTTTAGAGAATTGGGTTTGGAAAAGATTGCAAGAGATATCCTGAGCGGTGAAATCGTTGATATGGCTCGGTTAATTAATAATAGCCTAGGTTCGTACATTAAATGCACTAATCATATAGCAGCTCAATTAGTTTCGATGAACTAATACTCCATAATATATTTATTTTGTAGTAATAAAATTACAGGACTCAATAGTATTGAAACGGTGGAAGAAAATGTTATCTATATTATTGCTGAATTACTGAACAAGATGCCAGAGACTATAGAATTAATTAAAAAAATGTTAAGTATTACTGAGAACATAAAAATGTATCATAGCTGAATATTTTGGTGCTTTAATTTATTGGTATTATTTAGCTCCCATTTGGATTCCACCACAGTTATATATGTTAGCTGTGAGCTTTCATGTAAAGCGAAAAAATGGACTATGAAGGACAAGGAGTATTCATTAATATCACACTTTAAAGATTACACCAGATTTAATAGGAATATTAAAAATGTAGAAAATTATCAGGTATAGTAATAGTGCAATTCTAGGTATACATTTTTCTTATCGAAATTTATGTTATTTATAGTGTATTTATGATGAGGAGACTAATTTTCATTCTATTTACTTTGCTAATTTTTAAAAATCAAAATAGTATATTTTATGTGTCAAATTATTATATTTTGACATCTTCTAATTATATTCAGATTCTTGCTATGGATCGTGGAGAAGATAAAGGCGTACTAACGTGGAAGGTAGAGGCTAAAAAATTTGGTCAAGAACATCCGGGAAAAAGGTTGCGGTTAGGTTTTGGTATTATAGTATCTTAATGTTGAATTTTTAAATAATCAACTCTATTGCTGATTTAGATATCACTGGTCAATTTAGAATTGGAAAACCTCATATCAACCTCGTTCAAAAAGCACTTAAAGACTCTATCACTAGACTCTTTATTCCTAAAATACAACGTTCTGTAAGGTAGGTAGGTTTAAGATAAACTAAGATGAGAATGTTATTATCTCATATAGGCGGGTTCTTTTGGCACGCGCTGAGCAAGCAGCTATCACATGCTTTTCTCGCAACCTTGGCCAATTATTTGCTCAAGAAGGAATTCAACTATGCAACATCATTGCCCTTGATCCCGGATTTTCCGTCTGTAAAGCAGCATTTTTAGCATCAAATGGTGAATATATTTTTATATTTTGTAAAACTACCTTAGGCTAATAGAGATGTTTATCTTCTAACGTATATGGCATATTTATTTTATCAACTTTCACGTGCATTATGTTCTATAACGAAGAAAAATGCTTGTTCAATTTAATCTCAATAATTAATCATTATTTATATATATATATATTCTTACATAAACAATTTTTGTTGAAGAACTATTTTGTTAATTATGGTATCTTCCGCTAAATCTGATTTGTTTACAGGCTCGGTGTTGGAGACGGCTGAATTTAAAATTTCTGGCCAATTTTTCGATGTAAGAGGTTCTACTATTTTGCGAGAATGGTCAAGTCGTAGTGAATCACGACTAATTATCGCCATCGGTAATGGAAAAGCATCAATGGAAACACAATTTGCAGTGTCTGGAATGATTAATAATGGACAATTCGGAAAGACAGACGTGAAGTTTTGGTACGATGGGAAATAGATTGCATTATTATTATTTGTTTCAAAGTGTTGTAAGTTGTAGTGTTGTTCCTGAAAACGGTGCTTCAAAATACAGTATCACACCACTTGCTGAAAAGGATCTTCCAGACTTACCCCCAACGCATCGAAGTGCTGGTATATCTTCTTTATTTTGTCGTCTACATCACTTATTTAAGAAAAAAAACATTGAATTGCTTGATATTAAAGTTAGCTAATTTTCTATGTAGTTTACGAAATATTTAGCCTTTAATATTCTTTAAAGCAATGATCTTAGTGTCAATTGGGCGACGTATTATTGATCCAATGGCAGAATATATCAAAATAGAACCAAAACATCTGGGAATGGGAATGTATCAGGCAAGTCTTTTGTTTAGGGCACGATTATTTGCTCTGAAACTTCTAATTTAAGCACTCAGTAAATGAAAAGAAGCTTTCGCACGCCTTATCATTAGTGGTTAGGGAGTGCGTTTCGATGAAGGGAGTCGACGTCAATAGTGCTTCAATTCAGTTATTACAGTTAGTTTATTTTAGGATCTACTTTGTTTCATATTGCAAACAGTCCCAACATCTAAAATTAATTTAACTCTTAAAGACAAGTTTGCGGCCTAAATAAGAAGACCGCTGCCGGTGTGATTGCCCTACGAGACAAACAAGGAAGAATTCACACAAGAGAAGAACTGAAAACAATTAAAGGACTTGGATCAAAAGCTTTTGAACAGTGTGCAGGTTTTAGATTAAAGAAAATTATAGCAAAACTTTTAAGGTTGAAATGGTTAGAATGGTTTTTCGTTCAGGATTCCTTATGGTTAGTTCATACGCAACCAATTTTGGGGCTGATAACCTTAGCCCGAAAATGAAGAAGCGATGTCCTAATATTGAACCTCTTGATACTACTATAGTTCATCCCAACCAATATACCATAGCCAAACAGTAAGCATTACGTGTTATAAGCTTATCCCTTACATCGTTAGTAATCAAATCTATTAATCATATACTGATTACTAATAAACTAATAGGTGCTTCTTTCAGTCTTATGTCTAGAGCAGGTCTGAGCTACTCGGACTTAGGCTCACAACGTTTACAATCACAACTATCGCTTCTATGCGATCTGGATGATAGTGAAATCATAGTGCGTGATCTTCTCTGTGCTCAACCAAAAACTTTCCCCCCACCTCTATTAATGGTACATCTTTTCATATTCTTGCTTTTAAATATTCATAATTCATAACCTAAGAATATTTTATGGTGTTAATCTTTCTCCCCTGCAGACAGAGGTTCGTCGTATAGGATCTCTTCGTGAGGGAGAACGTATATGGGGACGAGTAGAGAACCAAGTGGATTTTGGGTTATTTGTCGATATTGGTGTTGAAACTAAAGCACTTGCACATAAAAGTACTCTTCGTCAACCCTACCCCGAGGTTTATTAATTTTCTTAAATATCAAAAAGTACTTTTTCTAGATAAATAACATCAAAAATTCTTAGGTTGGTTCTTCGCGAATGTTTGTGATAATAACCGTAGACACTCAAAGAAAAAGGATTGGTGTTCGTCCTTTGGATTGGTAATATTGCTATTGGTTCTGTGAATATTTTTTATTAATGCTGGGTTTTATGGATTACAAATTGACTTATATAATTTGAAAGCGTGGTTAAATTATTATTGATTTCAACGAGTTTTTAAAATACAGCCATATAGGTAATAATTTTTTGGGATATCAGGAAATCTGTAACGTGTTCGAAATGTTTTAATTAATTTTTGAGTTATTTATACCATTTATTTGAAAATATTCGGTATTTGTTTCATATTCTTCTTTGGTGAAGCATAAGTAATTAGACATATATTTTTTGTAACGACTATGTTACCAAATACCACAAGAATTTACTTAAGATGATTACTTCACTTGTTTTTCAAATGCGACATTACTTAGTTAACATCAAAATTTATGGCAGTAATGATGATAATGGGGCTGGCCTTTCTCGAATAGTACTACCTGGGATTATTGAACTATTTGTTTTTAGTAAAGATGTCCATTAAATAATAATGTATTATAGTTTTAACAAAATCATGTAGTATTAGAACCTCCTAGAGAGGATTGCAAATACCGCCAAAATTTAGAAAAATTAATTTATTTGTGGTGAGTCCTTTTGATTTTATGCCTACTTAGTATGATTCTTTTTGTTGCATTTGTAGTTCAATAGTTGTCAGACGTACTGGTGGTATTGAAATGGGTGGAGGCCCATATGCAGTGGGATGTGTGTACATTGGAGGAACCACAACCATAGAAGGGAGAATTAGAGGTGGAACCATTCGAGAAGGAGCATAGATGGGAGCATGAGAATATACAGGTGGGTTGAGATAGGATTGCTATCAAATGTAAGTAAATCATTACAGGTTGAGAAATTATCTTTCCTGGAAAGAAAATCTCTCATCTATATATGCAACTATATGAAGATAAATTTTTAAAACAATTGTATAACCTACTGGACAACAATTATACTATTTGTGCGACATTTCTTTCAATCCATATTTTCGTTGTATGCTGATTGAATAATCGTTATCAAACAAGTAACGTCATTTGCAAAAAAAAAAGGTTAACGGCCAATAGTATTTAAGATTATAGGTAACTTATTAATCGCCTAATAAATAGCAGTCAGTTTTTACTTCTTAAACAATCTACATTGTCCAGTGTTTTCGTTTTTAAGAGACTTGTTACTGCTACAGGAAAGAAATCCCCACAAAACGTAAGTGAAATAGCATTAATTTTAGATTAACTATAAACATGCTTAGTTATTTTACGCGCAACGTTCTTCCCGTTTAGTAATCACTGGACAACTGAATATTTTATTCCGTCAACGTACTGAGTTACAAATGGATAATACTTTATAAAACCTTGTAATATTATCTACTTTTACAAGCATGTTAAAACATGAAAATCATATTTCTTTGTCCATCTTCGCCGCCTTGTTTTCAGCTGCAGCTACTTTTTTGTTATACTTTTTTAGCATAGTAGTGTATGCCTCAGTATATGCGGCCAGCTTACCTTTTCTAGGGATGATGTTCTCCTAAAACATGTTAAAGAATATGTCAAGGTTATGATTAAAGGATAATTATTATGTATATAGGACCACCCACGTCTGCGAAAAGTTCCAGAAGACAAATGTGAAGAAATATATATTGTATAGGCGATTGTATTGCATGAAATCTTTGGTTCCTAAGTTCTTTAAGCACTTCTACCATAGATATTCCACAGTCTTCACGAATTCTTTGGGCCGCATAATCTATTCCTAATAAAAAACAATAATAATGCTAGTTAATTACACTGTACATCTTGAAGACCGTAGCATACACGTTTTTGACCTCATCTTTACATTGACTTCTCATCCCACCGACAAATGTGGCCGTCCTTCCAATACCAGCAGAACAGTGAACGGTAATTGGCATTCCTGCCGCTTTTACTTTAGCCATTTTAAACATTCCCACAGTTGGTGCGGGATTCAGAGGAGCTGTATGATCTGGCCAGGAAAGGCAGGCCAGGTGATGTATTAATAGAGTTTTTCCTCTGAAATTTCTCAAGATAACCATATAAAAGCATTATTTTTTGTCATCTAAATGGACATTTTAGCATACCTGCACTCAGCTTCAAGTATTTGGTATTTTATAGTTTCCATTAAGTCAGGCTTCGTCTCTTTTATCGTTATTTTGTAGGCTCCATATTGCTCCATACCATTCTTAACTTTCGGATAGTACTGTCGACACTTTTCATGTTTCCCTATTAAAACCATTTTCATTGTTTATAAAATGTTTGTTCTCATTCCTATTTTCCCTTAAGGTACCTTCATTAAAATTACATAGCATTACTATAACATTGCTTTTCTCTTGAAATATCATATGCCAAAAATCTTCTACAGTCTCTTGTAATGGTCCCTAAATAGCAAAATTTTATAATACACATTGTAAGTCGAACTACCTTAAATTTGTCACTTAGAAAAACATTCAACACCTGCGTACAAATATATTTTTGTTGATTGGGCATAATCATCCAAGAAGCGTGAATATAATCATCTTCTCCTGGACGATCCCGTAAGATAACTCTTGTAGAATCCATGCACAAGATGTCGTTATATCTGAAGTACGTCATTAACATTTTTTAAGTAATTTGTAACTTTTAAATTCACCTATTCTTAGCATCATGTTTCTCATATGCTTCGGTTGTGTATTCTGTTGGCTTAATTTTCTTATTATTAATGAATTCTCGTGAAAGCTGCCGAATAGCCTATAAAAATTTTTCCTTTTTTAATCAGAATCAGTTATGATAAACTGATCTCTAGAAGTGGCTATGTAGAATGAATTATGCTTATCTAAGTTTTTAAGTAGGAATTAGTTTTCTTCAATTTTAATATTTCACTTCAGTGCTTACTTTGTTTGTCATCACATTCATTGCCCACTTGAATCTATTATCGTCACGGTTTGGATTTGTCGTTAGAGTAGCGTCCATTTCTGTCTAAATGCTTTTTTTTCATTGCAACAAAGAGTGAAAGAACGTACATTATTTTTACCTTAACTTTTATATATGCACTGGCTTCTTCAACCATGTCATCATTATTCTTTATGAATTCATTCTGAAGCAAATATTAGTAATTATAATAGTGAATTATCCTAGAAAAGGCTATATTTTAATTAGTTAATCCTTTCACTTTTCCAAATGTAGATGCTATAGTGATGCATATATTAACTAGAATGATGGTATATTTTATTGCATTTCTATTTACTGTTTTATTTTATTTATCTCCCTAAATCTGTGTTTCGTATTCTGAAATGAGCTTTGACTTCTAATGAAGTTGTGCACACCACCACTTAATCCACAATATCACCTTATCTATATCCCAATCACATACTAACTAACCATAAGTCAAAAATTCATATAAGTACGTTCATTATAAATAAATTCCTGCACTTTATTTTATACACTCTTCAGAGAATTTCATTACGTTTTTGGGTGCAGAAAATGTTTTGTTTGTAACTAATAGCGTTGAAAGTGTCGCTTTTAAATCATTAATTTGATAGCTATATATAAAATATATAAAAACTCACTTCAATTCTTTAGCACATAATTCGTTTTTAGAAAAGGTATAGTAAGCTTTAGTGAAAAATATTATACCTTTGGTTTCCGTTTGCTTTTTTCAGCAGTTGTTTCTCTATTTCTCTTGTTTACAACTGGCTGTAGACTTGTGAGAGGATCTACCCTTTCACTCGAAAGTCCTACGTATGATTTTTTGATTTACTATCTAAAAACCTTAGCCCAAGGCTTTTATTCTTTATCTCTAACACTCTTATTACTTTTCTCTCTTTCTGCCTCGCCACTGACTGCTTCGTCCTGTTCTTATAACTGGCTTCATTTCTTCTCTTCGTCCATCTCTGTTGTTTATTGTAGGCTTTCTCTAAAGACCTTCAATGTAATTAAGAAATAGTGTAAAAACATACATATAGGCTAACTCTATCCATCTCTTGGTGGAAGGCCGCTCTTCTTAGATTCACAACTACGCAATGAACTTTCTTATTTCTGTTAATTTTTCACAAATTATCCATCTTGGTGATTCTTGTTTTATTAAGTAATATTGAATTCTTCGCTGTTCCTTGTGAATATTCCTCCAGTATAAGTGGCATCTGTTACGACCGTTTCGATTGAACTCGTTTTTATTGTTTAAGCTAAGATAAACAAAATAAACAAGGAAAAAACTATATGTATTCACTAGTAACTTCATCTTGAAATCAGCTCGAACGATATTTCAGTATGTTTTAGGATACCACATAGTCTTGTATCTTTATAGGTGATGTCTTCATCTTAACAGCAACACAGTTACTACACGCTAGCCGAAATAAAAACATGTGTGAACAGCGATAACGTGGATCATTTATAGTCCATGCCTAGTGAATATGCTTAGGCGTCAGTTTTATACTGCTAATTGTTAGTTCTAGATCATATAGATTTCAAGCATCCCAGTAGCAAAACATGAAGTGAAACCAAAAAAATGTTAAAATAAAGTGAAAATCAAATAACTGATATTCTTAAAATCAACTATTTCCAGGATAAGTCATTTTGAACATAATTATATAATTCCCAAACCTGCTGAGCTTGTATAGGACATCTTTCCCTACCACATACCGTTCGATTTGGTATTCCTATGTACATATCTCGGAATTTCTTATTATTTTATTAATATATACATGAGCTTCTTCCATAATGCTAAAACAATTGTCCTTTTTTAAAGCAATTTATTACATCATAAAGTGTAACCAAAAGAACCATATAATAACATTACCATATCACAAGTCACTTAACCCATTAGAACGGAAGCACTTCAAATCTTCAAACCTATATATATCCCTAAAATGAATCTCAGATAGTAGAATTAATCTTATCTCACAATTACGTAATTAAATTAGGTGAAAAATTAACTACAGTAGAAAAGAAACCATAAACATTATTGCTAATGGATCTATTCCAACTCAATATCAATTTTCAGCTGAGAATCAACGCAGTCAAGTGATGCACGAAATAGTTGAGCATGTTGGAAGGCATTATTACCACAACCTCCTGAGAAATTCGCCTAAACAAGTAGGATTACTTTTCTCATTTTTTGGAACTGTTGTTAGCATAATGTTGCGTAAAACTAGCTCTATAAAAAAATAACTTACAGTGATCTTAAGAAGTGCAGAAGGAGGATTATCTACTACCAATTGACCAGTATGTGGAACAACCATGCACATTTCCTGTTGTAATTAACTAATTTCTGAAGGTTTGATGTTAGCGACATTTATGTATAACTTATTTAAAACCACTGATGAGTTACGGGATCACTTACCTTAGTTTAATTAAAGTAAAGTACTGAGAGTAACATACATTAATTTTATAAGTTTAATGTTCATGGATACAAAATTATTCCATGGAATAATCTAACAAACCTCATTAGCGCAAACGACTATTGGTACTGATGCATTTTCAAACGTTTTTCTCCCTTGGAGAGAAATATAAACAGATTTGGCCTTAACATCAGAAAGATCCACTGCCCATGAAATCTGAGACCAATTTTGATTAAAGTTACTATAATTTTGAGTTAAACTAAAATACTTAGTAAAGAAATAATACATCATATACACAAAATAAGATTACCTACATTCTTCTATTTACATATATAATAGTTAACCTCGCCCTCTTCTTTATCTTCTTTTCGACATAGGTAGGCTACCTTCCAATCATGCTCTACCTTCCGTTGCATGCCTTTTGAATTCTGAACATAAGTGGCCCATCCTTTTATCGTCGTATCGCCACGAATATACATATCACTCGCACAATTATATTCCAGACTGAAACTTACTTTAAAATATTATAGCTGGGATAATAATTTTTAAAAAAAAACCAAGTAGGGAATAATTATCATTCTTGACAAATCACCTAAATTTCTTACTAGCTAATTCTTTATCGTTTGGTCTAAGCACAATCGACTTCCTTTTTGGACTAAAGCCCAATTCTCCACGGGCTTCACGCCATTTCAAATCACCTGTTAAATTCGATTTAAGAAAGGATAGAAATATTAGAAAATAACATTTGAAAATCTGGTATATCAAATAACTCTGCATACTACTTTCATTGCATATTTTTGTTCGCTATTGAACTTCCACTATCTTGATACAATTGAGCAAATTCGTGTTTTAAAAATTACCTGAAGTCCGTCCTCCATATTGGTCATCATTAGGTGATTTCTTCCCAATAAAAATGAATTGGATTAGTTCACACTGCCGACGTCTCTTCAATTCATTTGTCCTCTCAATTGGAATATGACGACCCATTCGATTGCTTAATTTCTTTAAAAAAAACCTTCGAAGAATTTGTAATTGGGTAAACACTCAGGAAGTTATCGTTAAAATCTTTAAAACTGACAACAAGAAAATTAGCAAGTACAGATTCTCGGACAGTTGTTCGCCGTGCGATAACGGCTCTATGACACTGTGAGTACCTCCATGTGACATCGTGAACATGATCAAGACCAAAAGCTAATATATAAGAGAGCTTTTTTCCCCATCCCTATAAAATTTGAATGTACATATACGAATTAACTGAAAATATAATTAATAAACAAAGTTGGACATAACTGACTTTTTCATAAATAAGTGGTTGGTCTATAAGATTTTCGCATGGATCACAGTGCACCCAAGTGTCATATTCAGGAATCCATAATTCTGTCCACACATGATCAGTAACATCATAGATGAATCTACATCATATAACTAATTTCTAAACCCAAAGCGTCTATGACTACAGTCAAAAGTAAACGACTAGAATGATTTAAGTAGGCTTAGTATCCTTAATAGTTTTTTTCTATCCCGATTTCAAATGTTTTAAGGTTACAACTCAAATAGCTAAGACTTCATTTTCCAGTAGATGGTAAAAAAACAAAAAAAAACAACGAACCTTACATCAAATCCAACAGCTGCAGCCATAAGAGTGAAACAATTTGCCCATTCACCACATCGGCCCTTTCTGAATTAGAAAGTAGGGTTATAATCTAAATATATACTTAAGAAATACCTCGTCTCAAGCAATTTAGCAGGGTCATTATATCTCGGAAATCGAACTTCTTCACCACAAACACATGAATAAATTTCGACTCTATCCGCACCACTCTGAGATTCTTCGATAGTAGGTGAACCTGTGTGGATGATACAAAATTAATGGAAACCTCAATATACATAGGTAATAAGTATCAGCACCCGATACCAACCGTTTAACGCTTTGCCTGCCACTGTAGTAAAACCACATGTCCCACAAGTTGGGCTGTCACACCAACTAAAGAACTCTGTCTTAAACCAGTACTGAAGACCTGAATAAGGCTGGCAGATACAAATTAAAAACAACAGTTTCAACACAAACAAATGTATTTCAATTATCTTCATCGCAATAATACCTTTAGCCAACTGGAACATATTCAGAATCCCATCACAATTAGTGGCTTCAGCACGCAATTTCTCAATCGGGATTAAACTGAGAGCAAGCATTTTGTAGACCTCATCAGAATAATATTGCACCTGAGTTTACTAACTATACCAATGTAAGTTTCTACAGACATTGAATTAAAAACATAATTAACTTTAAAGCTTGTAGTAACAAATTGTTGTAGAAATATCTTCTCTAAAGGGTTTGCTGCAGTTGGATTATTAGAAACATTTGAATAATGCCTGAAGATAAATTATTTGAAAATGACTTCACAATTTTAATTTGATGAAAGTCCTTAGAAAGTGGCAGACCTATTGATTGCTTGTTCCAAAGCCTCCGAATTTGCTCCTTGTATTCTTTCTACTTCTCGTTTTGCCTTTATGAGCACAAACGTTGGCATTGCACGAATATTGTACTGCTGCATTATATCTACAACAACTACTCATGTTCTGAAAACAATGTTTCAACAAAAATAAACTTACCAAATGAGTGATCTACGTTGATCTTAAAAAATGAGGCATTATTAAATCGCTTTGAAAGCTGAACGAATACAGGAGCAATATGTCTACATGGACCACACCAATCCGCATAAAAATCAACAATAATTAGTCGGCTAGCATCCGCAGAATCTATGCGTTCTTGAAAATCCGATAGACTTTGTATTAGAAGTACTGTCATCGATGTAACGACTATAATCAAGAGTACATTTTCAACATATTCAAAGAAATGAAATATTAATTTCCTCTAAGCATACCATTTATATTATATGAACATTTCTCTTTTTCTTTTATAGCTATAGCAATAAAGATTACAAATAATATACAATAAGTTGCAGCCACGGTAATAAAACGAAGAAAAGCAATCTTTTTATTGAATTTTTCGTTATTAAAAATCCAAATATTTCGAATTCCTACAATATATTAGCAACTTTACTAATCAATTAAATTTAAGAAGAAATATAACAAACAGTATAATTATGCCCATTATACCAGCTGATTGTCAAGAACTTAAAGTTGTCAAAATTGATATAGTCCTACAACGATAAAAATGTTCGTTTTTGCGGTAAAATTAAGTCTTCAAATATTCGTAATATCAAAGAACTACTACTGTTCCTTTTATAGATATTTAACGGATCTGCTTTATCTTGAGAATTAGTTTACCAGTAATTTTGATTTACTTCACCTCAACTCATATTTATTGTTTTTGGCATAGCAAATTTGGAGGTTGGTATGTTAGAGTATACGAATTGTCTGGTCATTTACATGTTCTTACCTTTTTCCTACAAAGAGTGCTATTTTTCAAATATTTGGTAACGTAATGAATGTCAATGTTTATTTCATTTCTTCATTAGTTTTTGCATATTTTTTACTGGTACAGAATAATTATTCCATAGCTATCAATTTACTGGAATGGCTGAAGACGCAGATGACCTTATTGCAAAAGCCACTGAAAAGTAAGAATGTTCTCATATTTGAGTTTTTCCTTATCTCTTATAGGTAATGACTAAGTTTTTACATTTTGTTTTAAAACCGCTCTTTAGCGATTCTAACTATGAGGAACGCATAGAAAAAATTAAGCTGAATGATTGTATTGACTCGAAATTTGGTTTTGAACGATATACTGGAACCACGGAAAAAAATGCTTGGCTTGTGAATATTCAACCAGTACGTGATTTTTACTCTTTAAGCAGTATTTTCAATGTTTACGTAACCTACTTAATGATGTAAGTTCTACTGCAGTCTGCAGTAGTAGATGAGCAAACCAAGATTATCGTATCAGTTGTGGACTTCTACTTTCTAGAAGAAAACGGACAGCGATTCAAGGTCGTCCAAAGCTTTTCAATATATACATTTATGAAGATAATTAGTATCACGGAATGTATTTCAAATGAATTGCTTATAGATCGCTTATCCATTTCGTCCATATTTTTATATTGCAACGACTGCAAGTACGGACCATCAAGTTGCTTCATATTTGGCTAAGAAATACGGCAATTTTCTTATTATTGAACATTTAGATAAAGAAGACTTAGATTTAGTAAGTTTCATGTAACAATTGAGCGTTCCAAACTCCTGTTTATTACTTTTTAATGCTTATCTTTATGTAGTGTGATTTATCTTTAGAACTTGGCAGTACATTTATATGCTTAATGTTTTTTTTTTTAGAAAAATCACTTGTCAGGTCTGAAAAGGCCATACCTCAAACTTTCGTTTCCCAGTGTGAACGAATTGGTTAGAGTAAAAAAAGATCTTATGCCCATTATTAAAAAAAATAAAGATCGCATCAAGAAAGAATCTCAGTATTGCACGTATCTGGCAAGGTATAATTACGAGCGCTTCTTCGGAAGTTAGTTATTAAGTTTAGTATATATATTTCAGGAATATGGGTGGAGAGAATTATGCTGCTGAAGAGGGCGACATTCTTTCAGAAATCGTAGATATCAGGTCAATTTTAAAATGATGTTAATAGAGCGTGTAGATTTCATTTTTTGTTTATTTCCAGAGAATATGATATTCCCTACCACATGAGGGTTGCAATCGATGAGAGGATTTTTGTCGGAAAATGGTACAGCGTACGCGGTATCGGTAGTAACAGGAAACCTTCTATTGTTATGTGGGTTGACTCCAATATACTCATGCGGCATTTTTGAAAAGTTATATTTTTAGACATCCTACTTTGATTGATCCTGTTGATCCTGTTGTTTTGGCCTTTGATATCGAGACTACTAAGCTGCCACTGAAGTTCCCTGATGCTGCAACAGATGAAATAATGATGATCTCTTATATGGTATCTCTAAACGTTTTGCGTTGTTGAAATGTATCTGCTGTATTTGAATGGTAGTACCATTACATTTTTAGGTTGATGGGCATGGTTTTCTAATTATCAATAGAGACATCGTATCAGCTGATATAGAGAGATTTGAATACACTCCAAAAGAAGAATTTAAAGGGGATTTTTTTGTATGGAATGAACCTGATGAGGCTGCAGTACTTCAAAGGTAGCTATTTTCATGGTACGCGATAAGTATTTAATTTTGTTTACCTTATTTCTTTTCTAGCAATATCTTGAATCCAGATTTTTCGAACACATATTGGAGATACGACCTAACATCATTGTCACGTATAACGGAGATTTTTTTGATTGGTTTGTTTTTAAACATCATTCTTTGTGAATATTACTGCTAGATCTAGTAAAGTAATTATAGGCCATTCGTAGAGGCTCGCGCAAAGAGTCATGGGTTGGATATGAAAAAGCAAATAGGATTTTCAAAGGATTCACTTGATGAATTCAAAAGTAGAAATTGTATTCACATGGATGCATTCAGGTTTCAGTATTGTGAATATAGCATTTAACAGTAAAATAACTTGATATGAGTATTGTTTTTTCATATTGTTTCGATCCAGATCATCTTGTATTAAATTTCTGTTACTTTATAGATGGGTAAAACGTGACTCTTATCTTCCCGTGGGTAGCCAAAATTTAAAAGCTGTTGCGAAGGCAAAATTGCGATATGATCCCGTTGAAGTAGATCCAGAAGATATGTGTAAGATGGCTAGAGAGGATCCCCAGGTGACTAAGAATAAATCTACTTTTGAACTATATAGTATAAATAAATATCTTTGGGATAACTAAGGGAAGGATATTCTATTCTCAGAGTCTTTCAAACTACTCAGTATCTGATGCAGTGGCCACATACTATCTCTACATGAAATACGTACACCCATTTGTGTTTGCTCTTTGTACTATAATTCCGCTTGGTCCTGATGATGTATGTACTTTAAACAATTTGTTTTTGTACTGAATATAGAATGCTTTTTGTCCAAATTCACCAGATTTATTTCTAGAATTTTATTTCATGCGTTCTAAGCTAAACATTCTTAGGTATTACGGAAAGGATCGGGGACATTATGTGAAGCGCTTTTAATGGTTGAAGCATTCCATAATAACATTGTTTTTCCAAACAAGTTCACTGGTGGTGACGAATTAAAAATGACCAAAGATGGCCATCGGTGAGTATTTTCGGTATAGAATAAATAGCGAGAAGTATGAAGTTATGTTAAATAGTGATTTGAGCAAACTTGCTTTTTCTCAAATATTTACAGTATCGAGAGCGAAACATATGTTGGAGGACATGTTGAAGCATTAGAGGCTGGTGTATTCAGATCAGATATCCCATGCAGGTGACACCGCTTGTAGTTATTAAGGCTTGTGTCTTTTATAATGAATTTTAAAGATTCCGGCTAGTTCCATCAGTGCTAGCACGGTTACGTGACGAATTACCAGCCACATTAGAGAAAGAACTTATTCGGGAATTTGGTATTCCACTTAGTAATGTCATTGATTTTGATGAGCGGGTAAGTGATTTATTTCTAATCGTTTATGGAAGAAAATTTATTAAAAAATGGTTATTTAAGTGTGCTGAAGTTCAAACTGCGTTCAGTGAACTTTTGAAGATACCATCAAGGTGCGATACCTAATCAAATAGTACTTTAATTTATTTCATATGGCAGTTAATTGGTTATAGGTTAGAAAATCCGCGTATTTATCATTTGGATGTCGGAGCCATGTATCCAAATATCATCTTAACTAATCGCTTGCAGGTTGTTTTTGTTTCGACTTTATGAGATTTATATTATTGTTTATCTTTAAAGTCTTCAAAAAATCTAAAATAAGTACTTATGTACTTATTTTAACAAATTGAAGATAAAATTATTGTCTTAATGTTTAGTTATTACTTTAGCCTTGTGCGATAGTGGATGAAGAAATTTGCATGGCATGTTCCTTCAACACACCTGATGCTAAGTGCAAACGTTTTATGGATTGGGAGTGGAGAGGAGAACTTAGTACTTTTAAGCTAGATATCATTTTAGTTCTTCCAAGTGAAAACAATTATTTTCCAATTTAAAAAAAAGAATTTATATTAACTCTGTTAAACACTAAATCTTAGCTCCTGCTACTCGTGGTGAGTATCAACAAATAATGCAGCAGCTAGAGGGAGAAACATTTGGTAAACCTCCGAAAGCTTTTCACCAATTAGACAAAGTAGAACGCCAGGCTATAGAAAAGAAAAGAGTTCAAGGTTAGTAAGAGTAAGAGAGCAGTGTATGGTGTAATTAATATGTTGAAATCTTATTAATTAATGTTGTTTGGAAATATTATTTAGTTTAGACTACAGTAGGCGTGTTTATGGACGAAATCATCTAACAAGGCTTGAAAAAAGGCAAACTTTAATCTGTCAGCGTGAAAACGCTTTCTATGTAGATACTGTGAGAGCATTTAGAGATAGAAGGTTTGAGATTTTTTTTCCCTAGATTAGTAAGACACCTTATTGTTCATTTTCGGTTTTTTAAGGTATGATTATAAAGAACTCCTTAAGAAAGCTAAAGCCAGTTTGGATGAAATGCCAAAAGATGATGTGGGAGCTATAAAAGCTGCACAGGGTTGGTTCAAACAGTTAGAAATAAAAATATTTCCATAACTACGCCCTTTTTTGCATCTCTATAAATTAAAGAGTTGTAGGCCGTGTCGTACTATATGAATCACTTCAACTGGCTCACAAATGCATTCTCAATTCATTTTATGGATATGTGATGAGGAAGGGAAGTCGATGGTTAGTAAACAAATACAAGTATTCCGAAATTCCTTATTACGTAACAGAACGCGCCTAAGCCTTAAGGCAGATGCTGATTATAGTGTTACTTAAGTTGTAGTATTATTTTATATCCATGCCTGAAAACCACGAAATGATTGTATAGTATGTAGAGTAATTAGCTAAGAAAATATGCGTTTTATTTTATTTCGTATACTGGCATGTGACAAATCATCGTTATAGATTATGGTATAATAAATGTCTGCACAACTTCGGTATCACATATTTACAGGTTCTCTATGGAAATGGCAGGGATTGTTTGTCATACTGGTGCAAACATTATCATGGAAGCGAGGAAACTTGTTGAGCAAATTGGAAAGCCACTTGAGCTTGATACTGACGGTTGAAACTGTTTTTGATATTTTTTGTTTTGATTTATTATTCTAATAATTTTACAGGAATTTGGTGTCTAATTCCTGCATCCTTCCCGGAGAACATAACTTTTCAACTACAAAATCATAAGAAGAAATTGGTGTGTTGTTAAACTTTAATTTTATTTCTCTACTGACTCCGAAGCACCTTTTTTCTTTTGAGAAAATACAATTATATTTCTAGATAACAGTTTCCTACCCGGGAGCTATGCTAAACGCACTTGTGCATGCATCGTTTACAAATGAACAATATCATAGGTTGCAACCAGATGGTGGCTACACAATTTCGAAAGAAAATTCAATATTTTTTGAGGTAGCCATAGTTTAATTAATAGGAATAGCAAAAGTAAGTAGTTAATTTACTTTGGTAATTTATCGTTTTCAAGGTTGACGGTCCTTACCGTTGTATGGTGTTACCAGCTTCAAAAGAAGAAGGAAAAAAACTGAAGAAGAGGCTAGTTTAACATCAAAATTGAGTAATTAAAGAATGAAAGCAAAGCGGTATATTTAGGTATGCGGTGTTTAATATTGATGGTTCGCTGGCTGAGCTTAAAGGATTTGAGGTCAAACGAAGAGGAGAGCTAAATATCATTAAACATTTTCAATCATCCGTATTTAAAGCATTCCTTAGGGGAAACTCCCTCGATGAAGTTGGTTCTTTTCCTTTTTTTCAGTTCGAGTAGTATATAATATTACTCATATAAGGTATACGAAAATGTGGCTCGGGAAGCGGATTACTGGCTGGATGTTTTGTTCTCCCGTGGAGTAGATCTATCGGACATTGAGTTGTTTGAACTTATTTCGGAAAATAGAAGTATGAGCAGAAAACTTGATGAGTATGGTGCCCAGAAAAGTACTAGTATAAGTACGGCTCGCAGACTAGCAGAGTTTCTAGGAACAGAGATGGTGAAGGTAAATTAAATAATTTTCTTTTGTCCTAACGCACTTATATTTTCCAAGAGAGGTAAACATGCAAAAATTAGTCGCAATAAAATGAAAAATGTAGATCATAGATTTTTTTAAATTGAACGATATTTTCATTATTACTATGTTGCAATTTTTTTATACATGAACTGTTTAAATGATGTATTTATTAATATTTTTAAGGATGCTGGTCTAGCTTGCCAATTTGTCATCTCACGCTTTCCTATAGGTGCACCTGTCACAGATAGAGCTATTCCTGTTGCCATCTTTCAGGTAGAAATTAAAAAAAAAATCCTAGTTAGTATTGTTGATCATTACTAAGTGCTTAAGGCTGAACCGAAAATTACGACGCACTATCTTCGACTTTGGACTAAACAACAGGGTCTCTCGTCTGATTCTGTTAATATTAGAGATGTAAGAGAAGTTTTCTCTTTTATTTTAACTTAGTTTTCTCATAATAGTTTTTTAGCTTCTTGACTGGGATTATTACGTAGAGCGCCTGGGAAGTTGTATTCAGAAAATAATTACCATACCTGCTGCACTGCAAGGGATATCGAATCCAGTACCTCGAATACTTCATCCTGATTGGCTAAATAATAAGATAAAAAATAGGTATGCTTTACGAGTTTTATATGATATTAGGAAAACAAAATCCTATACAGTATGTAGTATTTCTGTCCTAC
Source organism: Heterorhabditis indica (assembly GCA_020740425.3). Classification (NCBI taxonomy): domain Eukaryota; kingdom Metazoa; phylum Nematoda; class Chromadorea; order Rhabditida; family Heterorhabditidae; genus Heterorhabditis; species Heterorhabditis indica. The sequence goes on from JAJAVP010000018.1 coordinate 311,636, forward strand.
TTATATTTTTTAAAGTTCATTGTCTTAGTGATTATGGAAGTTTTTGAGATTTGATGCTATCCGTCAACCGAAGATTACTGACATCTTTGGTATAGTTCGTAGTAAGTCTACGATTGATCTGAATGAAAATGGTAAGCGAGCACATACACCGGACATTGAGGTTGAACAATGCAACAATAAAGAGAATGAACCGAAGAGACTCAGAATTGCAGAACAAGAGGTACTTAGATAAATTCCTGTTTTACAATGTTTTAAAAAGCCCATTATATAACGCTGTGGCCAAAGGTCTATTAGCGATTACAAAAAGAATGATTTCACAATGGAAATATGATTTATTAAAAGAATAACATATAATTCGTACTCAGAACGCATCAATATGTATTCATTCTACTGGTAGTAATAACTGTATGAGTTTTTTTTGAAATTATATTAAAACAGACCCACATCTCATTACCGGAGAAGAAGACTTTGGTTGAACATGGTTTCTATGAATGGCTTAATTTTTTGAAGAAGAAATGGCGTGAAGAAAGAAAAATGCACAAAGAAGATAAAAGTGAGTCCAGTAAGATATCTAATATTAATATATTTTTTAACAATCTTTTAGGCGCCAGTGCTGTTGAGCGATTAATATCACAAACCCGACATCGTGTCAGAGAAAGGATTTGGCAGGTTTGTAATTTTGACGATTGATAGTGCTATTTTTATTGGACTTCATTAGCTGCATGATAAGTAAGAAGAGCTGGATTTCTTCAGATTATACTAGTTTTATAGATTTTATCGGTGGAAGAAACTCGTGTTCAAGGTTATTATAACTTGTGGGTTGCCGTGGATGGACAGATGAACAAATTTATGCTTCGAGTTCCAAGAACAATACTTGTCAATGAGAAGGTTTTCTTTTCATAATACGATTTAAAATTATAGTTTTAGTTTTACTCTTTTAAGAAATCCATCGAAGGTAAAGAAGTAGTTCGAAGAACGTTGCCTCATCAAAATACAGCTTACTACCTTTATGAATACAATATTTGTGGTGTACGTGATGCATTCTTTGCTTACAAAGAAATTAGTTTCTTACTAACTTTATATAATTACTCTTATTATTTATCTCTCTTATATAGGATATGGATCAGCATCTGATGGATGGTATAAATAAGAAGCTATGTAGTGCGCAAGTAGAAGGCATTTATGAATCACAAACTCCTTTATCATTTCGTCTTCTTACTCAGCTTGGATGTCTCTGCCAACCTATAGCTCCTCCTACTAATACGGAGTACACATTACCAGTTAGATATTGTTTTGAATAAGCGATTTTACTATTTTATCGCAACATTTAATATATAATTTATGACATGTTATTATTTCAAGAATCTTAAAATGATTCCCCTTTCTGCTGGACAGGGCGAGTACCTACCTACGGAAACAGTTCGAACAGTGTTCTTCTACAAGTTTTCCCAGGTAAACAAATAAAATAATGAAAATAGGTTTGGAGCGATGAGCACATTCATTTAGGATACACGTCATGTTATATCTGTATTTGATTCATCATCGAGTGTTGGTAGTTTCATTATTGTTAATCGAGCAGAATTAAGCATGCCAAACATGGAGAAGTTATATATGCAGACATACGAAGAACAGTGAGTTGTTTTTTCAGAAGTTCCTAAATAGAACACTACAATTTATTTCTAGGAAAGATCAAATTCTTCACATGCATTGCGTTCGACCTGTAATTAAGTTCGACGTTCAACAATTTAGATCTCTTTTAGAGGGTGAAAGATATATTAATAAGGTGGGATAACTAAACTAATAAAAAGGTTATTTAAGCAATATTATTTTTAGATTCTTAGAATCAGTCGGGAGGCTACCACCAGGCCTACAATTCTTTGCATACTAAGTGATGAAGAATCAAGTACCATGGTAAGACTATGGATAGTGTTTTTAAACCATATTTTCTTTTAAAAATGTGCATTTATTTTCAGCAGAAAAGAATAACGAATTTGGGACATTTTCCCCATGTGCGTCTCCACTTACGAGAGCCGAGCAATCTTTTAAATATGGTAGATTGGCAGCGGTCGATTGGAAAGAGAGTCATCAAACATTTCTTTAATAGTTTCATTTACCTCGAGGTGATGCATTATATATATGCTCTAAATTAGTGGGAGATTTGATAGCTAAGATCGATTGAAAGCGTGATTAGAAATTCATGTTCATGTTGTGCAATTTTTATTTACAGTTTTCTGTGAGTCTTACGACTTATTATGCAGGATTATGCTGAGTGGGCTCGCTATTTGCACATTCCAATAGGAAATATACCGAGCGATGCTGGTCTATTAGGGCTTGATCTGTTTTTTGCTCGTCATTTGCAACGAGCAGGGTATGCACTGTGGGCATCACCAACTAGCAGACCAGATTTAGGTGGAAAGGTTAGATATGATACTTACTATCAAAAAAAGAATTTTTTTAAAATTATTTATCCATGTGTTTTCCCTTTGTGGTGGGAATATTATTGGTAGATTCAGGAACTCGATGATTTACGTTTGAGTGTTAGCTGGAGTCCCTTATCACAGGATCATACAGTACTTCTTAATCGAAGATGTTTTAATGGGAAAGCTTGTGTTGAACTTGAACTCCGAGCTGTCGCGGTGTGTATCTTATTAGTATTACATGGTATGGATATAAGCTAAGGTTTTCATTTGTAGGTTACTGCTCTTGTACAACGTGGTCGTCTATTGGAAGCGGAGGGTGCTGACGACACTGTCGCTTTTGATTCTGCAGCTATTTTACCTGCTGATGCAGTTATTGGCATAAAGTAGACATAGGAATGTTACAATTAAGAATTTTGTTAATTTATTTTTGTTTATAGAAATTCGATATCTGCTTATGATGAGGGTGCAGCAGTAGATGCTTCTCTAAAGATTCTCAAGCATATGTTGACTGAATGTTTAAGAGATATTGCACATAGTGCAAATAGACGAGCCGATGAGGTGGTTATGTCACTTAGCCGGTATGTTGCAATGATTTAGATCATCTTTTAATTATTTTTACCTATAAAGTTATTTTCAGTTGGCTTCATTCACCTACTTCTCTTTTATTTGATCCTGCTATTACTCGTAGTGTTTCCGTACTAGAAAGAAAATTAGTTCTTCTGTTGGCGGCAGAGTGTGAACGTTTGGGATCGAAGGTGATTGTGGTAAAAACTTCGAATACTAAAAGTTCAGTCTTTAATAGTAAAATTTAAAAAAAAAGTTATATGTATAACTTTATGAACAGTTTATATGATACAGTTTGATTTTTAAAAAATATCTTATTATTGATGACTACTTCACTCAAATTTCTAAAATATTAATAGAAATTTCACAAATTGTATTAAGTTTTGACACAGGTAATTCATGCGACACCTACTCGGCTGGTATTATGCACTGGAAAAGTAACAATAGCACAGGCAGAGGCATTTATTGAGTTGTTAATTCAATCACTTGGTCATAATCCACTATTCGCAGCTCTCCATATTAGGACACAAAATGTATGGAGTGCACTTCTTTGGCATGATGGATATAACTTTACAGGTGTTTCAATTTTTTTTTTGAAATTCTTATTTTTTGATGTTAGTAAGTTTTCTTTTAACTGCTTATAGCCTGAATAATTACTTTAGTAATTTAGGAATTAGCGAGAAGTTGGTGCAACGCAATGTTGTCGATGAAAATGGTATAGAAAGTATTATTAAAGAATTCATTACCGATACTAGAGTATGTTTTGGATAATTATTTTGAGTTTTTTAATGTTTTTTCTTACCTAGTCGTTTAATAAATGAATTCTTTGGAATCATTGGCGACTTGGTGATGCTTTACCAGAGGATAATGCTGTACGAGATGAATTTCGAAAAATCATCAGCGGATACGTTATGCTATATATTCAGAATCGAAGGGAAATGGTATGTTTTGTATTTGCTTAATGGTTTTAAAGTATGTAAAGATTAATGACAGAGATTTTACGGAAGAAAATTGTTTAGGTCTAAATTTAGGAATTTGACTCTGAGACAGCAATCACATTCCGCAGTGACTTAATTAATAAAGATATTGGACATAGGCTATTTCGAGTTGTCTCGAAACTCGTCAGTCAGAAAGCTGATAAGGCTGAGGCGGGTGCAGCTCTCGTAGAAGCGGTGGGTATTTTATCAGTATATATCTATATTCATCTTATTGATAATTTATAGATCTGTCTCGCACTCTCATGTGACACAGAATGTGAGGATGCAATAGAGAATCTTCGAGATAACCTCTGTCGCATACTCGATGGTCACATTCCTCCTCCTCTTCCATCAACAGTATTTCTTTCCAATATTTTTTGCACAAGTTGTTCCCAGTCAAGTGATGTTGATATTGGTGATAATTCTGCATGGACGTGTGCACAGTGTCAAAAGGTATGATTTTTTAAAATCATCTCTTAAGGAAAATGAATTATGATATAAATAGATCGACTTTAAACAACACTAATTTCTTATTATATTTAGATATAGATGAGGACTGCTGATTTTCGCGTTTGATTTGATACATAACGAATAGTTGCTTTCAGCCTTTTTCTAAAGATATAGTTGATGTTGCCGTTGCCGAGCGGTTAAATCACCTTCTAACGGCATATTTACTACAAGATCAGATATGTGGGAAGTGCAAAGCAGTTAGTAAACATTGACTGAATATATATTTTTATAGTAATTCATTATAATAATGTTGTTAATCGAAAAAGGTCACAATTAAGTTTCTGGTTTAAAGGGTAAAAGAAAGAAAAAAACATTTAGATACGCCGTGATAATCTTGCAAAATATTGTGATTGTTCTGGCATATTCGTAAATACCATAGAGTCGGAGGCTCTGAAACGTGATGCGGAAGCTGCAGCAGTTATCGGTGAATTACGAGTATTACCTCATACCACTGAAATTGCTCAATGGATGAAGTCTGCTATCTAGTGTGTTTATGTTATTTATGGCTTTGTAGTGTTGGGTAGCCCAAGTTTTTTAATAGTTTGTCATTGTATAGATTTAATTTAATTACACAAGAAAGCCATTGTAGCTTGAAGGTACAAACTACACTGAAGTGTTTCTACTTAACGTTCAGGTGGTTCTTTAATGTATCATAGTGGGTTATTTAATAGTTCAAAATCGGTCTTAGTTTTAGAAGTAGTAATCTTATCTCACTCAGTTTTGTTTTACTACCAGAAAAGGGATTTGTTTCACTTCATTATGAGCAGTATTTATACCAATTAACAGTTGTATTTTGCCAGCCAAATATAAGGGTGGAGGAGAATGCATTATCAAAAAACAAATGTTTTATAACTGGCTCCTGATATTGTAAGTAGTTATCTAGATTAATACTAACGTATTGTATGTACCTCACTCAGTCCAAGTTATGAACGTATAACCTAAGTATGTGCGGAGTGGATTTTACTGGCCAACATGTTAGGGCCTCTAAATGATTTCTTGTGTGATAGGCAAGTAATGTATGTTGAATTATTTTGACTTTTAGTGCTATGGAACTTGAATTGCTTGTTTCATGCGAGATATATTATTTAATCTTTTTAGACTAGAGTTGCATATCATATATGGCTTATGGTTCTACTGAAACCAAATATTGCTTAACTGTTTATTTTATTGCTTTATGATCATTTTTGTTGATTAGCATGTATATCACTTAGGTACGATTTATGAGATATCTGTGAGATATAGTAATCGGTTGCGATTAAATGAAATGTTGATTCCTAAAAGTTCAACGATGTTGGTGGCTATGAAGATAGCATAAAGTAGCTATAGTTCTCTTCGCCTTTACAGTATACTATCTGTCTCATAGAAGCAAATGGTTGCTAAGCACCTGGCGAACATTCTTTGCCTGCGACAAACTGGTATGATGGGTTTAAAAACATTCTCATAATTTAGCATTTTATTTTCACGGTATTGTTTTACATCAGTTTTACCCTCAGATCGCTCCTAAGTATATAAGGCTATTTTTTATAGAAGGTTGTAAAGATGGAAAACTGTTCAGAAGAAATTTCACAGCGGTTTGTTGGCTATATGAAGGATATGATTTTTTTTTACAATGAGGGAAAGTGGAGGAGAAGTTAACTGATAGGCGTGGAGGAATTCTGCAAACAGTTATAATATATAATATTTAGTTCGACACCTTATATTCTATGTACTTATTTCACTGGAATTTTCGGGATATTACTTAATACTTACGTCATATACCTAATCTTCAAACAATCCCCTCTTTATATGGTTCCCTATAAATATCTGCTCCTAAACGTTGCGGTAAGTACATATAAATGTAGAAGAAAATAAATAAAATTAGCTCCATAGGTCCATAACTTTCTTTCACCACTTACACTTACGTTATTTTTTCAACCTGTTCCTATGCTGGATCGACTCTCTGTTGTCTCGTATGGCTTAGGTTCAATATTAGGAAACAAGTCTGGTCACGTGATGGTATAGTCTTATAATTTTTAACAATTGCTCATCTAACTTTTCCTATTATTTCGGGTCTGATGTTCTTATGTTGTGAATTTATAGTTAGCTATCACTGTTTTTTTCCACACCCAATTGATCGCCTCTGTGGACCTCTGTGCAGTGTTTAGGTACGTCGAAACTTGTTTTTATTTATTTCAACGAATTATGGAATTATGTGGTATTAGGTTTTACTCAATCAAAGGAAATGATGAGAAGAAGATAATCAAGAAAATTCGATTTATTTGGGACTCTTCCATTGGATATATATATTCAATCTGTTTTGCGGTCATCATCTATCTCTCGGGGAGTATAACTCTGAACAGTCAAAATGTAAATTCCCATTGCTAATCATACCAGTCTTTCTCAACCTATATTCCTTTACACCAACGGATTTGCATTTTAAAGAGCGATGAACTTCAGTATTTGTAATGTCAAGACAGGAAATTATAGTTGACCGGATTTGGGAGTTCACTTTCTTCTTAAAAGTTAACGGCTACATACTGTTCCGTGTATTATAAGCGTAGCCCGCTAATGCAAAACTGTTGGTCAGGTGGATTTATTCTAAAATATCTGATATTCAGATTTCAGATTGATTCTTATAAATGTCCAAGTAGCAATGCGATGTCCGAGTTCTCGATTAGACTTGAACTTGCGATTCCTGGTGGGATTCTATTGCTTGTTGGCTTATTGCATTCTGCTGGTCCAAATGCATTCTTTATTTACTATGTATTCAAAAAGCTGGATGGGGAAAATAATATGGTGTTACATGTGAAGGAAACTATAAGAAGTTACATGAAGTTAATAACAGTACAGGTTGGTTGCAAGTTAAAAAATAAAGTTTGCGTACCATTTTTTCGAAAATTTTTTAGTTTATATCTTTTAGGATTTTATCACTGCTGCATAATTCGGTTTCAATCTATTAAAATAATAACGTTGTTTGTAGTTTAATTATTTCAAACGATTTACTACAATTTGCTGAAATTGTCTCAAGTTTTTGATTGGCACGAAGTATTTTCTTACACTGAAAGCATATTTCTGTAAAACAAACTATATATCGCGACTGAAGATGAAATTTACTCATTTTAGGCCTTTCTACCATACGTATCCTTGTCTCCACTTATAGCGATTTCAGTTTTGATATACTTATTCTCAGGTTTAACAATCAATTTATTCCTATCTGATTTATATCTCCTAATTTTTCTGGCGGTTATTTTCCTGTTCCCAACAGTTAATGCTTTATCAACAATATTTTTTATAAAACCTTATAGACGACATTTTACCACAAAGATTCTTAGAAAAAAAGAAGGGAACCATTGTTTTGTCTCATCCCACACTTTAACCTCTTCCGAAGTACGGTTAAACAGATCTAGTTGCCAAACGTAGAAAGTTTTGTGATAAAGTTGCTAGTCGTTCTTTCATTTATAATTTCTGAATCATCTGTTTGTTGTGATCTAAATATAAATTTTTTAATTAATCACATCAAGTGTTTTTTGTGCAACTATCTGAATCTTATTCATGACTCATAAGACCACATTAGAATAAACGTAGTTAACTAGTATTTATTATTTGGAATATTGTATAACTTGTGATTTTGACATAGTTCCACCATATTTGTCGTTAGCCTATCAATGTGTACTTTAAAATGCTACACAGCGGGAAAATGTTGTTAACACAACTGTAAATGTTGACGCCTGACAATTGCTCACCAGAGCTGATAAGTTCTATTTCTAGCAGTTTAGACTTAGTCACCGTTGATATAACGCAACATGATATCACATCAACTTAGTTTTTTTAACTCTTGCGAATTATATAAGAGATTTCTGGCCCCTTCATCGTCAAGCAAATATGTCCCACCATATGGACCAGGTGCGTTTTATAGTTAAAGCATGTGCAGACATTATTTAATTATTTATTATGATCCCTTCCATTTTTTTTACCGGAAATTATCTGTTACTATTTGGAAAGATTACTATTTATTCCAGTTTAGAACTTGGATAGATACTTACAAGGGACTTCTATTTCAATACTGATTTTCCCCACAAATATATAAGTGACATATTAACACCTTGATTTAAGCATGACCATGAACATCTCCCAGTTTATCCGCCAACACACTCTTACATACCGCCTCATATATCTCATAACGACCATTTGTCTACTGCGGTAAATCATTTATTTATTTATAACCATTTTTATCACTTCTTTTGTTTTAATATTCTAGCTAGGCATTTTTTAAAAAGCTTAGTCGATTTACACAGAATATAATTCCGTTTGCCGACTAGCTGATCATTCTTGCTCTATATTCTTAACTTACAGTTCGAAGTGAACAACGGATATCATCACGAAAGACAATACCACCATCGTGATTTAATACATGAAACGTTTTCTCACCACCATGGCCATCAGTCGAACCACCATGGAAGTCACTCAAGTCATCATGGTCAACACCACTAAATCACTTTGCCTTATAATAACTATACATCAATTTAAATATGCAGTAAATCAACATGAATACCTTGTTATTTTTCTAATAATGTGCCATGTGGATATTTTATTTGGGAATTACAAGTCAGCCATATCTATTGCAGAATTCCACTCGTTGCATTTGGTCTCCATATGAGTATTGTTTGCAACATGCACAAAATCGCAAAATGTTGAACTCTGTTGCAACGATTATTGACTTTCTTTCACAATATTTTCCAATTTCAGTAATCGCATTTGCAAAAGCATGAATTTTTGTTTAAAAATATTTAGCATAAATTATTAATCCTACATAAATAGTAAACATCTGAATTGCAGTTGAAATGTACTTATGTTGATACCTACTACCTGATATTCTCAAATTTTAACAAGCAACAAGAGAGTACAAACCTTTATTATATAAAATATTTTTCTGAAACCAGGAGAATACAAATCTGATAGATTATTCTACTAGGTGTTTTTGTTGGTAGGACAGAATACTTGTAAAGTGTGTCACAGTTTTTGTGATTGGCGAATTGGAATTCGTCATGACAATTTAGAAACGTTAATGGCTGGTACGTCCAGCATCAATGGTAGATCATAAGCCGTAGTATGAAATTCTATCGTGTGGGCAAAATCTATCTCTGCCCTCAGTTGTGATTATTTGTCATTCTCACACTGGTATTGATTGATTTTTCTTATTTCCTTGTTATGTTCTCAGATCTGCCTTTTCTAGAAGATAGTTAATCCTTGTTATAAAGTTTCATTGATTTTGTTTTATGTTAAGCTACTCAGTTTCTTTTGCCCTCAGTAGAAAATGAAATAAGTGAAACGATATTATGAGAAACTATTGTGAGTTCTTAAGTTTTACTAGGTGCACTAAGTTTAAGAGAAGGGTGAAACATTAGGAATAGCATCTCTGATTCTCTGTTCAAGTGTTTTCTTTGTCAGTGAATGCAAATCTGTCGACGCTGTTATCCAAATATTGACAGCTATCTGGCCAGTAGGGACTATCAAGAACTATGGACAGCTTTCGCTCACCTCTAACTTTCCTTTATTTCTCAGCACTATTTTTCTAAACCGTCATTTATTATGCTACTATAGTATAAACTCGTTATGAGCGCTATGGAACACCCTAATTCTAGATGTTATTCATAAATTTGAAAGAGAAAATAACAGTTTGGCGTTTTCATATGCAATTTATTATAGCGATATTTCTAGTAACCATCTTAATAAATTGAATTGTATTTGATTCAAATTGTGTTTGTCGTGAAAGTGCTGGTTATATTTAGTAAGTATCTTTTGCTTTAGACCAGCAGGTGTTCGAAGAAGATGTTATGTTCTTAAGCCATAAAAACGAATCATTTTTGCAGCTGCTAATGTCAAATAATGCCGGTGTGGACTGTATATTTTCCTGTACTAATCACTCAAAAGTGGCTGTAAATACTACCGCGATTTTGAAGCCCCAGAGTTTTCTAGGCGTGAAAGCAGCGATGAAAAGCCGAGTGTCAACTCTCTTAAACCAGTGAAATTTAAATTATCGAAACGACTTAAATACGGTGTCATTGAATATAGGTAGATTAAAATTCACTCTGATTTCCATTTATTAACACCCGTTTTGTCTACATTTCATTATACTTTGAAAATATTCTCATGCAACTCCTAGGTACAGTATTTACTACTTTAGCGCATTACGTGGCTTAGGGTGTTACTGTTTTTTTTTGAATTTTTTAACATAAATTTGCATTGGGAAATTTGAATATTATAGATTAGCATATATTTACCTCCTATGTCGCTTTTTCTTGAAAATCCTTTAGTCCTAAGACAGCACTTGAGTCTTTGATAGACAAACGAATACTGTCAATTTCACTTTATTAACCACACGTTGAGGAATTCGAAAATTAACACTTATAAAAAATTAATGACGAGTCAATTTCTTTGTAACTTTCAGCTGTCGTTAAATACAACATTATTTTTTCTGCGTTAATGGGTTTCATGAGTTTTTGCGAAGATGGAATGGGAAGTTTTCAACTGTTGTCTATTAATATGCTTACCTCTTGGCGCGCTACCAGTTTTGGCTGTGGTCCTGGGTATGTTCCTATTGATCATCTACGTTGGCTTTCTCTAAGCGACTCCTGCCGGAAATCTCTTGTGCATACGGATTATGTGCTGTTCACTGCGAAACGATTGTCCACTCGACAAAACAAACGACCTTCTCGTCGGCGTCAGCTAGTCATGATTATTTCCGTGGATTTTACAGAATATTTTCTCTTCAAAATATTTTATATTATTCTGAACAAATATAGGAATTAAGTTGTTATTCACTACTTTCAATGTTAATACTAACCCGATTGATAATTTAAAGTCTACTAAGTAACATATATATATATATATATATAATTCAAGTAGTAATAGTAGTATGAGCTCGAAAATCACTTTTTTTTTTTCCTGACCTTTACCGCATTTACTGCCCATCAATTGGTTCTGTTCTTTCACTTTCAGTTAGTGCTGTTTTTGACATTTTATACGTTTTCCTATTTAACCTAAATTCACTCCCAATGCTTTCTTTCACTATTGGTGTCGAAATCCAAGAAATTTAGCGATAATCATTTGTCATGGTGCGGCATTTCCTCTTTCTCTCGTATGCAAATGAGGTTGCGCCTGACCCATTTATCTTTTCTGCTTTGATTAAGATGATATGAAACATTTTGTTTTTTTGTTCTATGTTCATTAAATAGATGCTTATGTACTACGTGGACTTTACATCAGCCATACCTTCTAATTGATCTATTAGACGGTTCGCTAAAAGACATTATTTTTTCTAGTTGTCACTGCGAATCATTTTTAGATCGTATAAAACATAATAGAGCCAGTTTCGAATCACCTAAGCAACATTATTTGCAAATATACAAATATATTTGTATTAGGTGATTACTAACAAGTATGGGACATGTAGATCTTTAGTTTTAACAAAGTGCAACAGCACATTTTGTGTTTTCTATTCTTTACATTTCTAATTTAATTAACAGGCCTACCAAATAATTTAAACCTAATAATCTTAAAATAGTGGAATGTTTGACTCTGAACTATTCGTAATCACGATAAAACTGAAATGATCACTTTTTCTGTGCTTCAGACCATTTCACTTGGAAATTACTTAATAGTTCCGCATTGTGATATGGTACTGTATGATGCCTAATTATCGATAGCTTTGTTCTGCTTGCGTCATGCGTGCATACGTCACCATCAGTTAGTTTGTTCTATGAAATGAGACGTCGGCTAGAGATTTTTGTATTCAAGAATTATATCCTATAATCATAACAGTACTTTTCTTTTTCTGAGTAAAACGAGATTAGAAAGTCAATTATGGTGGTTGAAATCTGTTTACATCATTTGCAAGTCGTGCATAGTTCTAAACATCTCCACGAAGTGGAAACTAGTGATCGGCGAAAATTATTGCGATGGATGATGCAAAGCAGCATCCGCGGCTCTCTGTAATTGAGGTATTAGGTATAATTTCTGGTTTCTATATAAATCGTAAAGTAATTCTTTTCGACTAGTTCGCTAACATTTTCACGCCCTTTTCATGGGTAAAACAAGTGCAAATTGACAGATAAAATGTTATTTTGCGCCTTTGTTATTTTCTCGGTATGCATTTTGCTGTTACAGTGTTCCTTCTATTCATCAGATATGGAAGTGCTTCAGCAATAATTATAATAATAATATTTGTCACCGTGTATTTCTCGTCTTACTCCATAAGACTACTAATTTGTCTGGTATGGAATTCACGATGTTCATAATTACTCACTTCATTTTAACAGTTACCTTTTTGAGAAGAGCAAAAGAATGTAGCAAATGTTGCTATCAATTTACTAATCAGATTTTGATTTATATAACCACTAATTTATTTTTACATAGTGAAGACGGATCAAATAAAAAGCTGGCCTAAAATAGTAGTCATCGTGGTGCATATTGTTGCTGTTCTATTTTATTCTATTACATTAGTATTTCTGTGCAATTTTAATTGGCGATCGAATGACTCACTCAAAAGGTGTTTCTGTTTCTTGCCCGAATAGGTTGAGCGTAGTGTCAACGCCGTTTATGGTGTCAGGCCTCACTGCCGAACGATTAGTAGGCCAGTTACCAGCCGGATTCTGTCGCTCACTGACTCTCCCTTCCTTTTAATGCGTTTCTTAAACTTTATGCTGAACCACCACCATATAAGTTGCTTTTTTTTCGGTTAACAATGTATATTCTAACATATTTTTTGCAGTCCAGTTAAGTGGTTTTTTGTTTCATTGAATTCTTCTATTGCCATAAAAAAGATTATGATTTGTATGAACAGTAAATTTCAGTCATAATTGACTGTGATCATGTTGCGAATCAAGTATGAGACAAAATGTGTCCTTCGAACATTTTTGATATTGATGTTCTTTAGCAAAATTCTCTAACTTGTGATCTTCTCGATTGTCTCTCTTTGTCACTCTAAGCGTACCTCCGTACCTGTCTCTTGGTTCAAGCGTATACGCCGTTCATGGTCAACTATCCCCTATTACCCGCCATCATACAAATTGCTGTCCTGTAGACAATAAATTTTCAAATTTTTGCGATTCGTTCGAGGTTAAAATCTTCACTTTGTGCCTCGATTATATAAGCGTGTTTTCTGTAAAGAAAAACTATGAATTACTGAAATGCCTTTACTACTAGCCTTCCAAGCGTGCCGTAATTGGGATTTAGCGTCAGATATACATTGTATTTTGCGTATAATTTAAATAAGCAACGTACTAGTGATATAAACGGGGACAATAATTGAAGGCTCGTCTATTAGGTCGATTATATGGATTTATACGATTGATGAAATCCTGATGTGATTTCGTCGATCGCGTTAATTTCTTATTTTCTGGGTTCTATGGCGTCATTTACTGATAAAAACAATTGAAAGATTAGAATAATGTAGATGGTGACTTATCTAGTGTAATATACTCACGACTGCTTTGAATGGGGATTTAAAATTTAGCTCGAATTAAGTGTATTTTTCTAGGCGGAATAAATCCTCTTGTAACTGAGAACATCAAATCACAGACAATTTAAGATCGATTGTCATCTGATGGTATTTTCGAATTCCTTTCCAGGCTTGATCTAAAAAAGAGTGTATTTGATATTCATTTAAATGCTATAAGTAAATGTACCAGAGCAACCTAGCTTTTCTGATGTCTTAGTCAACAGTCCAAAGAATTTGTTAATAGCTGTTTTCTTTCTTCTTAACATTCTAGCTTATATTTTGTCAATAAATAAATACAGAGATTATTTTCTTGACTCGATTACTTCAGTTAATTATCTGAGATTTAGATATCATCTATTCATAGATGGATTATGTAAAGGTCGCCGCACCTTGCGCCATCAGTCAACCAACTATTTACCCTCTATCTCCCTCAATGACTTCCTCGGTTGATTTCATCGGCTTAATTTGGATTTGTTCTCATCCTTTTTCTTCCTCTTTTCCTTCCCCTTCCTCTTCCCCTTTCTTTTCTTCTTCCTCTTCCCCTTTCTTTTCTTCTTCCTCTTCCCCTTTCTTTTCTTCTTCCTCTTCCCCTTTCTTTCCCCTCTTCCTCTTCCCCTTTCTTTCCCCTCTTCCTCTCTCCCCCTCTTTCTTCATCCCTCTCTTATCTTTCTTTCTTTCCTTGTTTCTCTTTCTTTACTTCTCTCTCTCTTTTCATTTTTTTTTGCCGAATTCCGTCGACTGAACTGCCATATTTAATTACTATTAGGGAGAAAAAGTGCTCGTTTCTTTTAGGATAGAGACAGAATAGAAGGAAAGCAAAAAAAAGACGTCCAGTCTTCTTAATTGTAACTCCTCTCAGTCCTCATTTTGCTACCAGTTATCGAGGTTTTATGGTTTCGTGTAGAATTACGCATTTCTTCTGTTGACCTTCGGCAGACTGCGGTGTAAAAAGGACTAATTAATAATTGATTAACTGCTTTCAGACAATTTAATCAAAATATAACAGCTATTTAGTTTTCTCACTTCTCTGCTTGATTTTAGACTATATCTTGTAACTTTCTGGCTATTCTGTTTGGCAGTTGTTGTGATGAGTTGTCTGGATAGTTAACCCAATTCTCTCTTATCTAGTCTCCTTGTTTTCCTTCGAAATGTGGCTCTCTCGATAATCGGCTACAAAGGTGCACTTGAATACAGTATTTAGACTTATCAATATCTTTTTTTCCTAAGTAAACACTACCATCTCATAGTGCTGCCTGATTAGCCACTGAATAATCGACTAATTATAAGTAGATCATAGCGGCTGGTTTGTTTGGAAACGAACTGGCTTTAGGGTGTGTATGATATTTAGGACAACTAGATTTGAACTATCTAATCGTAAATAGACATGAATTCTTTAAACGTTCTTAACCGGGAAGGACGATTGTCGTAACATTTTGTCTCTTCATCATTTCCTGGGGCATCACTGATCAGCCCGTTTAATTATATTTCCTCATGCTACTAACTAATTATAAATAATCAGTGATGACATTTTATTTCTAAAATTCAGCATTTTAACTTCTTTTAACCTCTTCTATCGTCAAATCTGTTTGCGCAAATGTTAACCTGAATGAGTCACTTGATCAACGAACATATTTTACAGCTTAACATGTGTCTTACTAATTTAAACCTTCTTCGATTTGAACTTGATTTTGAAAATGGCAAAAATTATTCTTTTCTGCCTGTTGAATATCATCACATAATTTTTACAAACTAGTAGATATTATTTTCTCTGTATAACAAACTTTTTTCGACTTCATGCTGTACGTTCCGATGTTCATCATTCTAGAAGCAATAAGTGAACTTTCAACTATTAACTCTTCAAACCACAGTAGTAGTTTATAAGAATTACTATTATTATCGATAATGTAATAGGTTTTGATTATATACCTTAATCATCGTATAAATACTTAAGTCTACAATTCTCAGTGGAAGTTATACGATTTTTCAAAATATTCTATATTTATTGAATTAAATAACTCCATATATTTTAAATAGGCGTTTAACAAATGTAAGCCTAGCTTTGACTTTGAGTCCATATCACAACGTAATCCTTTAGCAAAGTGGTATCAGTGTGACCAGACCAAGAACTATTGTCAAGGCAGAGCTGCCAGATCCTGTTTCCTTTCAAGATCATTAAATCAGAAGTTGATACGTCAGAATTGATAGACTTACTGATATTTATCTTTTCCACGCCATCATATTTAGTAGTAGTTGGTTGATTAGTTAATTGTCCACGAGAAATGTGAATATATTTAGAGACGTCAGCTATCGTCTTTTTACTATCTGTCTGTGTGATTGTCCGTGAAGAGAGTTTGGTGCATTATTTGACAGATTTAAGAACAATTAGTTACAAGTTTTAAGTCTACTGAGCTTCAGATACTTTTTAGTAAAGCTGGAAGTGTAAGTAAGAGAAAAAATAATTAGGTAGTAATAATATAAGAAACTGATTAGCTATTTTTGCACTAACCTGTTGAGTATGTATATATTTCAAGCATTTCATTTGTTTGCTAAGTTTCCAAGGGTTTTTGCGAGCCACGATCCATTTCGACGATTCAATTCGAAAGCGAACCGAACCGGGAATTCAGACAATTGGGCGGTCGATTTGCGCTCCGGATCATCTTCAATAGGCTGATCGGAGACCACTGGAAAACCTTTCGCTCTTCACTTATAATTTGGCATTTACAGTATTACTTGTTAATATTATGATTACTTTTTGGTTACCGGTGAATCGGCCATAGTAAAGTGGGTTTTTAGAAAATTATCAAATTAACAATTTTTTTAGAGCTTCGTTTAGCAGTAATCTACTGATTTTCTATTATATGTATTTATAACTGTCAACTACTTGGTAATGTATGGATTGTAATAGCCGCTAATGGAGTGCAGTGTTTTACCTTCGTTTCACACATTTGTTTCCAAGTTAAGCTTAATCCACTTACTCCTTTTTAGTCATGTTCTTGTCCTCTTTTCTCGTCTCTCGTGTATTTCGAATCTTTGCAATCCACCAATCTATCAAGTCTCTCGTGACGAGCTGACTAATCGAGGCTAACAGTTGGTCTCCACTGCTGTCTGAAAATTTAAATATTTTCTATAGAATCTTCAAATATACGGTTGTTAGTGACTGTTATTATCATCCGCCCTTATTACCACGAATTCTCGTTGCTGACAACGATTATCAGATGGAGAGAGGAATTAGATCTTCTCCTCTCGTCCTGCTGTTAGCCTCGCTGTAATCTTATTAAGAAAAACCGCATAGCACAGTTTAAAGCATGGCTCTTCAGTAGGTATAAATGTCAGTTTTAGAGAGAAACACTTCTATGGTAGAAACTTCCTATTATATTACACAACTACTATCCTATCTTAGCAGTTTCTGATTTTAGTACCATATTGTTTTAAGGTTTGTTTTATTGGTAGTACTAGTATTGTTATTATTACGTTCTACTATCGCAGTGGTAGCTAGATTTTGTTGAGATACTTTAAATGTCGTTGCTAGCCACTATTTTGAATGAAAGCTATGTTTAGACGATATCATTTCCCTAGGTAAGAGTGATATTTGGTATACGCATAATATTTGACGTAAGTTTTCTATAGATTCCTAACTTAAGAAATAGTGTAAGCGTGCACAACTCATTCATCTGCTCCTAGATGTTTGATCTTAATGTTCAATATTAATGACCTACTACGCTATTTGCTACAGTTAATACTTAGGACCCATACGAATATAGATAAGTTTAAGTAGGTTGAGTCTCTGAAATATGACAACAAAGGGCAATCGATTGTAAAGATTTCTGCATGTGCATCTGAGTGATTGTTGTCGTGCAAACGCTTGAATTCTACTGTTCCTTGGCCGATAATTGTTTGTTTTTGTTGCTACATTCCAACTCTTAACAAGTGTAATGTGACGAAATAAAACAACATGACACACAGTAGCTGATCAATTTGCCACTTTTATCTCTTTATTTCATCCATATCACCATTGCCTATCCTAGTAATTATAATAGTGATGTTTCGTAGAATTTAAATTTATCTATGGACACATTTCCACTTTCTAACTGTTTTATGTAATATTCATCTTGTATAATTGAAGACTTTGAATCTATAACTTTTAAGAAAAGTGCAGTTTTACTGCTTTGCTTTTCAACTGTTTGGACATGCATCTGTGATTTATTCCCTAGTGATGATAAATCGCCCAGAACTCTACATGGCCTCAAACTGGATACCATTATATAGGGAAACCCCGCCCCTTCCACCGTCTTGCTGCCATCGGCGATACTAATCCGAGGACATTACCAATTCTAAAAATTTATTATTACTTCTAATTTGCATTTTGTTCAACAAACCTATTTCATCACAATTTTATCAATGTTGTATATATTCTTCACTGAAGACTCAATTATTGATTTCATCTTTTTCATCATACTCATTTTATTTTGTTTAGAGGAGCATTCCGATGCGTTATTATCTGGCCCTTGTGGCCTTATGTGCCCTCTTAGGGACTATAGTCTCTCAGGAGACAACGACTGAGTTATTCAAGGAGGAGCCAACGCTAACAGCTATTATTGAACCACACCCAATTTTACCTACCGTTTCTACTACTACTGCAGGACCACCAAAGACTTAGTAGGGTTTTATTTCTATTTTAAACTGATTCATTTTTTGAAAATTTTCTAATCTTGGAAAAAATGAATTCTTGAATATTAATACTACATAATTTCCTAACTTTTTAAATCTTTAAAAACTTAATTTGGTTTAAATAATTAAGTACTTCGATATTAATAAAGCGAACTTTAGCGACGGCACCTATCTCGTTGTGGCTCCTGCAGTAGTACGTCCTGGTCTACCATATTCAGTATCTGTTAATATTTTGAAGAGTAAAGAGGATGAACATATTGTCCGCGTTGAAATACGAACGGAACAAAATGATACTGTGGCAGCTAAAGTTGTTAACAATGTTATGCAAGGTGATATTCTATGTGATATTTATTAAAATCGTATGGAATATAGGAAGAATTATCTACTCAAAATCATTGTTTTCTCTAGTTCTCTCATAGAGCCACAATCAATGGAAACACTGAGTACGATCACTTTGTATTTGATGCCTATTAGTTTGAAGAATTGTTCATTTTAGGAGTTCCCCAAACGGTAACAATCGATTCTGTATCTCCCGATAGTCTTCTGCCGAACAACAACTACAAAGTGATTTAATGTTAACCAGTATTATCATTAGCCGAAACGTTATTTATTCAACTAAACCAAGCGTCACTCTGGTTTTCCAACTAGCATTAACATTGTTATGATAGAATGCATCTATATGATTATATATTTTGAAGCTTGCCCTATTCAGGTCTATGTTCGCGGCGAGACCATCGGATCTCAAGTGTTATTCGAGGAGGAAAAGCCAGTGCGATACAACCAGAAAAGCCTGTCAATCTTCATACAAACTGATAAGGCCATCTACAAGCCTGGATCAATTGGTACGTACACTTCTATGTGCATAGTGATTATCGAGGACCTTTAATCGATTAGTTTTCTTATGAAAATGAAGTATAGATATTTTAAAGGAAAGGTAGCAATTAAGTTCTCTGTACTATTTACAAAGATCTATATATAATTTGCACTCCTGTTATTTTCACCACATCGAATTATTGTAAGTTTGAAGGGGAACATCGAACAACTGCACCTTTAGTAAATAACAAACACATCAGAGCTTAAGTGACTATTACAGGGATCATTTTATAATTGTTCACATAAATTCTTAGATTTATAAAGGAATGTTATAGTGAAATACCGCGTGATCGTAGTAAATCCGGATCTAACCCCATACAAGGATACGGTATCCGTGAAAGCCTATGATCCTAACCAGAACGTTATTAGCCAATATGTAGATAAAACGTTAACTAAAGGTGAGTATATTAATTAGTACTAGTTTTAACAGGATTTATGGTTTTTTAAAACTCATTAAGAGTCTCCTTAATATATAATTTGTGCAACGAAGTGAATTGATACATATAATATCGGCAATATATTGCTAAAGGTGTCTTTTCGTCCGAACTTGAATTGGCATCTGAACCACCACTCGGCGAATGGCAACTGGAGGCTGAGACAGCCAATGGACTCAAATATATCAAGACATTTACCGTCGAAAAGGTTAGGTGATAGAAAGGTGTATTACTCCTTAATGAGATCGCTATTATTCCGTTTCAGAGTTATCTCGTAGGTTATTAATATCACAGTTGTTTTGAGAATACTAGTAATGTCCTGTGTACTGTCCGGAAAGTGGTGATTAAATGGTCATAAACAACGAAATTATGTGTATGTTTATGACCACTTTTCATCTTTGATCTGACGGGATATAATTAGAATTAATGTTTGTAGTCGTTTACACTTACTAAACGTCGCGATTATAAATTTCTAACGTGTATCAACCTTTTTTTGAAATATGAAGTACGTCAACGGTGCATATTTCAGTATGTGCTGCCAAAGTTTGACGTGAATATCAAAACGCCCTCGTTCATCACCATTAATGATGATCTGTCGGTATTGGTCGATGCTAAGTTAGTTTTCCTCTTGTCTATATAGAAATATTTGTCCCACAACATTTGAGGGAATTTAAATGATTTAATTCGACTATTATTTTAGATTAATTTTTTGCCTAGGTACACCTACGGAAATGGTGTCGCAGGTAAAGCAAAGGTTACTCTAGAACTTCCCTGGCACCAGTGGCATCCATTCCCCAGACCAATTGTAGTTAACGACGATGGAACCACTACTCAGGTTAGCTTTTGTTTTCACATATATGCCGAGGAAAATCTAAAAAATTCGGGAATATTTTCTTGACTCACAGCTAATTACTTAGATATTATCTGTTCATAGATGGATCACGCAAAGGTCACCGTACCTTGCGCCATCACTCAGCCTGTCACTTATTTGCATACACGTATAAAAAAAGCAATATACCATGATAGTTAAAACAGACATACAAAAGACTTGTTCTAGACGGAAGAAGACTCGCAGATTGAACGCACCGTAAAACTGAACAATATGGGCGAGGCCACAGTGGTATTCACCAACGAAGAAATGAGAAGACACAAGCTAGTTCAGGTAAAACAGAACGAACAGATTTATAAAATAGGGGATTATTTTGCAGAAAGCGGGAAAAAAGTGAATAAGTACATCACTAAGCCTATAAAATTTAGAGAGAGTTCAAAAAGAGACGGTAGCGAGCGATAGGAATGCTTAATTTTGAAATTTTTTAGGATTATGGAGGCGGAAGTGTGAGAATTATCGCTACTGTCACTGAAGATCTTACTGAGATCCAGAGGAATGGAACTCAACTTGTAGGTTTCTTGGGTATCCGATCGATCTTGTTAGTTTCACTATCGTTATATTTCTGTGAAGTCACAGATATATGGTGTGACCAATGATCATATCAAATGTTCAAATTTGTAGATCTCAACTTATCGTTACGATGTCAAACTCGATGTAGTAAAGCAAGGCGATACATTTAAACCTGGTCTCACTTACAATGTTGTGGTAGCACTGAAACAAATGGATGACACTCCTGTGAAAGCTACGGTGCCGAGAAGAGTACAAGTATGTGGGATAAAACGTGATTATTAAATAAACCAAAGCTCTATCCTACCTATCTACTTTGCTAGTTGGGTTTAATTTTAAAAACTCTAGGTAACCACGTACTACAACTACCCATATAATCCCGATATGCCCACTCAACACGAGGACAAAGAAGTAAAGATAGTTGATCTCGATGCTCATGGGACGACAGTATTGGCTCTTCAACCACCTCTCAACTGTACTAGTGCTAGAATCGAGGTTGCTACTAAATGAAGATATAAATTCAGAGCTAATAAACCAAACAATGAGAAATTTCGCTAAAATAGCTTTTTAACTTCGTTCAGGTCAATCTAACAGAAAATTCCTACTTTCAATTTCAGGCTTATTACGATCGTACCGGGAAAGACAATTTTACGGATGCCGTGATCTACAGTAGTTTGTATGTAGAAGCTGGAAAGTCACCGACTAACTCATTCTTACAGTTGATAGCAGACAATGAGGGCGCAGTAGATGTTGGAAAAACACTGTCTTTCTCTGTTAAAGCCACAGAGAGCATTTCTTTCCTCACATACCAGGTATTTATCTTTCTATTAATGCTCAAAGATTATTTGATATTTGTATTGATTAGATTTCGTCCTCACTTTTGACGACCAAAGTTGCTGGAGTTATAAATGTTATGTCTAAGGTCATGTCGCGTGGTGCAGTAGTGCTCTCGAAGGAAATACCAGTTAATTCGGACCACACAACGATATCTTTCACGTCAACTAACGACGTATGGGTCTTATTCATGATTTACTTTAATATAATATGTAGAATTAATTCGTGACATCTAAAAGTTTATAGCTCTATGATTTCATACTTAAGATGGCTCCCAAATCTCGTCTCATCGTTTACACAATTCGTCCTTCAAATCAAGAAATTCTTGTCGATGCCACTGACTTCAAGGTTGATGGGCTGTTTAGAAACAACGTTAGTAGCTTACTTAAGAAAAATTTTCACATTTAGTCCTATGCACATTACGTAATAAATGTATAAACCATATAGGTATTTTATTGTAGGTATCTCTTTCTATTGATCGCGCTTCTGTTGAGCCAGGAGAGTCGGTTTCCTTCAAAGTAACTGCCGATCCCGACTCTTATGTTGGAATTCTGGCTGTTGACCAATCGGTGCTTCTACTCAAGTCTGGAAATGATATTACTCCTCAAATGGTTTGTCGTAGATATAATTGATTTGTGTACTGCACGATATTTGTTACTAGTAATCACTAGAAACAATTCTACAGGTTGAGAGTGATATTGAAGAATACGACACTACAGGATATGGTGGAGGTTTCGGAGTATTCCGTCCTTGGGAAGGGGGAATCATAGAGCGAAAAAAAGTTAGTTTCTAAGTTAAATTAGGCTATAGACAAAAGTATTAGAGAGGTTTTATTGACGTTTCTATTGTAGCTTAAACGTAATAAAACTACAATTTTCGTTACTTATTTTTAGAGATCAATTTGGAATCCCTGGTGGGGAGTTGGAGGAAAGGATGCAGCCAGCATATTTGATGCAAGTTATCTTCTTGAAATCATAGTCTTTCAACGTGTTAAAATTACAGTTCATAGCAACAATATGAAACAAAAGTAGTTTATTGGGTGTCCTTGAAGAAATTGGTTTGGAGAATTATAGGGACGGAAAAGTGGAAAAGAGGATTTTTGAGATCTTTTTTAGAACGCTGGCCTCATTGTTTTGACTGATGCCTATCTATACCGTGAACCAGAACCTCAAAGTATGTTAACATTTCAAAATTATATAACGATAATTAAAATTCCAAATTATCTATTCTTTTTTTGATTTGTATTTTGGAGAAATAACCTAATCGTCATATTTGACAAGGTTCGATAAAATTTTATCCACAAGAACTGAAAGTATGATGGTTAGGATGCATGTTTAGTGTGACATCAGGATTAGAGTATTGATCGACGACGTTGAATTGTAGTATTTTTCCTATTATTTGGTTGTGCGATCAATGCTTTATTCAAATATGAATGGGTTTTGCTTTGCATGCGCACGTAACAATTTCTGTTCCTTATCCTCACATCCAGTCCCCTAACTTGGTCTAATCGATATGCAGATCAGTTGCCTCTACACCGGAGGATGGTACTAATTATGTTGCTCTAAAGTACATCTTTACTGCTATTATTTACATACATTTTTAGCCACATAATAATAACTCATCATTAGGAGGAATTTAACGAGTATTTTTGTTAGAAAACACGGAAATCTACTTATGGTTTATACAATTATTAATACTAAAGCAAATTTTAGTCTGATTCTACACCTGAAATATCGTTTTCTTCGCCATAATTCTGCTTTTCTCCAGTGACTAAAATTTCAATCCTCGCTCAATGCGCTCTTTTTCTAGTTTCTTATTCAAGAAAGAGTAATTGCTGTTATGGATCTAATGACTTTCACATCTTAAAATTAGCGCAATGTCTATTTTTCAAAAATTTACTTGAGTAGATTTTTGTAGAGTAGATAAGCCAAAATACATGAGTGAGTTTGTTCTTCTAAATACAAATATAGTTTAACCAAAATCATCTAGTTTTCAACAACTTAACCAGATAGTTTTTTTCCTAAAATCTATAACAGCTCTTACATTTCACCAAATAGGTTCTATCAGCCTTGTCCTTGTCAGAACTCGCGTATATGTCCTCGGTTTCCAAACACATCGATCTGAACCTCTTGATGCCGCCGATGCAGTCATCAATAGCTCCGATTATTCTGCGTAGTCGGTTTCTAGAAACATGGATATCGACAAATCTCGATTCAAAGTCAGTGTCTTGTCTTGTTCGTCCAGCCATATGTCAATGTCCGCTCATTAACATCATTTTAAAAATTTGAGCGCAGTGTGTTTCAATGGCATTCATCCTTAAATGGCATCTATTTGGCATTGATAGTTAGTAGTTAACTATAAAGGAATTGTCAATTAGATGTTAGTAATGTTTTCTGTTGATGTACACTGCGTATCTGGCGTCCGTTTTGCAGCGCGCGTCTTCTTTACCCCAGTGAATGCACCGGTGGCTTTTAGTCCACCGGTTGCTTTTGACGCGGGCGCGTCACATGGTGGCGTTGCTTCTTCAGCGCCGGCGGTTACCATCCGCTGGATGTTTCCCGAGACATGGGTCTGGATAGATCATCAGGCCAAGTGAGACGCTAATCATAGCTTAAATTCTTATTTGAGAATCAAGATAATGACAATTATTATGTTTGCTAATTACATTTGCTTAAAACTGAGCTCTATATAGTTTTGGTATAGCTTAAAAGGCGTATAATTTATGTTCTTTCTATTTTCATTATTATTTGCGTAAATGCTAGCATTTTGTTTCGTATCTCCTTATTTATTTCGCAATCATTTCGGCATGATGATACCCTCTCCATTGTTAAAACCAGTGCCAAAGGTGTCGGAGGTTATAGGTATACCATGGATACCAATGATGCCAGGGATTCCGGGGATGCCGGAGATTGGGATACCGGAGATGATTGGAATGCCGGGGCCCGAAGGAGAGTTTGGAGGAGGCATGGCGTCAGGCGCTGCCAATGCACCACCAGTCATTATCCGTAGCCTATTCCCTGAAACTTGGCTATGGATTAACGAAACAATAGAGTGAGATTGCTTCACTACGTTAGGTTAATATAAAATACCTTATTGATGGGGAAAAGCTGGCTGGCACAACTTGATTTCTCTGGTTTTCCCTACGTTAAAACAATATGAGAGTGGGCATCATCTTGTTTATATGATTTAGTAGTGCTCTGGTTTCTCTTAATCAAGATAGCATGGCTTTCTGCTGGTCTAGCGATCAGTTTTTATGCAAGTTTTGGATATTTCCAACTAAAGCCGTTATAATTTATACTCACTATGGAAATTTCTCGAGTACAAACGATGATATTTAGTATATTCCTTTGTCGATTGGGGAGTTCTTGATGGTGCAATGGGAGGTGGTATGGCAGTGGCTGATAATGAGGCAATGATATTTGCACCACCGGCTATGCCAATAGAGGTTGCTAAGGATTCTCAACAACTCCCAATGGTCGTAATACGAACTGAATTCCCTGAAACATGGTTATGGACAAATATGACTGTAGAGTGAGTGGATTAATTTTATTGGGATGTTATGTTTGAAATTAGGAGTTTTTATCACAATCAATGAACGGATATGTTCTATTCGAGGATTCAAGTTACTTCTTGGAAATGTTTTCTTGTTGAACTTCCTCTACTAAAACTTAAATTTTACTAGAAATGCTAGGAGATGAATGGTATAATAAGTTCTTTCCATCAATATTACTTTTCTTAGAAAGTCATTTATAACTAATTTGGTGGTGGTTTATATGCATGATGAAGGTTACCTTCTATCCCAGCACTATTCTAGAGCGTAAATTGATTTAGTTGATTTTTTAAAATTGATGATGCACGGTATCTTAGCTAATTTTCACGGGGTTTCATTTTCTGGTATTTTCGATTTAACTATTTGATCTATATTTAAAAACACTTTCTGGTTAGAAATAATCAATGTTATACCTGAAGTTATATTTAGTAGTAGAACAGTGAAATGGTTCGTGATATAGGACCGTTCCATGGTGGCTATGGTGGAAGAGGTCAGATGATGGCGCGAGCGCGTGTGCCAATAAAAATTCGAACAGAATTTCCCGAAACTTGGGTTTGGATTAATAAAACAAAGTAAGTATGCAAAAGGCTGAGCGTAGGTATCTAGGAGTTGAATGAGGTTAAATCTATTTTCTTCTTTCATGTCAAGAGTCTTGGATTTTGTTTCTATCTAAGTTCAAGGTTAAGCCGCTTAGTACCTTATTTAATATTCTTTGTCGCTTTCGACAATGGCTAGAATCCCACTTACGGCCAAGCCATTTACTCTCATAATCATCCGACAGCACTGTTCTCAAACAAGGATTTATATAGGGTACGACAATTTTCCAGTGGAGTGTATAGTTCTTGGATATTTCCAACCAGAACCATTATAGCTTATTCTCACTACGGAAATTTCGCAAAAACAAACGCCGAACGGTTCTTTAATGTGCCACATTATTAGTGTTCTAAGACTGCTGGTGAAAATTTGCGAGACTTTGATTCTATAATTAAATAATTATTTTAAACCATTCGCTGGTATTATAATTTTTGCTTAGGTAGGCTTAGCATATCATGGGAATTCTTTCACATATAAGAGTTATACATCTTGGCGCTTCTCATAGGCGTTCTATATAAAACAACACCCCTTGGTTTCTTAAAAAGTGAACATTTTGTTTATTAAGATTTGAATTCTCTCTCTTTAATGAGTGCTAAACTCTCGTTTTGTTGTATAAAGTAGTACTGCTTTGAAATCTAGCTTCAGCTTGTGAAATGTCGAATTATATGGTATAGAGGTCTGAAAGATCAGAAGACGATAATGTAGGGATGAACTAATCCTGTGCAATTTGATTTACTAATCCATATCTCTTATTCTTAAGAAAATGCCATTTTCGACGGCTGCCTTCTCATTAAAGTACTGTATAATTCGACAGCTACATATCCATCGTATCGTCCTAGTTATTGTTATTAAATTAACCCGATTTTATTAGCTTTACTATTATGGCAGAAGTCTCGTTTCCAGTTATGTTCCGTAAGTTCTTGAGAGGGGGAGCCAGACCCATAGTTCCCGGCGCTGTTCCCATAATGGCGGCGGACTTTGGGGGTATAGCCCCGAGTAGTACTCCTGTCTCTGCTGCTGCAGCAATCAAACTGAGAACCGAATTTCCTGAGACTTGGATTGTCGCCTCATTTGAGATTGGGTATGTTGATATATAGAATCCAGATTATGGCTAAATATGGAGAATTTTGAGTATATTGGAGTGTTTTAAACGATGGGTGCATTGTGTGCATATTCATAATAGCTATATTAGTTTATATCTAATATTAATAATAATAAAAAAGTTGCAAAATGATTATTTATGCGTGGTAAATCCTTCATAAAGTAGTCGAGTGGGAGCCGTCTGTTCAACGTTGTACGTAGAGAATAGCAGTGCTAAGTATATGCAAATATGAAATTATCCCTGATTTGTTTTCCTCTACAACTGTGGTATTTGAAGACTGAATTGTAACGATTAGTGCCGTGCAAAAATCTAAATTTGACAACCAAAATAACCAAGTAATTGTTTTGTGTTGGAGTTCTGTACCTCAAACCATCATGGGCTTCCACTGTATTTGTTTCTTAGTTATTGCTGTCTAATTTAATGACTTACCGTGTCTGACATCTCGCATCAGTATGTGCAAAATCCCCTTGCAGTAAGATTCTACAAGATGGCAAGGCTGGGGAATCGAAGACGTCTTCATCCCAAGATAGCCGATGACTCTGAAAGAGAGATGAGATTTGTTGTGGCAAAGTCAACAAGTGAGATTCTACCGGTAATCAGGTTGCGGACCAAGTTTCCTGAGAGTTGGATCACAACTTCATTTGAAATTGGGTGAGATTAGGTTGAAAGCTTATGGAAATGCGATGGCTATGCAGATGACTTCGATTAAGTGGAAAATGAAGTAGCAAAGTTATTGTTCTAAGATTATTCATCAACTAACATAATGATTCCTAGGTTCATTTGGCTTTATTTTGTTTTTTATTTCATACTAAAGTGAGGTTTTCTATATGCGTAATACCTGAGGTTGAATGGAGTGTTCTCCATAAATGTTTCAAAACCTTCAATATTGAAACCAATTAGCCATTCTTGAATCTCGATACTTTTTGCATAGTCCTTAACAATCGTCACCACCTATTCCCGTGTAGTGACACGAACCTCTATTTTCTGTGTGCAGTCGGTTATCCTATTCCTGGTAGATGCCATCCGTGTCGTTTTGTTCTGTGCATTGTCCAGTTAGGAACCAATATTTCCGGTAATCACATGTACGACCTTACAGTAATATGGAAATCGGGAGTGTTTGACAATTTTGCGGCAGTTGATTCCATGGCCAATAAAGCCGAGACTCTTGACTACTCGGAACCTTCCATCAAATTGCGAACAAACTTCCCTGAAGCATGGGTGCTTAAAGAATTTGTCACAAGGCAAGTCACAGTATGTTTAATTTTACCAGATCTTGCTAACGTCTATGCAAGAATGTCACACTCCTGTTGGTGTAATGAGATTTCTAATTCATTGGCTGAGTTTGTGATTATGCTTAACCATCAGCATCCTTGAGAGGATGGTTTACCATGAACGCTTCTGGACGCTCAATATTTGTTTACAGAACGGCTGATACCAATATTTGGACTAAAATGTCATTGTTTCCACTAAACAACTGATAATTAAATAGAAAATCTGGATTGGAGAATTTACCAGCATGAGTTGCTTAACCGAAGTAATTGGAAACTGATGAAATTTTAGTAATTCTCGAATCACATGGTATGGACAACTGGAGATCAGTAATGATAAAATCAGTCGCAAAACAACTCTCGACTGTGAATAGCGATCTATCAGTGACATCCAAAAGAACTCTCATTAAGATAAGATCACAATTCCCAGAAACTTGGATCAGAGCAGATTTTATGGTTGGGTAAGAATGCTTACACTGCGCGATTCTATTACTTTCATCCCATCTCTCATTCACCGTCTATAGTCATATAGTCATTAATTAAATGATAGTTAATTTAGGAAACCTTTACTTAGATTAAATTATTACCTATAGTAAATCTCATATTTCCCACAAATAGTTGGTATCTAGTGAATATTGCAGTTAACAAGAAATAGTCCACTGTCGTCTGAAATCCGCTTCTATTATCATATTATCACTTCAATTCCTTAGAAGTTCTTTAGATTTCTATTCTATCCACTAGGATTAATAAAAAAATTTCTTGAGCATCAAAAGCGTTTTCTGTAAGAGAGCTATAGTTTCAGCTCCTTTAGTGTTAGACTTTGTGAAATAATGATAATAACGTGGATTTTCCTTAATAAGCATGTAGCTCAGTGAGTGAAAGCGTATATTAGCAGTGTTTTGTGTGGTACTTTATAGAACAATGCCAAGAAAAATCAACCGTTTGTTGCTGCAGCTCTTTTCCCATTTGGCTTCGTTTGAAAAAAAGAGGAAAGACACAGTGGACGCCATTGGTAGTTTTTCCTAAAGGCTGTAACAGCAAACCAAGCATGAAGCGTGTTTCTAAAATTGCAAACAACAACAAGAATTTCGATACTTTTTGAAAAGGAAAGGTTTTAGTAATTTACCAAAGGATGCTGATGATGGCAAATGATCCACTTGCTACCGATACATCATCTCTAAAGATAAGAACCAAGTTCCCAGAAACTTGGATTTTTGCATTTACTACTAGGTGAGAATGCATTTAAAAGAAAGTGCCGAGACCAATAGCTATATTAAAATTTAGGGAACCGATTGGAAATATAGCAGACTAACTACTGTCATGGGAAATTGTCGAAAGATTAGGTGGCGAACAGTGTTCACTGGCTTCTAATAACTGTAGCTATGAAATATAGAGCCTAAAATTGTCTGTGATGGTAATTACAGTGGCATAACATAGGAATACGTGTTTCTAGTGGATTTATAGAGGGTAGATGCTATTCGGTGCTCGTAGTTTCGTCCTAACGACTGCTTTTGCTGCGAAGACTTCGGAATATCATCCACATAGGAATTTACAGTGGCTTACTGGGATATTGGGATGTCAGTTTTTTTAACACGAAGTATGGAAAAGAGTACCGTCCACGTACCGTACATTGCTATGTTACGGCGTAGAAAATATTTTCCGGAAATGTGGTTTTCAGTTGGAATACTGAGCAGGTAGGTTAACAGAAAACTAGCACTTACTAGGCACTTTCGGAATAAACAAATTGTGAAGTTGTGTAATAAATTTTTTAAATATAAAATTCTGGCGTTGACAAGACACCTATACTTAAAATCATGATTTAAAGTTATATGATAGGCGTTTAACAAGCTAAATGTTACTTAAAAACTTGATTTTGTGCGGAATTTTCATAGGTGCAAATAGTTGATGAATAGTTACAAATACCCATAATATTTAACAAGCTAATTTTAAAGCGACAGTTTAGCTTACTGTATAAAATTATTTACTTTTAGTAGCAACGGCGAAGCTGTTTATCAAGCTGTGGCACCAGACACGATAACTTCTTGGGTTGCCAGTGCTTTTGCTATCAATGACAACAGTGGTCTGGGAGTGGCACCAACAACTGCCAAGGTGGGAAGATTGGAAATATTAATAGACCTGTAGGACTATAGAATTGCCCGTTTTTAAAGTATCAAGTTTTGACATTATGTGAAAGTGCCAGCTTACAGCTGCGCGTGTTCCGTCCATTCTTTATCCGTCTCAATTTACCTTACTCTGTGAAGAGAGGAGAAAAGTTCGCTCTCCAAGTTCTTATCTTTAATTATATGGATAAGGAGCAAGATGTAGGTTTCACTGTTACATTATATAAAATTATTACTGAAAATAAATGTGGCACTTGAAATTAATGCAAATTCTGATTTAGTAGTTTCCTATTTAGTCAATTGATTTAGGTTACTGTGACTTTAAAGCATGATAATGCGTCTGGATTTGACTTTATGAATAAAGATGGCAGCATCCAGAAGAGGTGAGTCTGCGTTCAGGGTTGAATAATAAAGCGTTTAATCATATAAAATGATCAACACTAGTTTAGTGGAGATTCTGGTGATAGCAATTATAACACACGGATTGTGTCAGTACCTGGAGGTGGTGTCTCAAAGGCTGTATATTTCCCCATAGTACCAACTGAGATTGGAATGGTTCAACTAACTGTAACGGCACAAGCCTCTCAGGCTGGAGATGGAGTAGAGGAACCGTTGAGAGTCGAGGTAAAATAAGTGAAAAAATGAAATGTGGATTTATAAAATAGGATAAATAATTAAGAGGAACCACAAAGACAACAATTAATTACTGACAAACACTTTTATAGCCTGAAGGTTATCGTGTAGATCGAAACGTGCCCGTCGTTGTTGATTTAACTAACACTTCAAACTTTGAAAAGACAGTATCTTTGTTGTGGCCGAGTGACGTCGTTGAAGGATCTCAGAAGGCAAGGGTCGATGTTATCGGTAAGCTTTATAGCATGTACTTATTCATATTAATTTCTCCCATTTTTTATTTAGTCATTTCATGCTTTATTTTTTTAAAATATGATTACCACTCTTAACAAGAACTAAGCATAATGTTAGATAAGTTTTTGAGAGCGCTAATTTTCATTTAGTGTAATGAGTAGTTTTTAGACATTCATTCCCAATTCTACGTTTGCTTCTACCACATTTAATAGAGCAAATTAGCATGTGGTCACTATATTTTTATTTCCTTATCGTTGTTTTAAGACGAAATTCTGATTCTATTCAGGCGATATTATGGGTCCCGTTCTCACTAACATTGATAACCTTGTCCAAATGCCATATGGATGTGGGGAGCAGAACATGCTCATCTTCGTACCGAATATCGTAGTTCTCCGATATCTTAGATCCATAAATCGAGTGGAACCCGTCCTAGAAGCTAAAGCCATCAAATACATGGAAGCAGGTTATCAGAGAGAGTTAACATATCGGTGAGTATATCACGTAAATATATACGGATTTCGCAGTTTTATACTTTCGTAGACTTGTCTTGAAGAAACACTTATTTTTCCATTATTAATAGTTAGTCATATAGCAACATTTTGTTATATAATATCATTAATGTCTAGACGATCGGACAATTCGTTTTCCGCATTCGGAGAAAACGATAAATTTGGATCAACATGGCTGACGGCGTTTGTCATTCGCGCGTTTGCCCAGGCAAAAGCATTCATCTTTGTCGATCCCACGGTGCTCACGAAGAGCATTGCATTCCTCAATGGACAGCAGATGGTAGGTTCTGATCCATGAAATCAGGAAAAGTCAACTCCTAACAAGAGATCTATGCTAGACAATTGTTCTTCTACTTTGTACACTGAGCAGACTAAAAAACAAGCATTGCTTTTTATTAAAAAACATTGCCCCATCAAGATTATACTAGGTCGTTAATTGTTTATTTTCACTAGAATATGAATAATCATGATCGCGACGACAATCCTTATTTTTGCAGGAATCTGGAGCTTTTGCTGAACATGGTGAGGTGTACCATAAGGACATGCAGGGTGGTGCCAGCGAAGGAGGAATTGGGCTTTCAGCCTATGTTGTCATCGCTTTACTTGAGAATGGAGTGTGTCTAATTTGTCTAAAGTTTATGCCTATAAGTAGTTCCTGAAAGAAAATCACATGTTTTTTTAGTTGACACAGTGATCGCTTTTATTTTATTTTATTTCTACGCAGATGCTAATAATGGTATTTAAGGTCCGTAACGACCAAGCAATCAAGTACTTGGAGGATAACCTCAGTGAAATCCAAAAAGACGCATATTCTTTGGCTGTAGTATCCTACGCTCTGCGTCTTGCAAATAGTAATAAGAGCAATGATGCACTTCAAGCACTGGAAAAGCTTCAGATATCAGATAGTGGTCAGTGAATGTACAAATGTGGCCTATTTTTTGGTGTCGGTCACACAATAACAATTAAATATTTATTTGAAATAAACAACAGCAGATGATATTATTTACGTAGACGGATCTGTGCACTGGTCTTCTGTGAAAGGGGGAGATAAATCAAAAGACACAACCCAGTACTTTTATCAACCTAGACCAGTTGATGTAGAGACGACTGCATATGCGTTGCTCACGTACATGCTGGATAATGATACAGAGAAGGTACTTTTGAAGGCGTTTTTTTTATATTTTGGCACTTTATTAACTAGATCTTGCTATATATAATATTTCCTACTCTTAGGAGTAGAAAAAAATCTAAATGTACGATAATTTGCATATTTGCTAATTTTCCATATTGATTTTCGTTCACTTATCTATAGCATATAAACACCTTATTAAATTCAGTATCCAGTTTTTACATAATTTTAGAAAGAACGGAGATTCGATATTATTATTACAGGGTCTCCCAATTGTACGCTGGCTGACTGCGCAGAGAAATGCTAACGGCGGTTTCTCATCAACTCAAGATACTGTTATAGCTCTTCAAGCTCTCGGAAATTATGCAGAACATGCCTATGCAGCTGATTCTAATGTTACAGTATCAGTTGTCAATGGAGCAGATAATCACTCGTTTTCTGTAACTCCTGCGAACGCCATTGTTCTCCAAAGTTATGAGGTGGAGTAAGCTGAACGATTGAAATAATTGGGGCCATTATCATAGTAGTACTATGCAATTTGATGTCAATGTGTAGCCATGATATTTATTGTTAAGAAATTTGCTATTAAGAATTGTGGTTGTCAAACATCTGTTCTTCCAGATTCCAAACATTGATAATGACGTTGCACTACAAGCATCTGGAAAAGGAATTGCTTTTGCTCAGGTTGTTTCTCGCGTATCAATGAATATAAATTGTATAGTGTTTAATAATAGACAATGGAGTGGAGACACTATAAGTGACCTATACTTTTAACAGTCACCATTTTTCAAAGTTATTTAGACATTTATTGTAAAACCTATTGCTGATGTAGTTATAGGTGAAGAGGAAATCAGTATTACAAGAACGTTTAAACATTTTAAAATGCATTTTTGATGCATCTTTATAGGTGTCATACTCTTACCATCGCAATTCCGTTCGGGATGATTCTCCGTTCTTTTGCACAAAAGACTTGAAGGAGCTACGTGGTGGAAATAGACTAGAACTTGATTTATGCTGCAAGTCAGTTCAAGTTTAACAAAAAATATTTCCTGGCCAAAATATATAAATTACTATTCATCCTTCAGCTATACCCGTCCAGGAAAATCGAATATGGCTGTGGCTGAGATTCAAGCACTTACTGGATACAAGTAAGAAAATAAGCTAGGTCTTGGAATTTTACAGCTCTAATAATAAGTTTTAGGTTTGATGAAGAAGAAGTTAGTCAGTTAACAAGTGTAGCAGACGTTCAGCGAGTCGAGTTTGTGAATGATGACACACTTATTAATGTCTACTTAAAACCAGTTAGTTGTTTTAAACAAACGGTGTTGAATAGATTAATTTTGATTTCAGAAGTATAGCAACTTTTCGAAATTTTATTAAACTTATATTTCAGTTGGGAAGTACACCTGTGTGCTTCTCTCTATTCTCAGATCAAGAATATTATGTAGCTGATCAGAAACCAGCCCAAATTACTCTCGTTGACTACTACAATCCTGATGATCAGGTAAATCCCATTTAAAGCATTCCTCATATTTTTTGAAGAAACTACTTTTAGCCATATTATTTGTATTTGTAGTCTTTCGTATGGACATTTTCACTTCATTATTTAAACTTCAATTACAAATAATTTTTGATAATCTAATGGGAGCATAAGTAGAATGTAGTTAGAATGAGATTTATTAGGGTATTTTAAAGAAGGAAAATTCTCGTATCAGTGTATTGTAAATTTTGCAGATGAAAACATCATACTTGTCCAAGCAGATACATTCATTGCAAGACTCGTGTTCCGAATGCTGGCCCACTGGAGAAGCATTCGCTCTTACTGGACAGCCAACGAGTCACGGGACATCCACTAGTAGTTCTCAAACTCCAACTTCCCAAACGGAAACTGGTATGCTGGCAATATTCATTCTATTGCTATGGAGGTTGCTCTTATGAGCCTAACAGACGAAATCTCATACTTGAGAAAATGAGTAATAACTTTGTTATTGTGTAAATTAATCGTGGTTGTCAACATCTGTAGCATTTTTGTGTTTATTATTTACTACGTTTGTAAAAGCAGTGCATGGATCCGATTATGAGACGAAATCCTGTTGAATGCCGTTCAGTTGGTTCCATTATGACGTGTGATTTACGAGACGCATGCATTTTGAGTAATTGTCGTGGGTGCATTTTTTGGATGCTTTGCATGAATTTCTACAGAAAGTCTACATTTTTTGTCTGGTCTATTTATCAAATAGATCGAAAAAATCCGCCCATTTCCTCCTTTTTATTCATTATGATACGGTTTAGCTATTTTCTGGCGAGACAATAGTAATCAGTTTTTTCTAATAAGGACCAGTCAGCCTTTATAATATGCAGTATTTCCTCTTTTTTCATGCAAATATTCTGCGACCTCTGCTGATTCTTTTTTACGTCATTACATTAATGTGTTATATTAACAGCTATCAAAGGCGGACCAGTCTTTCATTTCGGCCGAATTTTACTCGGTTGCATTTGTTTTTGTTTAATTAGTTTTCAGCTAAAAGCTATCAATTTGGTGCTTGACAACAACCTACGACGCTGTATTAAATTGTGATTGTGCTCAGAATCCGCATTTGCATGGTGAAAGGATGAATAAATAAATTATTGATTGTATCGTTTTGTTTCGATTTTGGTGTTGTATTGCTTTGAAATCTGTTTGAGAGACGTTTCGAGCGAGACTGGGATGTAGGAAATTAAAGGTAAGTTATGTGGACCGTCCTTATTTGACGAGAACTTGGCACCAAATCTTTTGTGCCACAACATTCAGGTAATTGTCCGTGTATCCCTGTCCGTCCAGTAGCAGACATTTGCTTGTTTTTGCAATCATTGCCAGTTCCCCTGATAGCATCCCGCAACATTTCTTTTCAGTAACATCCTTCTGACGAGTTTTATCAATCAGTACGATCACGAAGGTACGGTTCAGCAAGTACACAATTGCTTGCATAGAAATTTGTTAATTTTTCGACAAAGAATCTTCTAGATTTGTATATATTTCTTTATTGAATAAATATAGCATACTTAATTACAGTAAGATACTTCCAGGGGTGTTAAAAGTACGCAATAACTTCTAGTAGGCTTAGTCTCGAAATATAAAATCAATAATGGATGCGATACTAAACATAAGCTTGTCCAACTTTATAGGTGGTATCGGAAAACGAGAGTATAGGAGAAAAGTATAGTTGCTAGATGTGGCAAAGTGCTTTGTCCTCCAGTAGTCTGATCACGTCGTAGAATAATCTCAGCTAAAGTCTCCTATAACGTACTAGCATAGTTTTCAAGCAAAAGGAGGAAACGGTTAAATGGTATCAAGGTTAGTATTCTGATAAAAAAAAGATTTGCCTTATTAATAGCTTCGTCACTCCACATAAATCGTTCGTTACACTTGTTGGTTCCACGACAACAGCAGAGTCTCCCTTTTCTTTCTACTCCGTCTTCCTAGAAAGTTGATTATAGCCATATTCTAAATTTTTGCCTACTATTTTCACGGGAATAACCGTCATCTAGTTTTCCAAATGATGTCTGGATAACACCTCGAAACTGAAGTCAAGACACATTGATTGAGTGCCGTTTAAGTATTCTGCTTCCCATGTGATGTCCGCACAACTCGGTTGAGCTACGAGAATCTCTGTGTCTTGCCACTTCGTGCTGTTGTTGAATTTCTTAATAACGGTAATTGTTTACTAGTAAGATTAAACGTGAAGTTGATGTTTAGAAAGACCTTGTCTTGATCCTTATAAATGTAGTGCATAACAGTTTTTCGAGAGTGACACCCTCGATGGACTGTTGTTAAACCACCTTCGGCATCCTGAAACTACATAATCAAACTTCTGCAAACCAAAATTAACAACGCTAGATCAAAAATACCAATGCAGATCAAAATTCGTCAGATGCAATTGATCGATCGAGTAAAAAAGTAGACGAAAATATTCTTTTAGGAATATGAGGGAATTTGCTATTGCGTACAAATGATTGTAATTCCCGTCTTTTCTGGAAGAAATCCTAGAAGGCTTAGATTAAAATACTGCTATAATTATTTCCCAAACCCTTACCAGACTCTAAAAGCCATACGATTGGTGGATCATGGAGAAATTAAAGTGCAATAATCCTTATATAAAATACGTCTATATGATGTGACAAAAAGACATTTAGATCTTAAGCTCACAATGCATCGGCTGTAACATCAGCCGAGAAATTCTACTGAAAAAGGTATTTTAGGCTAACTCGGATGTTCGTAACTGAAAGGCTGAATGGTTTAAAAATACGTCTAGATACAGAGAAACATTTCAACAAAAAACTCATATCCCATAAACTAATTTATGACTGTTTTTTCCTGTGAATGAAACTAACCGCACTGAGGAAGGCAAAACACCAAGGATCATCACAAGGCTTGTATATTTTGATGTCGTTAGGCTCCTCCATTTGATTGACACATGACTACAATAGAAATTCATTGGTCTATAATACTTAGAGGAAATAGTATGTCAGTTTTTAAAATCCTGCAGAAACTGTTTGTACTAAGAAATACATCTTCACCTGGCCAGCTGCATATTTTGGACTGACGGGAATAAAACCAAGGTTACAGCCATCCTGAAATTAAAAGCCACCCATCTACCTCACTACTACAGTCACTTAGCACATTTCTGCCGTACGTATCTAAACAGCGGTATTTTCAAATTGCAAGAACTTATCATCCTACCGTAAACCTGTGCAAGAAACTCACTGCATCATTACAACAGCACACAGTATTGTTATCTCTTTGAAAACATCCTGTAGACTTTTTATTCTTCAATTGCTCCTGTCCAATACAAAATCCATCCTCATCACAATTGAATCTTCCACTGGTCTTATTGTGGAAACACCATCCCCAGATTTCATGACCTCTACACCATCCCTAGAAATGTTCATATTTAATATATAATCAAATTAAAAGAAGGAAATGCCACCTGAGATAAGTAAAACATAGTTCTATTCCCAGATTTTAGATGAAGAATGGTGACGAAAGACTTTCAGGCTCCAATATCCACTGTTATATAGGAATCATAGTTTAGAAATCAACTAGTAAAAAAAAATTAAGAAATTATCTACTTACCACTTGATCATCTACACAAAATCTAGAGAATACTGAGGGCATAAACACGGTTAAGAACAATATCAATAGCATATTTATTAAAAATCTGAAATAAAGACGCTTAACTTTTCGACATACATAATAATGACGATGAGAGACAGGGAGGGCAAAGGGGAAGAAAGGAGGTGCATTTCTGACAATAAAATTATCTCCGAATATATAAATTGACTGAGAGAATAGAGTCCGATACACTAAAATAGTATTGGAAGTACATAGGGAAGTCATTTAAGCAGATATTGAAAAACGAGACAATTGGCTGACAGACGGCTTATGGGGAGAGATCTTTGCATAGAAGAATAGGTATGCATTTTTGAATAAGGAAAGTGATGAAGTTATCAACATGCGCCTTTAAAGAACGAAAAAAAGAAGAAGAGACTATAATAGGTTATAGCGCAAGCAGTTAATGTTGGGGCACGAATGGGAAATACCATTAAGGTGTCGGAAATCGAAAAGGAAA
This sequence comes from Heterorhabditis indica, assembly GCA_020740425.3. Classification (NCBI taxonomy): domain Eukaryota; kingdom Metazoa; phylum Nematoda; class Chromadorea; order Rhabditida; family Heterorhabditidae; genus Heterorhabditis; species Heterorhabditis indica. The sequence goes on from JAJAVP010000018.1 coordinate 350,538, forward strand.
AGAGGAGAAGCTGGAAAATAAGAAATTGAACTGAAAATTTCACCATACATTCGCAATCGTGCTATCCGTAGTTTATTGATATTCACAGAACAGAATCTGGTTTAGAACCAGCGGTGGCCACTGCTGCCATTCATCCGCACAGCCACTTTCTTCTTTATACGAGACGAACATTGCGTTGCACACATAATAAGCAAATAATCAAGTAAAACACAATCAACCGCTACACGGCTATGGCAACTAGTGGCGCGTAATCTTGGCGCCTACTGATATCATTTTGATCTACCAATGCTTGTCATCTCCCAAATGACACAACTCGTTGATCTCACAAACTATACGTGTACTTTGATTTAAACGTCTCTCCTTGAATGCATATCACTGGAAATGTAATTATTTGATTTCTATAAATAATTTTAACAAATCGGACTAAATGAAGTGTTAATCTATATTCCTTTTATTACACAAATGATCCCTCAAGAGTGAAGTAACAGCTGAAATAAATTCTTTATATATATATGGTACATAGTCGAATAGCCTTTTGGTGGAAAAAGATGTACTAATTTATAGCTAAGGAAAGAAAGACAAGATCCTTTGTTCAACATCAAAAACAGAAACCAATAACTTGAGTAAATCGAGCTGAACACAAGCTACAAACATATCGGAGAGCACTACTCTCAGATGGCCTTATTTTAAAGTAAACGTAGCAAGAGTACCTCAGATCTCAGCTAACACCAGTAGAATTCCAATCCTTGGGAGTGAATACACCAAATATAATAATTAAATTAATCTTCCTGATTATCTAAAGAATTAATGGGAATTTAACTTAATTATAAAACAAATTATTCGCTCTCTTTATCATAATTATCTATTTACAGTCTGAGTGGAGAACAAGGCAAATATCGTGTTTTCGTCAAAATACGTTTTTGTATTTTGTTGCCTAAAAGAAGACTAGAACATCAGTCAGAAACATTAGGGACTAAGACATAAAATGATAAATTTTTTGCACTTAAATATTATGGAATATTATTGAACTGATGAAGTTGGATTATATCCACCAATGCTAGACTGTCTGGATAAAACTGGTGAAAGACTTTGCTGTCTATGAAAGATTGGAGAAGTTGGAGTAGAAAGAGAATGAATCAATGGAGGAGGGGCTAGAAGACGAGGCGATGTCGGCATGAATGCCGATTTCTCACCGGATCCCAGTTTCGTTGTGGTGGAAGCTAAATTTGTATTATATACATTATGAATTTCTCTTTTTAATTAGGATTTTATACTTGACTCCCTTTTCCTATTCAATATTTAATCTATAAATACGCAAGTAATAATTTTTTTGTAATATTACTTAAAATACAAAAGGATCTCACCTTCTAAGCCTCTTGTAGTTGCTCCCAAAAGATGTACATTACCATGTACGATGTTGTTTGATATGGAGGAACCAACTTGCTGAGTAAAGTTCCCTCCACTTACACTTAAGTTTGTTGAAGGATTAGATGGTACAGAGGGACTTTGACAAAGAGAAAGCTGAGCGATGGGAACTGAGATGTCTATTGGAGTTCCATCAGGTCGAACATGAGTGCGAAGGTGACGAGTTATCATATCGCGACGACTCTAAAGTTAATTGTTTCAATTAGAAAATATACATAACTAATAAGACACAAGGTAAAATACAAATAGATTTTAAAAAAGTATAAAATTATTATTATAGCAGGCAATTTACTTCACATTGCTGCTAACAGGCACATATGCATAAGAGGATTTTATCACAACTAGGAAAGAACACACTAAAGAAAACGATAAACGGAGAATAACTGGGAAAATAGATAGAGGGAAAAATGCAGAAACAAATCTTACTGCAGCATATGAGCACAATGGGCATTGATAAGGTTTTTCCCCGGTGTGAGTTCTCTGATGGGTGCTCAGGTGGTCTGATCGAGAGAAAACTTGTCCACAGAGTTGGCAGCTGTACGGTTTTAATCCTGTGTGTAGTCTCATGTGCCTGTAGAAGTTGTCTGATGAATATATCGATTTAATAAGACATAAAAGTTGGCGAACTTTAATAGTGGCAATAATCGGCTACAGAAATTGTAGAAGAAAAATCAAATTCAGGATCAATTGTAGTTATTTAATGGAATCATGGAAATATTTTCACACAGTGTAGTATAAAAGATTTTTTTGTGTTGAGAAAAATATGCATACCTTATGTTTTAAAAAATAATAAAGGACAATGTTTGCGTAACTGACATACTAAATGAATATTTGAAGAAAAACTCTTAGGGAGGGAAAATCTCTTACCTCGTAAGCATATCACTCCGTCCAAAGCTTTTATTACACACATTGCATTTATGTGACTTTGCTCCCTCATCAGCAAGAGCAGATGAGGAGCGATCTCTATGACGAGAGGCTATGTGCTTCGCTAGCCTATCATGTAGTGCGAAGGCCTGAGAACAGGGTCCTCTCACTCCTTATTGTTAAAGATTCATATGTATAATTATAATAGCCACTATTTAAAGAACTATAAGTCCTAAAACTGTTAGATTTCCGGAATTAGTGAAATATTAAGTATTTTCATCTACACTGCTTATCATTCTATGATTCTTTTATTCTATATTAGTTCTTTTTTTTCTCATACCTGTCCACAAGTGGAACAAACAAATGGACCACTAGTTAAATGTTGCGATACATCTGATTCCGATCGACACCGCCTCCAGAGAGTAGCACCTTTCATTGGACCCGCTGCACTTTCGACAGTTGCTTGTCGTGAAAGCGGAGGCCTTGGGAGATAATCCATAGGAGGAGCAAGTAATTGAGGATTTGGCACCTGAATTTTTGTAATTTACGATACGAAATAGTGCTAAAAGTAACATATATTCGTTAGTCTATATTAAATAAGCTAAATCTGTTAATCGGTTCTGTCTAATCATATAATTTCATATTGTAAGATGTATTAATAAGTTTATTTTTGGCAGCCACCTGCATGCGACAACTGTTGAACTGACGACTTCACCGCCACTTTCAAAGCGATATATGACTAATTATCACTCCGTTTAAGAGGAAGAGCCATACAAATACATCAGTATATAATCGAAAATTTTAATTTCAACAGTAATCAAGCAGCTGCTTTATTAGTTTAGACTCTAGTGTCACTTTTCAAATAATATTTAACGAACCGATAAAATACCGTTGTTGATGTTCTGAAGTGCACTGCTGTACATATTAACAGCTTGAAGTGCCACCAGCTGCTGCTTCATCCACATTTGTATCTGAGACTGACCTCCCAATGCGTTCCGCACTACAGTTTCCAACTGTAACAATGAGGTAATCCTGTTTGTTATTTACATATCGTTACAAATTCTGTGACCTTAAAGTCAATTCACAGGTTGGTAAACAATCACGTCATCATGATATTTATCCTATTAATCTAATACCTAATCGACTCGTATCTAAAATTATAGATAATTTCTCTAGATATAAACCCTTGGGAATTTTGAAACTACATACTTGAGATAAAACCAACTTATCACTAAAAGATAACTAGTTTTATTTTTTAAAAGTCCTCTTATTTTCCGAATTCCCTAATTAAGTATCATTACCTTCTATAGCTCTAAAGTACACATTATACAAATTTTAACTAGTCATTATTACCACTCTTTCTAGACTCACATTTTCTATAGTTTTATCAGGTGTTGGAGATTGTGGTTCTTCTATTGTAGGTTGCCTAGATGTTTGTCGACTGACGCTACGTAGATCAAAATCATCTACATCAGATTCCTGCAGTAAAGTTATGATACTAATAATTTATTATTCTGTTCAAAAAGGAACACAATAAAATTATAGTTAAGATAAAGGGAAGCAAACAGTTGAGTAGAAGGCAATATTCATCTTTTTATAATAAATTTTGAACGTGTTTAGATACCGTAGCACTTGGAGGTGGACTGCTACTGCTCCTTTGTTTTGGTGCTCTTCTTTCTTCTTGTTCTTCTTGATATTTTTGTAATAATCTCTTTTTATACTGACCCGTTGATGAAAGATGACGAGAAGTAGTTGCAGGGACCTAAATCATAAAATCAGTGATTCCACTTCAAAATAACTTCTAATAATATAAGCCATGTAACCGCGTCGACTAGAAGATCATCAGTTTTTTGCACCCATATCTTTGGCTGAAAGGTCATATAAGGATGGAAATAACTCACTGATACTGTAGAATGAACTGAAGTATCCATTTGTTCATCTTTTGGAGACATATCACTATCAGAACGGCTTCTTTCTCTTAAATAGCATATTTTTACCTTGTGAAAGTCAAGTTTTCAACATTGTACTAAAAAGGTAAATTAGCTATCTATATTTGAAAGAAACAATTATACTGCATTAAAATATAGAGTGGAGAGGAAAGATAGTATATACGGGTTCGAAGAAATGTTTACCGAGACTCAGAGTCCAAACTTGATTCTGGCACAATTAATTGGTGGCGCCGGTTTGACATTGAACTGCAACTTCTGATTGGGTCGAAGCTAAATAATAAAAAATCGTTTTTTTGATTATTAAGGTGAACTACAGTTAACTGCTTATTACAAAACCATTAAAATCATCTTAACTGTGGCGAAGCAAATATGACACAACATTAAAGTATTTGGCTTACTTGAAATGGTTAATGCTTTTGGTTGATGGGTAGGGAGAGAGATTTGGTGATCGTGCGTAGCATGAGTAGGGAGTTTCAGTTCCTTCACAGTCAGAGAAAGGAGAAAAAGGAGCAGGAGACAGCATCATCCCGGGAGAAAGAAGATCTTTACTACAGACATCAGAAGCACCGTCATCGAGATCAAAACTGGAACTACGATGATTAAAAATCATTAGTCAAACTTTATAAGCACAGAAGAAATGCGTAGTGTTTCCTCAGCCAAAATTAGAAATTTCTAGCGAACAATAAACTTTAATGCAAACAATGGAGATATGATATTTCGCGTTTTCAGGCTATTTTCCCATTTAGCAAACACCAATGTTGGATTGCTTTCTATTAAAATGGTTACTAGTTGACCACCTGCTCTTATGGTGTTCTCTGAACGCTGTCCAAGGTTCATGTGATCCCGAAGTGGTGACGCTAATAGACGATCGAGGACTTGATCCCAGGTCAGAGGTGGTATAACTGGGTGACAGAGGTGATAACTTTCCAAAATCATTTGTATAGCTGGCAGTTAACTGAAATTTAGAAATTTGATTAGTTTATCATCTCTCCATTATAGTTTTGAAAATATTTTTCGCTTAAGATAAGTTGTTTAAACAAAATATTAAGTAGCATATTTTTCCAATAAAATAACTTTTGAACAATGTTATGTGGCATGGAAAATAGGATACTAAAAGACAAATGTTTCCTACAATTTATATACTTATATTCTCAATTCATAACATTAGTGTAGTTATAAGTAACTATATAAAATAGCTCACTAAATTTATTCTGTGCATAGTATCTTCCGTCAGAGAGAAAGGCCTTTTAAGTCTTGGTCCTTCAAGAGTCGTGGGGGATGACGGTGCTGAGGGGCCTTCTTCACAGATCAGAGGTGGAGACTAGAGCATAACTATTTTACCAGCTTACTATAATATATAGATTACCTATTTCTACAAATATTTTTTCCTAGACTATATATTGATCATCAAATGAGGACAATTTCTACTTCTAATTTAAGAAGCGAAACGACGATGAGCACAACTCATTAATATTAAATGAGCAAAAGACATTTTTCGGTAATTGTGGAAAATATATATAGGCTTAGAATATGCACTCGAAAAATAATTTAGAAAAATGCATAAATTTATGATGAGGTCGCTTTCTGAATAAACATCAACAGACAACAGTAAATGGGTGAATTCATATTAATTATTCATAGAATATTGGAGTTGAATAGATATGAGTGCTAGGCTGCTTATTGTAATAAATTGATATTATCATTATTGTCATCAACGACAACAATAACAATTCTAAACTCGAAATAATTCCACATGCCTATAGACGGAACAATAAACAATTTGAACAGATTGAAAGCAGGCGCCTAGCAGCCGCTGGTGAAGGAGATTTCCACAGCTGACATGGGGGTGTACTTAGCAAATGACACTTAAAAACCAATAACGGACTTAAAAAAATACATCCTCAGACGGAAATATCATGATGTGCAACTGGAAAAAAGGTGTAACCTAGTTACACTCTATTGATTGCTTAGCTGAACTTGTCCTGGAGCAAAGGGTATCTCCGAATGTCGTGACACTGATTAATTCTTCAGCTAGAAAACGCAAATAGAAAACAGCTCATGCATTTCTCGGCGATGTTTGATCTCTAATTTATTGTCACTTGCTTTTCAAAGAAAATGGGAATATGAAGCTAATATAGAAGTTGAAGTTAGTTGTTCATACAAACATAGAGCACAAATAACATAAATTATTTAAGTTCATTTATTCTTCGCCAGCGGATTCACTCCCACTCTGTATCACATCATAAATATATTTTTTAAAATATTCTTTATTTAACTAGCTAAATATCATTTCCTGGACACTTCATTAATTCGCAGCCGATGACGACAAGCGAAGCACCTGGTGTTTAAAGGTCTTGGAAAATGTTAGCGATTAAAGAGTATCAATCCTCGTATGCTGACATATTACTGAAGAAAAACATTGCCGAGAATCATATTCAAATATTTGGTAAAATATAAATAAAAGCCTGTAGCGAAACGATGAAAAGAGGGAAGCGTCGAAGGGTGGTTGTAACTTGTCGAAGATGAACACGTACGTTAGCCTCGCAGTGTAATAATAAATTGCGACTGCAAAACGAGCAATGTTCTTGCAATGTGAGGGTTTTTAGTAGGATTTTTTTTCGTTTCTCTCATTCTTTTCCGCCCTAATTGAATTCCACTCCGTTATATGCAAACTGGCCGCAACTCAACCATATTCCTCGTTTCAGGAAACGCGCTCACTTCTCGCCATATGCACTGCTTCTGAATAAGCACAATATTACATCTACAGTTTCGGGTGATTGCCGAATGCTTATCTGCACAATATCATCCCAGTGGATGTCATCTTTCGGCAATAGTTCTGCAACTCTCATTCAACGCCCTCTCCGTCTACTTTACAATATGTAAATACTTTAATTAATTACATCAATATATTTCATTCCAAACGTACTTTAATATCATCTGTAATGCAAGAAAAAAAATTCCATTCAATCAGTGGGAGAGTAAAAGTCGTGGTTATGGACAATTTCTTGGATATTGAAGACGGCAACAGCAATTATTCGAATAGCAGAAATTACTCAAGTCATCATTTTTAATTGCTTCTCATTGTTGAATCTTAGTATTTCTTTTACAATTTATAACAAGGAATAAGAACGTTAGGAAGACTTCCTCAAAGTCGGTTAAAAGTTTTCTACTTCTGCAAAAATCATTTTATGACAAGGTGCACTTCATTTATTTTGGAATTCGGCTTTAGACAAAGCATATTTTTAAACAATCTTTGATTTATTTGTAATTATTTTTTAGTTAATCTACTATAGGCTGCTTTTTCCGCACTAACCAATCTATAAAACTTTGGAAAAGCCCAATTATTTTATATCTATTCTAAATCACCTCCTCGAATTCTACTTACTAAGGATAGGGATTAAACAAAGCCTTGAAAAATACTTGTGTTGTGAGGCCTCTCAGTGTCAAAGTAAAATGTCAACCAGATATTATTAATGCTTTACATAGATATTCTTAATATTTCATCAAATGATGTGTTGTGATTATATCGATGAGACATCGAAATTACTATTATTATTAAAATAAGGTTTCATGTGCTAGCGGGAAAGAACAGAAGTGGAGGGGTAGACGAAATCAAGGGTAATAGAACTGTGATTCAAGAGAGTGAACCAAGTAAGAAAGAGAAAAGCAATTGATATTAAATAACTAACTAACTTTAATTAGCGCTACGTTCCTAGGTGTGTTATTATCGGAGAAGACAGGTTCTGCAATCTCGGGTAAGATCAAAGTGGGCAGGCGCATTGTGGATACGCCGGGATGACGAGAGGGTGGAGAGGCTGCAAAAATTCTTTTCATCTAATAAGATATTAATAAATAGATTTTATTCATTAATTCGTCTAACATAGAAGAATGTAACTATAAGAAATACAATAGAATTTCTCATCTGCATCAGCTCATGATATCAGAGCTCGATGGAATAGCATCACAACAGCGATGACTACCTGCATAGAATGCAGCGAAGAGAAAGAAAATCCAAAGAAAAGAGAGAGTCTGTAAACATACCACTCAAGCCTCCAATACGTAGGAAATTGCTCATCTACGATACAGGTTTAATCACTCGTTTTCTGAGTAGACAGACCAACGATCTGGAAATAATTAATGATTTGACAAAACAATCAGCCATACGAATTACACAGAAAACATTGCAGATGATAACGACTTTAATATATATTTTTAGCAATAATTTTTGATAGATGAGACTCAGGAAAATATTAATCGTTGTTGTTGTTGATCTGATTGACGGTAACATTAGCATCTCGTGCCGGCAAAATATTAGTCAAACGATAATGAAGGGGTAATCGATGACGTTATGTTGATCCTCAATTAACATATACAATGAGAAAGCTACTGCGCTAAAATGAGTTGGAAAGTAGATGGAGAAAATGGGGCGACGTCTCTCATGCGATAGCGACTCTACTCCGCTTCCACTTCACCAGTCACTATGCTTAAGACTAAACAACTCTGACGTTCTCTTAAAACTTTTAGTCCAAAGGATTTCTAGGAATAGGACTGATCAAACTGTTGTGAAAATTAGCGAATAAGTCCAATTCATCTAGCCATGTTTCGAAATAACTGTTAATTTGGTCACAGCATTCTGCTAAATTCAAGCGATATTATCACTGAAACAGCACATTTCTATTATTTTCCCGTTATGCTGCTTCACTGGTAAACCAATTCTCTCTGTCAGTTATTGAGAGTACGAGCGGTTATGAAAAACTAGTGCGATCTGACAGACGAAACGAATGTTCGGAATGATAAATGTACTTGGCATTATAATAAACAAGTGATGTATGTGTGCGTGAGTAATTGACATTGGATCACTAGTTATTGTTCAATATCAAGTATCCTATAAATGACTAGGAGCAATCTGAAGGTGACAACAGTGAAAGAACCGTGAGGCTTGCTAAGTGTGTGTCAGGTTGCGAATGGTTGGCGAACCGAATAGCAGGATCGAGTTGATTGCTCAGAAAAATGGAATGCGTGATCTTAAATTCTACAAGCCAATATTTTGAGACATTTTTGCGCTAGACTTGTGCTGAAAGTTTCCAGCGTAGGCGTATAGGGCTAAAGACTTTAATCGAATTAGTGGCAATTGTGTGATGAGATGGCCGAGCTAATATTATAGAATTTTACAACAAATATCCTATCTTTCAGCAAGAGTTCACTGAATGTAAATTCACTGACAAACATTACGCATTACCTCAGGGACGATATAGACAAATGAATATTACAGATAGCTGATCGAAGAGGATTACGGTAGTGGTAGAGATGATAGAAGCCAATTAATAATATCACGTTTTGTCAAATGATTTCACATTTGTACTATTTGGAATTTAGCTAGCTATATTATGACACAATAAACTTAGCTAATGCAACACTTTTTAGAGTGAGTGGCAAAATCGACAATAAAATAATGCTCAAAGTCCTGAGGATTGTAAAGAATAGTTAGAACAAAGAATATATAGTGCTTAGGCATTTTTTGAATGTCACGGAAGACATTTAGGTGGGGAAATCGTCCTAAAATGAATCAGGATAGGTATTTGTGACATCAAAGAATAGTTGCGATTCTGCGAAAATGATTCAGTTCGATAAATGCCGGATATTACAAGATCATAGGAAATAAATAAGTCGCATTTGGTATGAAACAAACAGATTTAGAGAGCAAAATATTGCATGAGTTATAATGTGCATGAGTGGTGGACATCGGAATTGCAAGGCGAAAATGAATGCTAAGAAAAGAAAGTCAAAGAAAATCAGAAGGTTGATAGTTCCACATAAATTTAGATTTTTTATTAGTTCCATTTGTTAAAATAATAAAATCAAAGTGACGTGTTGAGATTAAAATAAATGTAAAATAAGAGAGAGAAAGTTGTGAAGAGAGATCGATGCTAGAAAGAGTCTCATGAGATAGCTTTGCTCATCATGGAGTGGAAATAAAAGGTTTCATGAAAGCGATCAAAAACATTCACATGCAATACGGAAAATTGGTGAGTAATCCTAAAACCAGACAATTATAAAAATACAAAATATTCTTGATATTTCCCCCTCTCAACGACAATCATTTGCCTGTATTTCATTGATCAAACGTGTAATACAACGAAGGCAAGCAGTCGAACAAGAAATCTCCAAAGAATTGGAGTCAGACGTGTCAAATATACAATTTTTGAAAGTGTGAACCTAAATTTGTTTTTGTTGAGGCAACTCAACAATTGTAACAAAGAGGCTCATAAGACAGACATTCCTAATTTAAGTACATGGTGGAAATTTGGTAATAGTATGAGAATAAAAGAATAATGAAACCATTTACTGCACTAAATAGATATTAAGTGGGAACTTGATTATTCACAAAAATGATGCCTAGCAAAACAACTGCGACGACACAAGCCTCTCTAAGAGTTAGTATTCTGAAGGTAATTGTAAGTTTAGTGTTGATACGAGTAAATTTCAGTGTTTTTAAGTTTATAAGTTGCATCAATTAGGCTAAAATAAGGATTATCCTGAAAATGAGAAGATGAATTTAGTGAGAATGTGATAAGCATGTAATAGAGATTTAAGGCGATATACTGGTGGAGCGACAGGACGCCTATTCCGTGAGAATCGAAGCAGCCGGTGGGAGATTTCCAAACGATTAATTAAATGCTCCTAGCCTTCTCTATTCCCACACCACAAACATTGATTAGAATAACTTGAAGATCACATCGAAAATCGAAACAAAGCATCTATGGTCTAGACAATAGATAAACATCTAAAATATGGCTTGCAATAAAAAACTCAGTTTATAGTCACTCTGCAATTTTACAAAATATAGCCTATACAATTCTCCACTCGGTCCCCACAAAATACCGGTGTTTTTGAAATCTGATCAGTAAAATTTATTGTTTGTGTACAGTTAATGGACTTATTATTTCTCTCTAATCTAGGATTGAACTCAGAGTGGCTGCTTTCTGTAAGCAATCAAATACCGTGAATGGAGAATGAAAACTTTTTGCCGAGACAATTGCTGAGGTATCTGAAGATAATTTTGGGGTTGAGAAAAGACACGGTAGAGAGAAGGAGATGGATTAACGTAAACATATGAAGAGCACCTAGAATCCTTAATAATGCGGAAGGTGACTGAAGCAATTAGCAATATGAATTATAGAATGTTATTTTACCACTAATATTAAGTAGTGTCACCAAATCTAGTAATAAACTGCAAGAAATCTTGCAACTTCTAACAGAAATCGGGAAGATACCCCTCTTCAATCTAAGACAATCCCGTCAGCTCATAACGGATGTAAACGTAGGTGGCTAATCCCAAGGATAATAGCTATGAGATGGATTATAGAATGCGATAAACACACAGCTCGCCTCGAAGCAATCAACGGTGGACACAAAACTCGCATTAAAAGCGTCGAATCTCGACACGATTACGACCTGATGCATCGTCTTCTCATTTTCCTCATCAACCTCCAATTTTGGCCTATCATCAGTTCACCTATACAGTAGAGAAACAACTGTTAAAACTTACTGGCTGCAGAAGTGTGGAAAATACGTTTCTTCTAGTGAGTAGCCAGTCTTTCAAATATATAGCGATAGATTTGAGCCAGCTTTGGATTTGACTCTCATTCCAATTTAGTGTTCAAACTATTGTCAATATCATTATCGCTATCAACTAAACACCGCAGATTATTTAAAATAATAGCTATAGATCACTCCTAAATTCGTACTATGAAACTAATAGAACAACAGTAGATTCAAACTGAATTAATCTAATAATTGAGAGTGAAGCCCTAAAGCTAATTGATTAAATCTGTTTTAGCACAAACGATGTTCTGGAATACTCAGGTGATAGACTAACTGCGTGCCAATATGACCGATAATTACTGTAAGATGGATTTGCATGTTTTTTATAAAAAGAAATAAGAATAAAAATTCTTTGCTCATAGGCTAAGCGGTGCCATAGGAAATCTACCCTACAAATCCTATTACGATATCGTGTATCGGTATAAAAGAAAATGTTTCTAGGAGCGTACTCGAAGTGAACTCATTTTCTTCTCTGACAGATGGCAATGAATTTAAACTTTCTGGTGGAAGAGGAAAAAAGTCATGTTTATTACATTTCACCATACACGTCTATTGAGTACAGATGAAAAGCGTATGATATTCAGTTTAGAAATTCTTTTACGTCATCAAGATAGAAAATATAAATGAACTAAACGAATGCCGATGAAAATATCTGTGTATCAAATAAGAGATAAGCTGTGGAACACAGAACGTCAGTGCTGATGGGGAAATAGATGACCCGGAGTGTCACTATATTGCGAGTAGGTCATCAAAATGTTCAAAGAACAACTGTTTCTGCGTTGAAAGATGAATGAAAGTCTTCCTGGTAACCTACATGTTTCCACCAGTTCACGTTGACCGATGTCCTTGTAGGTGAAGTTCAATTGGACGCAACACCAACATACACGATGGAAGTGTGTGCAGCCTCTTGGCGCACCTGGATGTCAAGAAGTGTTTCGTTTTATGCTTCCACATATTGACACGTACGTAAGATTCACGTGACTTGTATTTCAATTACTACGTGTCTGCTGTGTCACTTGTTTTCCAATAGAACCGAAGATGGAAATTTATGTGAATACTTAATAATACAGTGGTAATTTTCTTATTCGCCGTTAGCATCGTGTTGTGATTAAGGTAGTGCCTATTGTGTAGTGCGGAGAAGTTTTATTGTAGGAAAACAATGTCCTTTGGAGACAATTCAATTAATTTATATACGAAATGCTAAAATGTGTTATTGTAGGAACATGTTAGCCTGAAAGGAGTGCTTCTCAAAAATGCAGTAGCTAAAGCCAGCTTCACTTTTACTTGAATATGCATCTATTTCATAGGTAATTAATTTTAAATTAAGGAACATCCTAAATTGGCACAGTTTAAATTCGTAGCAAATTTTCAGACTCTGGCACATTTACGATTTTTGAAAGCCGTTTGGCCAACGATAGTTAAGAGATATCTACCTAAAAACAAAATAAATGGCAATCGATGGGAATTTGCATCCACTGTATCAAAATCGTGGGACAAACCACTAGAACACCTTCAAACTCTAGATACATGCGAAAGTACATATATTTATTTATTTATATCTATATATGTATATGGCTTATTTTTCTACACATATTCCTACATCTAAAAATTCGCATATATTAGCAACTGGTATTGAGAGAAAGACACGGCGGGAGTAAGGGCGACAGAGGAGAAGTGCACAAATGTAGATCAGGCCTAATTATTCTCTACAGATGACTGACGGAACACGTGAAAGTCGGGTTGTTGTTCGCCGCGGGATTGACTAACTCAGTGCAAATAGTCTACAAGAATCGAAATATATAAGTCAGAAAACAGAAAACATGAAAACCCTGCCAAAAATTGGCAGCTTTGTCAAATGCAATATAGAATTATAAAAAGAAAAAGTAGAAATAATAAATAATTATAGTCTTTGCAATTAAAGGAGACAAAAACAGTGCCGATTAAAGTGAAAACTGACTAAACATCTTGATTAAGAAGTAAAAATCTTGAGAATAAACACCCAAAATACAGTATAAAGTAGAATTGCCATCTACTCAATTTCAAATGATACTATTTATAAATAATATGAAATTGTAATCATGTACGATGGTTTATTATATTTCACATCACGAATTATTTATCTAAACTAGTTAATGATCTATTAGAGCAATTTGTGAGAAGTTAGAAATCGAAAAAAATAGTCAGTGACGCCTAGAATCATTCTAAATTCCGTCGATTTCAATGTGTTTTTAGAAAAAGACGTTGAAAATATGTTTATAAGAGATTCCGAAAAAAATTCCTTCTTTTTAAATTTACAATACTTAAACTGAGCTTAGTGTATTTGCATCCACTCTGCAAAGTATGTATTTTGACAAATGCCCTAGTAATTTAAGCAATCTTCTAAATTATAGTAGAGATGATTATGAAGGGGAAGAAGAAAACACGGAAGGGTAGAGAAAATTGTTACTGGTTGGTGACGCCCTCCTGACTGCTGATATCCGATGCCCTAAGTCTTGTCCTTTATTTAAAAATGGAATGTTTGTACGCATTGGCTTCGGATATGGGGACTGAGAACATGGAGTACTTGAGTATTATCATATGACCTCCTATAGATATTTAATTAATTAGCTGATTAATTATTTAGTTATTTGTACTCATTCATGTAGAATGTTGGAATTACGTGTCTGCTAAATACTTGGACCGTATTTTTGTCTTAAGATTCGTTAAGGCCCTCAAATGTCAGCGATATTTTTCTACATTATAATATTAAAAACAACTCATCACTGGAAATAGAGTACTAAAGAGCATTATAGGTCGGTATGTCTAAGCCTGTTCATTTCTCAGAAACTCGAGGTTTTTCTCAGCCGAGTGCCTGGCCACAGTGCAGACTGTCTGTCTGATGGTGCATCATGGTCCTTTTGAGTTTCTACTACTTTAAGCCACTCTAATCTTAAGACGGATTGTTATGACGGCGCAAATAATTAATTACTTGAAAGAATAATGAGAGAGAAAAATAAGAGATATCACATCGAGTCGTCCATAGATAGGCAATAGTGGTTTCCATATAGCATTGATATGTGAGATAGAAAATTCTATATTCAGTGATTTTTAGCCGATTATAGATAAATCTGAAGTATTTCAATTGCAATCGCAAATTCAGAATCATTTGTTATGCGATTATAGTAATAGGAGTGAACTTATAAAAACAAGAAACAACTGAACCACCTACTGGGACAGAAGCCCTTATAAAAAGTACTATAATAGATGAGGTAACTCGATTAGCTGAAGCTGCTAAAGTCGAAAACGTGATTTAAGAAAAAGCAGTCAATTTGCAAATAATGGAAATTAGATAGATAATATAGAGAACGAGTCAAATGTAGATGAGAAATGGATCGATACGCCCGCGGCGAGACCGCCTCCACTCACACACATACATATAGGGAGGGGGAGGAACCAGAGAGCACTGAACAAGAACAGAATTGTGATAGGAGAAGGGAAAGTAATGAAAGTAAATGAAAAGTAAGGAAAAGATGAAGGATAGTGAGAGTGCGGAGTCTCTTGAGTTGAGAAAAGAGATAATTGCAGGTGGGGGTAAGAGGGAAGTAGGATGAAGTGAAGCTTGAGGGACAAAAAAGCAGCGTGGAGTGTGGGGGGTAAGCAAATTGAGAGGATCGGTTGATGTGTTAAATATGCCATTAATATAAGAGGGATGGGCGAGGTAGCAGAAAGCTTAATATTCCGTATATGTATTTAGCGCAAGTATGGGTAATATAAGTGGAAAGTAAATTAGTGATAACAAGATGGGTAAATATATTAGAGAGAAATGCAATATGCATTTATGCATATGTAAAGCAGCCTGACGTTCAAAGATCAACTTAGTAGACGTTTTTCAGTTCGGAGCAAAGCAATGTCGATGAGAACGATGATACATAATCACAACTGCAAAAACACCACCGAAATTAACTTGATTTAATTCTAACAAATTCAATTCCCTCACATAACTGATATCAGTCGTAACATTATCACGTAAAAGGATATTTTCACTAGCCATTGTCTCATTGGTTACATCAGTTATTTAAAAATGTTGGCAATTGAAGATTCTGAAGAAGAAATAAAGCAATCTATGATTGAGGCCATTCTTCGAAGATTGAATAAGAAGCGGAAATTATCGCATATTCACAGAATGAGTTATAATAGATGTTAAGTACATTGTAAAATACAAGCGAATGTAGCTAAATCTAGATATATTCAGCGGTAACTACTCGCAGATTCTACTATTTATAGATGGATTATTGTTTAATCTACTATCTTCGTTCACTTTTCACTAGGCGACGACTATCGACAATAGGATAACCAGTATAACTTCCCACAACAAAGCTGCACAATTGGCAAAGCCAATCTTTAAGTGCATTGAAATAAAGATAAATATTTTTTTTTGAAGTAGAAAAGCACAGTTTAGATAGTATAGTAGAACTGAACAAAAGGAATGAAACTCATCAATTTTCCTATTTAACCAGGAAGTAAAAGTAAAGTTTTAATGCAAAATGATAGTTATAACTGTTAGAATAGCCAAAAAGACGCATCGATCACCAAGAATAATGTTACGCCAGAATATACATCACGGTGATGCAAGACGATCGTCACAGAAAGCCTTGATACAGGTGATATTGCCATCCTATTCATAGCCTGCGATTTGTTTGGTCATTGATCAGCACTTCTAGACGCAGGTGGAACTTAAGAATGACAATTTATAAGCCTGAGATCGCTAAAAATTACATAGTCTAAGATGAATGATTACTGGGAAGAAATAGCACAAGGTTTTTTGTTTCTGAACGTGAACCCAATGATCTACTCTGGAAAAGCACATGTAAAATCTCGGAGGAGGATAATCTCCGATTATGTATGCGTCGTGGGAAACTCCAAGAAATGTGTCAAGATCTGCATTGCAATGCGATGGATAATTAGACGAAACCCTAGGTTCCTACTAGTACGTTAGCCTAAAGCTAAGAGAGGAGCAGGGAGATAGCGATATTGAGTATCTGAATAGATTTTCAGAAACACGATTAAACACTTATTTCTTCGCCTTTTAGGTGTACTCTACTTCCCGGAAAGCTACCAAATCTCATTTAATTTCCGCCTCATTTAATTACACAGTGTAGTAGTGAGTGACTTGAGCGACAACTTGGATCTGAGTCAAAAAGCTTCGCATCCACGGGATTCTCGTCTTAAGCTCTGATATTCTTTAAATCTCTATAGGCTTCAAAATCTATCAAAGATCGCAAATCCGCTACACGTTTATAATTTAAAAGAATTTTTCTTAAAATAAAGCCGATAGGCATACATTTACATTTATATTTTTTGTCAGCTCAAATAAAAGTTATGAAAAGAAATAAAAGTTTAAAATATTAAGCTAAATAATAGAAAAAGTAGAGAGTTGCTAAAAATAGTTCGAGAAGCAGGGTGTGGTCAGCAGCGGGCATCCTAGGCGCCATTCGGCTAGTGTAAAACAACGACCAGACGCCTACAGCTAGTAGAAATATACAAATACTATAAGCCAGGCAGTCGAATTCTTATTATTCTCCCTTACATGTGCATAAATATTTCATCCCTAAAAAGTCTAATAAACTAATAAACACCATACCGCTGGCATGTTTTTCTCAGTGCTAATTTCATACCCAGCATATACACATATATTTATATACCTACGATGTAATTAAGAAAATTACTAACGTAAATTTATGATGATTAAGAAAAACGAATAAGTGCACTTAATTCTGTTAGTTGTATGGTTTCAAAACTCTTCAAGCGAATATGCAGATTTTTGGTGTCACCATCTGAGTTCTGGTTATGAATTACAAATTTTTGTTATGAAAATGCAGCGAAGATGTAGAGAACGAGGAACGGTCGACTACTACGCCAATAAAATACAATCATAAGAATGGATTTGCCACTTCAAATGATTGCTGTAAAATATGAGATGAAATGATTGAGGAAAATGTAAACAACTGTTCACTATTTTATTATTCCTACTTAAATACATCATTTTTGAAGACCAAGATGGACATCTTCCATTCTAGTAATTCTCTAAGTGAAAATGTTAAACTGAGCCAAATTCTGCCTTCAGCAAATCGTTAAAACATCAACGATCACCCATCTTAATTTATATTTACCACTTAAAGAGTTTTTTTATCACGAAAACGAAAAATATATCTATTTCTACTAATATCTGATACAGTTTAGTCACAAGATTCAGAGCGTAAAACGGGAAGAGTACAGAACAACCAGCATTTTTATGTCGATAGGTGCGCGAATATTAAAATATGCCAAAATAATCTAAATGCTTCCAACAAGTTTTTCAGCGTCATTTTGTGGTGTGCTGAATTTTAAAAATGGGCAAAAAAGCAATATCAAATACATGACAATAAACAGTGAAAACCTAGGAAGTGTGATAGGACTGGGAACGTTAAAAGGCATTTGAGAATAGAATTCTTAGACGAAAAAATTAATAATAGAGAAGTTGAGTGACAATATGACACGCATACGAGTCGTCATTGCCGGAAACAGAATAAATAACACAGTATTGTCTCTGAAGAAAGATACCGATGGGAAATATAATGAATATGGTATTGGAGTAGTGGTGAGGATATTAGGGAGAAAAAGGTAATAAGATGTTAAAAAGAAAATATGAATGAGAGATTGCCTCATGTGTTATATAGAATTGAAAAGACGAACGAATGAGAGAATGGGAGCTAGTGAAAGTGAGGGGAACAGCGAGGCTCTACTAGAACAAACTGGACTATGTTTGGGAGTTGAGATTTTGGATAATTGTCATGACCTGCAAACAACTACTATGGCCGTTTATGTTATGGCACATGCTGTTGTTGTCGGCTACTAGTAGCATAAAAATAGGACTGATCATTCCATTTTGGGTGTCCGTTGGGAGACTTGTGCCAAAAACACACTCGGTAGTAAACCAAAATATTCACTGACACCTATTGTTCAGTAATTTCCTAGACTCGATGGATAAATAAGTTAGTGAAGAACTCTAGTTTAAAACAAAATGAACCAAACTAGTCAACTTGAACTTTTCCCGCTTCTTGCTATGGTGGCATCAGTTTAAAATATTAGCCTAAGATGTTCGAAATCAATATATGTAGAAATATGTCACATTATAGTTATAGTAAGAAAAACTAGGCTAAAGTAATAGATCAATAATACAATTAATTAATAGAGTTCTAGAAGATTCTAAAATAACGAAATATCACAGTAATTATGTATTCAAGTCTATTTAAAATTCTGCTTAAAATAGTGAAAATAAGTATTAGATTGAAAAATTCAACGGTTAAAAGATTCAGATCTTAATTAATGCTATGATTCGCAATAATATTAATAAATTAGTGAATATATAACAAGAGAGAGACCGGTGTACTGTCGAAAACAAGATGTGATTAAAATAGCTATAGGCTTGATTTTTGGAGGTCCCACTGGGAAAATGATCTCATAAACACATGCCGACCAAATAAAATATAAATCTCTCGGGAAATGCTGACTATTGTCGTATGTCATTACTAGACTATTTTTGGATGCATATCATTCTTCAATCTGTGTAAAGAGGAAGAAGAGGAGGAAATGGAGAAGGGAATGGGACGTTTGGGAACGAAAAACAGGGCATACAATAACGATATTGAACCGATGATGACCAATAAATTACATAGCGCTAGTAAAACTAATACAAGAAATCTAATGATTACCACAATTATTATGATCTTTTGCAAAAATACGAAATAAACATTAAAAGAGAGAGAATGGTGAATAGATAGATAAATATAGCCAAAGCCGGTAAATTTCAGGTATGAAATTCATTAAATTAAATTGATTGAACTGCGATATGCATCTTCTGAGCATGTGGGCGCAGAATTGATCTCCATGGTAATATTTGACCTACAACTGTGTACTTCCGTAATACACTTTCAATGCAAAATATAAAAAATATTTTTTCACAGCTAAAAGGCACATCATATTGAATTATGGAGAAGTTTGCTACTCTCATTTCTATCAAGGTTTTTCAATCGTCGAAAAGTGGCTGGATATTAATGGATATCGTTAAAAGCATTCATTAGTTACCCATTTGTATAAAATCCTCATGTACATCTTGAAACTGATCTCCAGTCTCTTGCGCTTTGAAACCCGAGACGAATATTGATTTTCCTTCTTGCAGCACAGTTTCAATGACACTTTCTAATTATCGGAGCCGATAATAAACAATTTAACCCAACTGGCTGATCATGAAGCACTTTTTGTTAATATTTATTTAACAATTACTTCTAACAAGTAATTCGGTGACAATTCAGTGCAAACTTTATTAAGCTTATAATATAATATAATACCAAGCTATTTTAGATCAAGATTGAATAATCGGTTACGATCCAATACCTGCCTCGACCTTCACCCACCTCCGCTCGTTGACCCGACGCCCCAATCTTCAACTCCATCCTACTTGTTTCTCTAGTGTAATTGCTTTACTTTCCTCGTGACATACGCTCTATTTAATTAAAGAGCAATTAATGATTTTTTACATTTCAATCTGACTCCGTTAAAATGAACTTTTCAATCAGTTCTAACACTCTATTTACCGTAACACACCAATCGATCAAAAATGTCTTTTTAACGCGCAAAGAAAATAATTTCCGGTTATGTTCTTCTAAATGATTTTCGGCAATCATTTTGTATCTCTCATCCTAGTTGCATGTTCTCTTCTACAAATCATTTTAAATATCACCTTGTAGCAGTAGAATCACTTTGAATGTTTCATTTCTTCAAAAAGAGCACACAAATGCTTCCCAATAATTTATTGATGCTATTTCTGCATCGAATTTTATTCGTATAAACTCGTAATGCACATATTCACAAGAACTTAAGTTTATCCTTCCACTATCTGTCCAATTGTCTACAGAAAAGTGAGTGAGTGGGTATTATTTAGGAAATGCCTTATTCGTCGTACCTGGTCACTGGCGGTCTCGGCTTTCTAGGAACGGAGATTATCAAAAAACTTTTCCAATCCTCTACTTGCAACATAACAGTTTTGGACAATCTTCTGGGCCAATCAGATCTAGGACGAGTATGCATTAACTAGTTTTTAGTCGGCATTATAAAGTTAAATACTGCATAGATAAGAGTCACGAAATATTTTTTAGAAAAATCAAGAAGAATGATAGATTTCGACATTATAAATATAAAATGTAGTATTTATTTTTTATCATTTGTGCACTTAATAATAGTTAGGTTTACGGTGGAGACACTCCAAACTATTAATTTTATATGAAAAACGAAAATATTAGTATTTGGATAGATTTAAGCCGATAGAATGTTTCTATTCCGAAGACAAATGTACGAATACAAAAGACTGAAATATACGAAAATAAGACTTGCCAGATAAAGGAAGTACAACGCGTCTGTAAGCAACTGTTCTTGACATCCCAGCTAGGCAACTAATCAAAAACTAGACTTCCAATTTCCACAAAACTCAAACCAGTCACCTAACAAAATATTTTTGGGCCAAAAATAAATTTCCTTTCTCTTAATATTAAAAATTTAGATTTCGTCTTCAATACTGGACTCCGAACGCTTTTCACTCGTGATTGGGGACGTTGTTAATGAGCAATTGGTATTAGAGACACTTAAAAATTATGAGGTGAATATCAATATTAATATTATACGTTTAAGGTTACACTATTATTATTATTTTAAAGAAATTGACTGATCCAAGATTATCTTATCATGACACATAAAATCGTTTTTCGATAAGTTATTAGACCAGCTAAAGATTAATCGAAACTTTTAGATTTTCAGGTGGACTGTGTGATCGACTGTGTCTCTCGGTCAATGTGTGCTATATCGAAATCGCCTGTTAAAGGAGCACAGAATGCAATACAAGGCATAACACATGCTCTGGAAGCGATAAGAAACTATGGACAGTTGAAAAGCTATGTTCTAGTCAGTGGACAAAGTGTGAGTATGAATGGTGCTCATTTTCGACGAGTTTTTCTCTAGTATTGACTTAAGTGTTTGTGGATGCATGAATTACATTTTACCTCAGAAGACTGGAGAAAAAAGTGTTGTAGAATAAGTGGAAGGACCAAAACCTTCTGCACTTTTGAATAACAAAAGCACATCACGGATATGTAGTACATGAGTGTGTTTGAACCTAATCTAAAACTTCAGGTCTACGGTCGCAACTCCTCTCAGTGTGAGTCAGAGCCCCTCTCGCCCATCTCCCTAGAGGGAGCGGCGCTTATGGGGGCCGAAGCCATATTGCATTCCTATGTCATCTCTTACCGACTACCTTTAACCATTGTCAGATTGAGCAATGGAATAATTGTACCTAATATGATGGAGAAAGTTGAAAAATCAGAGACGGGTAACTCTATGATCTTAGTAAAAATATTATAACTAACTTTTAAATCTTTATTTCCTGTAGTCTATCTACTAAGTAGTTACACAGGTCTGTTAATTCTACGTATTCAGCCATGAACTTAATAACTGCATCGGATGTTGTTCTTGGAATTCTTTTGGTCGCTGACAGACCTGGTAACGCAGAAGTGTGGAATATTGGGGGGAAAATGGATTACGTACCCCTGGAAGTCAAAAAAGTTAGCCCTAAATTTACTTAGTGCTCAATTTTTGTGCATATAATATTCGTTTTCCAATTATGCAGAATGTTGTGTTTAGCTTCTTAGTGGAGAAACTTCAACTCTGAGTTCAACTAATTCAGTTTTCAAAACAAATAAAATTGTTAAAGAACTTGGATTTGGAACAACTGGGAACGTCATTGGCGGTAGATACTTATTTTTCCATATATTTGTTAAATATCTATACTTTGTTGTAGAACTTATTAATAAAATAGGACTGTTATGGTAAAAGTAGCTTATCTATTTCAGCTCTCAGAGATTCTGAGACAATGTCGATGTCTAATCCTTCCACGAAGTCTATCGCAAAAATCCTTGTATACGGTGGAAAAGGCTGGATAGGGCAACAATTTGTGGAGTTGCTTTCTAAGGAAGGAATAGCTTACGAAGTAGCAACTGCACGACCCGGTTTCGATAAAGATGACCTGATCAAGGAGGAAATTGTACGTGTGGCTCCGAGTCATATCGTGTCTATGATAGGAAGAACTCAGGGAGAGGGTTTGTGTTAAAAAGTCTATTGTCTTATTAAACAGAAAACAATCTATAGAATTAATTATTTTTATGTGGATTACATTTCATGTCGAGACTGCTTTATTTGAACTTGACTCAAAACAATGCTCTGGTCAGGCACTATTTGTTGGTGGAGCCACCTGTATGTAAATGGGTCACCCCGTTCCACTAGATATTATGTATAAATATATAATTAAAATTTCCAGGGATCAACTCCATCGCTTATTTGGAAGGTGGCCCCGACAAATTGAAGTTAAATATGAGAGACAATTTATATGCACCTTGGATCTTAGCTAGTATATGTGAAAAAATGAATATACATTTCACTTATTTGGGAACAGGGTGTTTATTCAAATATGACCAAGACCATACATTTGACGGCCCTGGCTATACTGTGAGTGTTTATGGTTTGTAAAATTGAATCAATGTCTGCATAAGTCACAATTTTGTTGTAGGAGGAGGACGTAGGTAACTATGACGGTACTTCTTATTCTGTCGTCAAAAGCTTCACCGACCGATTGTTAAGGCATTTCAAAAACACTCTTCAGTGCAGAATTCGGCTCCCTGTAAATTATGAAGCAGATAGTAGGAATTTGGTGGCCAAAGTATGTTTACAGTTGAAAATGCTATTAAAAAACCATTTAAACTTCATAACACCTAGGTATAATTGGTTAAATCACTAACAGTATTTATTGATATGAACTATAATTGTCTAAAAGTAGTGATTTATAATGCCGATATCCCATCTTCAATGCAGGAATCATCTTACCTAAGCTATTTCTATGGAAAGTATAATTATCTCCTAGCAAGTTCTCGAATATAGTTGGTTAGGTGGCGTACCTAAAAGAATTTGGTCTCGTCACTTTTTTATTGCTGCACCTTTAAAACAACCGACAGACTTCGAAAATAAGCTAATCGTAAACATACATCAATCGGAGCTAGTGTTTCTACGTAAGAAAGAACAAATCAAACAAACAAACACTTGAAGTATTTGATCAGTGGAAAATTACCGCTGGTTCACTTCACCGGACTTTGGAAAGCTGAAAGGTCACTCCTCAGTTAAAATTGGATACGACAGTAGTGAGAGATGGTTACGACTTGAGGCCTAATAATAACTTATAAGAACCTATATAAAAATACACCTAGCTGGGATGGCTTTCCATCATCTCATAACTATACATTTGCAATAAAAATTATTAGTACTTTTAAAAATAATAGTAATAATGTGTTATTATCAACCTTGACAGCAGTTAGTTCTTCGACATAATAGTTCACTATCTCCATTAGTATTCCACTTCACTCCGGAAAATTGAGACTTATTATCTTCAACCAGAAATGTCCTTAACTATTGATTTTAACTCCTTTTTTATATTATTACTTAAGTGTTAATATTTTAATTTAATAGTATACAAAAATAAATGCTCTAAAAAAAGCTATTTTTAGAAACTCTAATTTGTGTTTTTTAATTTCTTCATGGAAGTGCATTTGAAATTACTTAGTTAATGACGTTCAACAAAGTGCTAGACATTCCTAACTCCATTACCATTTTGCCAGACTGTTTACCAATACTCTTGGATATGGCTTTGAAAAGGTTAGTGATTTTTAAGGCTTAAAATAACATTCTGGAATCGATTGCACCTGTGTGAATCTTTGAGAAAACATTATCACATACGGAACTTTTTAGAGAAACGGGAACAATCAATTTGGTCAATCCAGGGGCCATACGCTTTCCTGAGATATCAGAACTATATCAGAAAATGATTAATACCGACTGGCAATACGAAATCCTTACAGCGAATGTTCGTTTATTTCCTGTTATGGAATGTATTGTCTTGATATTAACAATAATATTGCCAACAAACTTATGCCGAGACAGATTATCCATAATTGTGCACCAACAAATAGAATGTTTTGCTCTATGATCTACCAGTGACTCTGTGCAAATTACGATATTTTTCCACCCAACAGTAATTAAGTTTAACTGCATGTGATTTTAGCCCGATTCGGAACTCGTTCGAACGCGTTCCCACTGCCGTCTCAGCACTACTAAAATCGAGAACAAGTATCCAGGACTACGGCCAGCGAAAGAAGGAGTAGTACAAGCACTCCAACAGATAGCTGCGAAGAAGGGCATCCGGATGATCTACCAAGCTTGAGAAGAACATTTATACTATGATATTACTTCACATTATTGTCGTTCTCATGAAATACAAATGAAATCACTTATACATGGTTTTTCACTCATAATCTATATTTCATTTTGAGACATGCAGTCTAACACCGTGCTTGATTAGCACCCTATTATTTGAAATCGGAATCAACATGTGTCCTCTTTAGAAAGGCCTTATTTTGACTTTATGCATCTCTTTTTATTTGATTCATCAATAAATACGACATTATGGCATATCTATATATAACTATGCATAGAAATCACAGTTTAAGCGAAGTAAAAATACTCCTTTCTTCCTAATAGAAAGCCTAATCTCTCACTCTCTTCTCATTTCTCTCTCTCTCTGTCAAATCATGTTTTTGATCCCCATATTTGACCTCGTCCGCGGGTGTGCCTATTTGCCTCTGCGTCTAACTGGAGGCCTCGCCCGCGTCCTCCGCGAGGGCCCACTCTCTCGTCCTCTCTCTTCTGTCTCGGCCTTCTGCCGCCCCGTTCTCTCTTCGACCGGCCCGTTCCTTGTGCCTATTGATTGGCCCTTCGTCGCCCGCACTACATAGCCGATCACCGTCTCATTTCTTTTCCTAGTTATGTCGATTTCTAATTACTGCTATTTACATGTGAATACCAAACAGTTAAATGTAGTACAACATGAAATTAGCCACGCACAGCAAAGCACAATGTCTATTATAGTTTCGGATATTGGTGTTGATTGCGCGTTGCTCGATAAAATAGCATAATTACACTGAATCTATTGTGTCCCATCAATCGACTAATTTCGTGTAACTATGCTTGTTTATTTTCAATCCCAATTATTTCCAGCACAATGAGCGCTATCTCAACTGATGAAACAAATCCAATGCGACTAGCCAAAAAGGCTTGGAATCACCTCGGACTCTTCACGCGACAAGAAGCTATTGAGGTGCAGTATTGTCTTTATAAATAACGCTGCTGATGTGTTATAGTAGTACCTCATCATTTGTGCTATTATTTTTGCTGGTATTCTTACTAATTTCAGTGTTTATGTTGTTTATTTGGTGCGTGTCATTACCTATTGTGTTGCTTTAGACGTTTTTTATACCAATGAGAACAAAGTGGGAAGTGTAGCATCGGAAACTTGCCGTAGATTTCAACCGCATCATGAAAACTTCTGTTATTCGGCTAAATTGCTCCAAACTCTTGCTAAGCGTGAACAGTCTGCAACAGACTCTTCCATTTGTGGAAGCCTTAGCCTAGAGAAATGACAAAAGTAATCCATTCGATAATTGCTACACATGTTAATTATTTGATAACCCTTAGTGTTCTTCTTTAGGTGTATTTTCGTTTATTGTAGGTTTCCCTTTAAAATTTCAGCTGCTTTCTGAGAAGTTAGTATCACAAAAACGTCGTGTCCTAATGAAGGACTGCGTACGAATCATCTACTACTGTCACGTCCAAAGGTCAAGTGGATGTAGGTATGAGATGAGTGTATGCGTGCCAAAGGATAGTGAGGAAAAGGTGCTTATTTTTCATTATATATCATCTGATACGAATTTTAGACTGAAGAGAATTCTTTAGTTGTAAATTTCCCCATTATCTCCTTAATATATGTGGAAATTATTTCATAAATAGTTCTAGTTGCGCATCGATGATTTTAATAGTCATACGTGTAATCCCGATGAGTCCCGACTCAAGCGAAGGGCGAAACCACAATTAGAAGACTTCGACAAGCCAATCGAAAAGAGGAAAACGGCAGCACAACTTAATGCCGCTAAAGAAGAATGTAAGTCTACCTACTCTCAGTAGTAGTCATAACACTTCAACAAGCTCTTAAATGAACGTCTTACTAAGTTTTCTGGAATTTCGTCTCACCAATTCTCTGATCTATCTAGCGATAATTTAAAATAAGTGGTATACATGCTTATTATCTTAAGCCATCGTTTATTCTCTGGGTGACTCTATGGCAAGTTTCTTTCACGGCCTCAGTGACCAACAGTTCGTTGATGGAGAGATCGATTTGGAGCACGTATGTACTCATGAAAATCATTATTATTTCATTGA
Source organism: Heterorhabditis indica (assembly GCA_020740425.3). Taxonomy (NCBI): domain Eukaryota; kingdom Metazoa; phylum Nematoda; class Chromadorea; order Rhabditida; family Heterorhabditidae; genus Heterorhabditis; species Heterorhabditis indica. Next base: position 377,762 of record JAJAVP010000018.1, read on the forward strand.
TTCTTTATACTCTTAATATGCGTATTTCCAAGTTCACTTTCTTCCTTATCTTATCATTATTTAGTTTTAGTTTTCCATTGTAAAATGGTTAATTTCCTGTAGGATTCATTTCCCCATACTGATGTAAACCTGCCTACATCTTCTTCCTCAGCAAATGATGATCTTGCACGATTTATATCACAAATTGGGGACACTTCAAAGAGGGTATACTTATTAGATTTTCTTCTGATTACTTGATTTTTTAGATTTTCTCTTCCTCTACTACTTTTTTAAGGCTTCAATTATAAGTCAATCTAGCCATTCACGTGTATGGAGTACAGTAGATATAGATGTAGTTGATTTCTCCAAGCGACCTGACGGACCATTTACCTATGTTTTCCATGCAAAAGATGGGGTTAGACTATTTATAAAAATATTACTGTATATATACTCTTCAACGAAATTTATTTTGCAATTAACGTGTGACGTACTAAGGAATAATAAAAAAGATTATGGAAGATAAACTACTATAGGCCTCGCAGTATACATATGCGTATCCGATGGTAAGCAACCAACCGGAAGTCGTTGGCGAAGCATTGTTAATAATGTTGTTTCAATTTGGATCACCTGAGGCCATCAAGCTTGATCAAATATATCGAGGTTATTTTTTAATAACATTCCATAATAAAATATACAAAATATTGCAAACTGTGAAGAATGATCTGAATATTATTTAAATAGACCTAAAAGTTCGAATTAGTTACTATTGCAGTATATCCTAGAATTATTGTACTTCACTCTAATTATAGACCAATGTTTTTAATGACTAGTATATATAAAAACAATAGAATAGAAAAGGGCTACTGATCTTTAAGCGCGTACATAATTTTTAAAGAAGCTGTAATTTGAGGCACACCACTTGAGAGTATGGTGGCTGAGAAATTTCCGGAAGTGCATATACTTTACTATATTCAAAACAGAAATAAACAGGGTATGGTGATGACAAGGTTTGTTTTAAGATGAATTAGTTTATTGTTTTTTTGATCTGCTTATTTTTTCAATTGACGAATCAACTGGTTCTTTTCGGCTTTCTATTTGGCCGCTAATTTTATATAAAGAAATAATTTCCTTATTTATGACTATCGGATTCAGGCGCGAGGAAACGATGATTAAGGAACGTATTTTCGCTTGGCTGATGGAGAACAGCAAACTGGGTTGGGTGAAACATTTAAACGAGATCAAACATGCTCATAACTCAGAGTGGATTGACGAATTGGGTTTGTACTAAAACATCTCTAATGATTATGTATAAAATAATAGAATAGCAGATTCGTTAAGAATTGTGAAGCACCGAAGCGGTGAAACGCGAAAAAAACGTAAAGTAAAAGCTACAGATACTCCCCTAGATGGTTCACCCTTCCAAATTCCACCTCTTCAGTATGGTTTGCTATCTTATTTTTCCGTACCTTACGCTAGTTGACAAATAATTGTTGTGTGTTTGCACTCTGTGTATCTTCAATGTTTTGTCGTTCGCAGAGAAAACTTTAAGTGTACTATATATAATGAAAAGGTGATTGATTTGGCTTAGGCTTAGATGAGGCGAACAGAAACCCATTTACTCCACCATAACTCACATCTGCGGAAAGACCCCGCAGATAGTAGCAAAATGGCGAGGAACCCAACCCTCACATCCCAAAAAATGAAGTGCGAAGCAACAACGGCCATTCACTTCAGTAAATCATTTTTTCAGTAATAAACCACAGATCCACTTTTCAGCATATCTTGTTATCTTGTTTTTCCGTACCTTACGCTGGTTGGTAAATAATTGTTTCGTGTTTACACTATGTGTATCCTCAATGTTTTGTCGTTCGCAGAGATAACAAATCCAATACTTCATTCATTAAATATAATCCATTTTTACGACACTATAACAATTAGTATTTGAAGAAGTAACATTGTGCCACCTTTTATGTAGAATTCATTTTATAAACATAACACGCTATTTTTGATTTTACTGGACTTCAATATTGCTTTGTGTATGAGAAAATCAGCATAAGTTGTCAATTATAACATATATTAGATGGAACTCCCATGGAACGCTTCTTTGGTCGTACACGACAACCGGAAAATCTACGTAAAAGGAAACATGATGGAGTGGATGGTCGAGAGGACGACTCACTCAGTGATACTTATACCACTAATTCCAATGGTGAGTTTATATAATAAAATGATATTTGATAACATTAGATAAGATGGATATAAAAGCATTTATTTGTCTTATTATAATAAATGTTCCTGAAGACATTATGTTTTAACTTATACAGTTTAATTAAGGACAGTTTTGACCAATTGCTCTGGTTTGTGAAACTTTCAAATTTTCCTATTGTCTTTTTAGTTTAATAATTTACTAATCTATACTTTGGCGCATATTGGGTTCACTTAACTGTAACAATTCTATTAGTGCTCTTTTAGGATGGATATTTCAGCTATTGTAACAGAATTTTTTCTTAAATCGTACAACAATCAGCATATACGTGCTATATTCGTTTCAGATCTTCGTGAAGACTTCTCTTTAACATCAGGAATTGTGAAATCCGAAGAATAGAAAATTTTTAAATAATTTAATATTGTTCCTAAGATTTTGTTATTGTATTTATGTAAATAGACCATTGGCATATTGATACTAGACAACGCGCATTCAATAGTTACGCCGCCTTAGTCGCTTTTATAACTGTGTACCACGAAACATCTTTCAAGTAGGGCCATGGCGACTCCTCAAAATTGCTGATGAACATTATAATCAGCCACCCTAAGGTATCCCGAGTGTACTATATTTAATGAAACGTGATTGATTTGGTAGTATTAGATGACATGGACAGAAATTGACCATTTATTCCACCATAACTCACATCTACGAAAAGATCCCACGGATAGCAGCAACACGGCGAGGATTCCAACACCCTCACATCCCAAAAAGTGAAGTAGAGGCCTAGTGTGATCAGCCATTCTGCCCTTCCTATGTCACCTCTTTATTATATCTTGTTATCTCGTTTCTCCGTACCTTACGCTGGTTGGAAAACAATTGTTTTGTGTTTGCATTCTGTGTATCTTCAATGTTTTATCGCTCACAGAGATATCAAAAATTCGAAGTTTGGTTTATTAAGAGAACTTATCGAATTAGGAGTGCCACTATGCTCATTATCTGCCCAATTCGACAACATTGTTTACACTAGGAATTGTGAAATTTAATGGCTAATAGAATTCTTAATATTTTCAGATGTTTCTAAAATTATTATAAACTGTAAAATACAGCTACAAATGCGTTTAATTCTGACAATATTTTCTTAGTTACTTCTTCTCAAGTAATCAAGAAATGATTTTCTCCCTAATCAGGTTTCCTTTGAAAATACTATAGGTGGACTTCAAAAATCTTATTCTTGCAAAGGATCAGATTAGTCAGTCCCTTCTGTAAGCAGCATAGCAGTGGGTTCTTTCTAGATAAGAAAGTATTATCAATAATTCAATGTTCATTGGCGGATGGTGCACCAGTGGGTGACAGATATCACAGCTTTCGCATCTGTCTATTTGAAAATTTAACTGTTTAATTGTATGGGTCAATATTGAAAATCGTCTGATCGCCTGAAATTGTTCACATAAGTTAATTTTAGATATACTTCATTCTTTTGATATATCACACCGATAATTTATGCTGGCATAAACACGCTTCTCATACTAATAAGAGTAACATCGAATAAATCTATAATTAAGCCACTTTTTAAATTCCATACTCTAAGTGCTTCTACCGTATGCATTAATGCATAAAATAATTTCATCTACATTTAGCTTCGTTTTACGCTGTCAAGTCTTAGGTTTCACCACTGCATAATTTCTCTTCTTAGCTACAATAAACGCCGAAACACTAAAGAAATTAATCAAAGGTGGAGTTCGCCTCCGGAGTCCAACATTTACGTTTGTTCGTGAATTATCTTCACTTAAATGGCGAAGTTATATTTAAATAGGCTCTTATCGATGGGACAAAGCGGTTGAATTAGTGTCCAAAGCATTTAAATTTTTGCTTAACACCAAATTCATTTGATTTGTACAACGATATCACCACGTGAAATGCATCTTTACTAGAACTCTTTATTACAGATATATTTGGTTTGTAATATAACACATTGATGTCTTACACGTCACACGATCACACGTTAGAATAAAATCTGAATTTTCCCAGTCGAAGGTTTCTTAGAATGCGGATTGCTAGCAGGTACTACTAGCACTTAAACAATAGAATTCAGAGCAATGTCTCTGATGATTAAACTGTCTACTGTCAAAATTCCTAAATGTAATGGCTCAACGTCTTGAGCATTAATACTTATTGTGGCTATAACTGTGTGAGATCAGGAGAATTAAAACGCCTCACAAAATCAGTAACTTAGAATTCTATGACTATAAATAAATAGACATATCCATCGTAATTTCCTTTCAGTAGAAATAGCTTAAGATTATAATAAGAGTTGGGCAGGATCTGGCTAATTACCTGATTTTGAATTGCTTTCAAGTGAGAAAAATAACCGAAAATAATTGGTAATCTAAATAATGAAACAAAGCTTTGTCCAACAAATATAAAGCTGTGAAATGCATAGGAGGTCGAAGAAAGACGAAAGATATACAAATTTAACATGAACTACTCCTCAACTTCCGCCTCCTCGTCATCTTCGTCGTAGTCATCTTCTTCTTCTAAATCACATACGTCAACAATAACGTCGTCTTCTATTTCATTTAAAGATGGGATCTCATCCTGTGATGTTTCCGTAATGTGACGATCACGTGGAGCAATAATCTAAAAGTGAGAACTGTTGAATAAGTATTAAGAGTACAAACAGATAACCTTGCTTCTAGCTTTAGTTAAATGTTTTGCACATCATCACTTCTATTTGGGAACACGGCATTCATATACGGAAGCCTGGCAATTACTAAAAATATTAGTAAGCTTCTATTTATGAAGGTATAGTTGTTATTATAACAAGATATTTGATAACAGCATATCTGGCGATCACATATAGAGATGAAGACAGTAGAAGCAGCGATAATAAAAAATAAAATAGATAACTTGGATCTCTTGCCTAGGAAGACTCCTTCTAATTATATTTAATATTTTATTCTAATTAAAAATACAGCTATAGAGGTAGTTTCCGCGTTTACCTTGATCATATACTCAAAAATCGTTACTTGTTTTTCATTCGAAACAGTACCAAAATATGTTATACAGAATTATTTTTTGCAAAAGGAAAATATTTGGTAACTGACCTCAGTAAGTGTTCTATCTCTGTACTCTAATTTCTCCTTTACGGGGGAGATCTCAGTAGTATGTCGAATTCTTTTTGGACTGGAAGGTGATGGAGAGTGATGAGTGGGACGAGAACTAGATGAACACAATGCCTCATCGCTATCGCTCAAACACCTAAACAATCTTCAATTTTTTCAAATTAATTTTCCCTCACTTCCTTCGTCATTTATTATTTCTCATTCTGAATAACATCTAACCTTCTGATATCTCTATGCCTTTGAAATATCGAAAGACCGGCTTTAGTTTGATGCCTCGTGCTCATATGTCGTGTAAGAACATCTCTACGTCTCTGAGTTTATGAAAGATTTCATGTCAATCCATCCAGATTCAACCACCCACATAGTAACACTATTAAATTTTATGGTAAATAGACTGAATCTATTTAGGGATATGAAACTTATGGAAACTTTTTCTAAACAATGGCACATTTTAAAAACTTTGATAAGCAGCATAACCTTAGGAAGTTTATCAATATGTATCAATTACGAAACTGTTGATTATCAGAAGTTACGTTCTAAATTGGGATGTCGACACATTTAAAAACAAGGAATATGAAGAAGAGCTTGTGAGATGAAATTTTATCTATTTGTATTACATGTTTTTGTCCGAGTAAAATATTTCCTGCATAGCAAGTTGACGACAAAAGGACATTAATATCAATGTGTGAAAATTAGTTTCGTCCATAACTAGGCAAATGCACTGCTAATTTCACTCTTGCATGACCATTCGATAACTCAGCGCATCCTTGAAATAGAGCTACACGAGGCTATTTGGCTAGATGCTCATAAGAATTTGTGATGACATTAATCGGCAAATGCGACAAATGATACATTAAATAAAACTTATATAGGTAAACAAGCCTTTCTAAAATGAAAAAATTGATGCTCACATTCTCATGCAACACGCTGTTTGACAATTACCCACAATCAGACTGAAGTGGTACGCATATATACGGGAATGTTCAAAGTACTCCATAAGGTTCCATCTCACAATTGCCTTCCATATTGTAAATGCATTTATATCGACACTTTGGAGTGTGTAACTTCTAGCAATCAATAATTTTAAAGACTAATACTTGTAACATTCTGGAAATCTATAGACACTGAAGGAATTTGAGATGCCATTAAGAAAAATTACCGCTGCATAGGGGCAGATTGTGCATTGGTATGGCTTTTCATCAGTATGAGTACGTCGATGCGTCCGCAAATGATCGGATCGGGAGAAATATCGACCACATGCATCACACCCAAACGGTTTCTCTCCTGTATGCCTTCTGAGATGCCTGAACGTATTTATTTTACTTAATCATTATATATTCATCAATACTCAACACTCTTTAAAATTTAAATCATGAATATATTCATTGTAATAAACGAAAAAATATTTATACAATAGAAGAAAAAAATAAGTGAAATTGTTCAGACAAGATGAAGCTACTAAGTCTTAATCGCGAATTAGTGTGATTCAGTGGTACTAGTTCTCCTCATTTGAATGCTTTTCTCTATTATTTTTGTCATTTTACTACTTGTCTCTTCGTAACGCTTTGTTCCTGTTCTCTTTTCTCTCCATGCCTATGTTTCTAACATTTTATATTATGCAGAATTACCTATAATTTCCTTTCCTCCGCAAATGCATTCGGTAGAGGGCGTGTGATCTGTTATCAGAAGGTAATCGTCATGTCATAAAATGCCTAGTTCAGCGGAATAAAATCATGTGCAAGTTTTGCATGTGTTGACGCAACAATACCATTTTAACTTCGATCTATGTTATAAAGAGATAGAAATGGCCAACTGTAGACTGGAAAAGAGGAACAGTTGTTCGATAGAAACTCGAATGACACACTACAGATGAATTCGTGAATCAAAGTGAATACTCAGCTTTACCTTCGCAAATCATATCCTGTTGTTCCCACAATAGATGACTAAAACTAATTAGCAAGAATAGATCTAATCTTACAGTAATTAATTATGCATAGAATCACTTAACCAGCAACCCTTTAGTATTATATAGAAGATTCTCCGACTGTAAATATTGTTCAGACAACAACCAATTGAAAGTCATTTTATGGCACTTTGCGCTTACAATGAAATGCTACGAAATTCTACTTGTAAATTTTCGGATTTTTTAAGAATACTTTTGTTGAAATAGATACGTTTACTTGATAAGAAGTACATTACTTCGTTTTCTGATACAAATGTTAGCTAGGATCAGGCACAGACATATCATTCCCTATATAACACGAGATAAAATGTTTTCTGGAATGTTCCCTGCCTAAAAACAGTGAGTTTGTATTTAAATCTATACAAACAAGTTAAGCTATGAACTTCACGAAAAAATTTTTATTGGATCGGATGTCACGCCGCTTCCTGACGAGCAAAATACGAAAATCGGATCCACTCAGACTTAACTTAAACGGGGACAGTTTCCTAACATTAGCATTTAAAATAATTGTTTTATTCTGAACCTTCGCTTGACAGATGATGACATCACCTAGCACAACAACAGACCCCCGCGAGACCCTCGTAAGACCATTTGGCAACGAAATTATGTTGTAAAATGACTGATATCTTCTGTCATGGGTCGTTCAGACGCATCGCTTCTGATAAGCAGCTGATATAGGGTTATCAATATGATTTTGCAGAATCACGTGAGATGTCTGAGAAAAATGCCTAAACGGCAGCGCAAATCGCACTTGTTGTGTTCTAGGCGCCAATTTGAATCTCAGTAAAACAAACGGGTCGCCTAAAAGCTTAACCTGCCATCATATTAACATTTAGCTTCAAGAATATGTATAGGATCTTTGAAGATTATATATTATTAAGTAACCTCATGTTAATCTTAACTAATGGAGCATTAGATAATATTAAATAATTTATAAAACTAACCTAGATAGGATATCTGGCCGTTTGAAGTCCTTTTTACAAATACCACAGTAATACTGCTTTTTGTCTTCATCATCAGCAATAACATCCGATGAAATAGAACTGGGTGATTTCTGAGCTTCTATCACGAAGTTGCCAGACAACGTTTCGAGGGAGTTTGGAGAAACCCCCAAATAATTTGGCGAAGTGCCGAGACGATAAGATTCACCTGATGAAAGTGGACTCGAGAGAGATGGCGAGAGCATCGAATGCCGATTCGAAGTGTATAATAGATACTGCAAAATGATTTCTTAATATTAAATCTAGAGATGTTTAAAACAGGTAAAAGAAAAACCTGTCACGAACGTGTGTTAATCTTTCTAAAAATAAGTGGCATTAGGAAAAATTTATAAGTGTGTCATACAATGATTTTAAATAATTGATGATTAATTTGGAAAATAGACGCAAATGTGTCTCATCTTGCTGAATTTTATAAATAATCTGTATCATTTCTCACGTTAAAGACCTACTAACCATCGTATAGTTACGTTCCCCGATATCTTATACATTTTAGTCTTTGGTAGATTAATCTCACTCATCGATTATGATTTAATCCCATGAAATGACAGATAATTTCCTACGCAACCTGGAATCGACATCCGTATTTTTGTGTCTGCGCAATCTCGTTGGGAGCCAATCTTAAACAATTACTCACTAGTCAACATTAATTTCAGTTTGATAATCTATTTATGTCTAGTACAGAATGTAAATACCACTCGACTGTGGTAGTATTTATTTGTAAACATTAGCTGTTCTTAGAGAACCTAGACAAAGCTCTCGCTGACAAAAATAATAGCAAGTGATAAGTGTTTAGACTATCAACAGCTATCACTCATCCGCTAATTTATCGTAAAAAAAACTGCATCTTTAATTTCTATAACTTTTTTAAACATAAAAATGGGGAATATTAGTTTTTTCCACATAACTCATGTGCTTACCATAAGTGTATCAGTACGGAAAAGCAATTTATGGGGATGAGAGGACGGAAAAATAGCAGATAATTATCCATAAACTTGCAAGTATGTTCTATAATTTGAGTTGCAAAGAACGGTAAATGAAACCATAAAAATGCAACACATCCAATACGTTTAAAATGATTTGCATTAGGTAGGCTTATGTGCTAGGTTACCTCGTGATGTTTGCGCTTAATAAGGAGACGATAAACATTGAAACGCTTAATATGGGATGTTTATGTTTAAAATGTGACGTAACAATGCAGAAAAATGATCAGCTACCTGGCTATTTAGTATTTTATCCAGTGTATTGTCTGGTACAGAAACACTAAGTTGATGTACGAATCTAGGAGGAATCGGGAGAGATTCGCTACGATCTACCGTCAGCTGGAAGTACTTAAAAGTGAGTGAAAAATATATATAAAGTAAATATGAGTGCAAGACTGAGAAAAGTGAAGAAGTCTGGTAGTGAAATAAATTATTTCTAAGAGATTGCTAGGATATAAATAAAGAAGTAGATATGTTCACATGGCTATCCATCGATCTAGTTGACTGTATAACGGATTCTTTTCGTTGTAGGACAGGATGTTTATTTACAGAATCATCGTCCCGCTTTCTTACTGCTTTTAGGATATCCTTTAGTTTTTCAATATCTTTCCCTGACGACAGTGGCAGATCAAATGCGCTAGTCATCTCGTCTTTTGACGCTTCTGAAAAAAAAACCATTCATTTATTAATAAGCTCTATGAATACACCTAACAATCACTGAGTGACACGCTTATATCAATAGAATAAAATGCAAGATTAACTTCCATATCCATTACATGTATGACAGTACAAAAGCAGAATGAAACAAAAATTAGATAAAGATAACTATATATTACAGAAAGATAAAGGAATATATAGGAAAATAGATAGTAAATGAGTGGTAGATAATAAGAGAAAAGTGAAAAAAGTTAACATACATTTGGACGATGGGGAAATACAACGAAACTCACCATCTGAACTTCTTCTAAAAGGGACGTGATCGAAAGTGAATCGACTTCCTTGATTTGTACTATTTGATAGCGTTGGAGTCGAGAACGTAGAGTCATACACGTGAAGTGGAGAGAGTCCAGGCGGTGAGAGCGCCATTACTGTTGATGGGACTGAAGTTGGATGTCCTAGAAAGAACAAAACATTGATAACATAAAGCGAATATCAATTTATTATGTAAAGGTCTAGTCATCCGTCTTCTCAAAATGAAGAATAATATTCGGAATGCACAATTATTCTCATCCTAAACAACAGATGTTTAAAAAAACATTTTCGCCTTTTTATTTCTGTCTAATATGAATATGATCTGATAGTGTTAGTGATATCTAAGACACTTCATCTTCGAGTGGTATTTGCTCTTAAAAATGAGCTATACATTAATCTTTAAAGAGTCATGATTATAAAACCGAGTGGATCTATGCACGCTATTTATTATGGAAATTAGAAATCGTGTTAAGTTTTCTAACTGCGTCTAACTGTCACTTATCTTAACAACCACTTTAAAAGAGAAAATATTATTAAATAGTCACCAAAAATAAAACGCTATGCCATTCGCCACTCTACACTATCTATTGAAAAGTTGGATAAGAATACGCAAAACCAACCTAGCAGATTAACGCCCGGAGGGCTGAACTGAAGACTAGCAACGCCGCTGTCGGAGCTGGAACTGCTGGTCCTTTCATCTCTGTAGGCATACCATCGGTGGAATAATGTCGTATTTGTAGTAATAGGTGTTCGAGGCTGCAATATAATAATAGATTTTATGTGAATATATTAATAGGCTATCAGTGTTATTTGTCCATAAACTGCACGGTGACTAGCGTCCTATAGTAGCTAAGACAAAATCGTTCAAAAGCCAATATCATCTACTTAAAGTTGATTTCTATTTCTTGAAAATTGCTTTTTGAATTAAGATTAAGTTTTTTTGGCGTCCTAATATGCAGTAAACTGTTAACTGTATTTCCTCTATATTAAAATTACCTAGTTAAATAATTGCAATCTGTTGGCTTAAATGTACCAGTTTTAAAATTAACATTTTAAATTCATTTAATGCTAAGAAGAAAGTTATTAAATCTCTAAGATATTTTTTGTTGTATTTTCTTGCATCACGAACAAAGAAATTAATCTGTGAATATGAGGATGATACGAAAGCCTAGATTAATTACGATGAAATGAAGAGCTCTCTGCCTCCATTCTAAACTCACATCGTCCATGGGGTGCAGGAGAGAAAGTGTACCAGTGTTGATAAGGGTAAGGAGCGGGCGGAAGCTCCAGATAAGCAACAACCCCGCCCTCACTAAGACCAACGCATAGACAGGGACAAAAGTTCAAAATCACAAAGGCAGATATCCCATCTCACAGTAGGACTGAAGGTGGGAACAACCCGCCGAGTATTGACTGCTAAGCGTCAGTCCAGAATCCATGCATGAAATATAATGAGCAGCCGCAGAATATGCACTGAATCGAGTGTTACAAACTGGAATTATCTAACCTAACTAAAAGGTTCTCAGCTAGTATATTTTAAATTAGCTAACTTGATCTAATAATCCAATGTATGCTTTAATTAGAGCGTAGTGTTCAGACTTGGATTTTTTTCATTAACTACGGTCTATGAAATCGCAGTTGCCCTTAAGAGGAAATCTTATCTAAACATTTCCAAACTTATCAATAAGAATTTACCATAATTTTTGAAGTTGGCTATAAAGTTGATCAAAGCTCGTCTCAGAAATCGAGGCCTAGCTACTGTGTGGACAACAAAAGCTCAACAACAAGAAATCGATAGCGTAGGTAGCAAAATAGCTCAAAATAGTCTGAAGGTTAACTTCAACTATAAAATGATCAGATATGATTTCAAATCTTTAGATTAACATGATTACGTAAGAAATTAAGTGCATCTACTTTAGACAAATTTACAAGTGTATCTAAATTCATAAATCACTCTTATAGGAGCTTTGGAGGTTTGCAAATAAAGTTATTTCCAAAGTTTTTACAAGCATCAGAAATTTGTTGATAGATGACTTAAACCCTTGAAGAGAGATACATGTTTCCTCTTTAACAAATAATGTCTAAGCTATAAACAAAGCTCTAGTGATGAATGAACCAAACATCTAGATGTTGCGTAGGAGAAATATACGAGGTCAATGATGTTTTTCGCTGTTTAAACCCATAAATAAGAGATTTACATCAAAATTCGATTTCGTTTGAATATACTGTGAAGCAAAATATTGCTAAAGTCTAGGTAATTCTTTCGAGATGCCTAACGAACTAGACTAACTGACTAATTTCAGATGAAGTTAAGAAACATTCTTTTGCAATAGAAATAATATTGTTATTGCAAATACTGGTTTCTTCATCTCATGATTCTCAATTTAGAATGTTCAAGCGATTGATGTAACCATGATCATTGGAAATAAAAATGCCAATATTTGTAAGATTCGTTAACGGAAGTTGTTGCATCTACTACTGTGACTAAATCATCTGCAAGTACTCAAATCATGGGAACTTTAATAGGCTAAATGCAACAAAAAGACGAAATTTTTGATAAAACTAATCATCACTTACTAAAATGAGAATTATCCTAATGCAATAAACTTTCTATATACAAGCAGATGTTTTCCAAACGTCATCCTCTATACCAAAGAACAGCATCATCGTAATGAGGATTTCACACGTAGACGACCAGCTAGTAATCAGCTTAAGAGCTAGGATCACCATCAAATATACCATTATTGATTGAACTCCGTTACGTTGGAGACTATTATAAGAAATTAGTTGCAAATAGATCTCTTAGGAGACACAATATGACAATTATTCTAAGTAGCACCCGAACTTAAATACTTCTGTTTAAAATAATTGATATAAGTAATTCAAGCGTGGGATCTTTGTTGCGTTATTCGCCTACATTTCGCAATTTTTATGTAGAAGTACGATAAGAAAAAACTGATCAGGTGACAATTATTACCTTTCAGGGTGAAAGGGATAAAAAATAACACCAGTGCATGAATCTCTTTTACTCTCCAAATTATTTTGGTATATTATCAAAATAGCAGTAGCTATCTTTACTTCAAAAAAATTTCTCCATTCGAATGTTGCATAAGAAAGGCTGTCACTACTTTTGCTTTGCACGAAGATGTAAGAACGCTGGGAAAGTGACATGGGAGAGTTGATTTTTGCTACTGCGTGTGCCAGAAAATTCTCTGACGAGACACTTCAGTGGGAATATAATTTTATTGACTTATCGCCTCAGTCTGTATTTCCAGGAAATATCCTATAATTATATGAATGTATGTTTCATTTGCTAAAATTATTTGCTGAACAATTCATTGAAATCATTAAAAACGGATAAGCCATGCGTGGTCTATATTAATATGTAACCGAGCTAAAATGTTGCAAGCTAATCAAGATTATTAGAAAGCTCATTTTGTATGATTATATAAATAGGAAAAATATGGGATGAAAAAGCTAGTCCATCATCACAGTAGCTATGATGAGAATGCCAAATAGAATGTAAGTTTTTCCAAGAAATTGACTAAATTACTATAAAAAGTTTGGAAAATAAAAAGAAAACTGGGGAACTAGCCATAGGTGAAATTATATCATGATGTGACCGAACAGACATCAGAGCTTCGAAATTTTGTGCCTTAGATGTGGACGGTCGATCACATTCCTCACTGACACAGACTGTTGGCAACACTAGGGCAGGAAGCTGGCGTGATTTCCCTTGTTCCATACCTACAAATATAATGTCATGAATGGAAAATGTAAACATAAATGATCACTATGCAAATAATGTGAAGTGTGAGCATTTAGAATATAAAATGCAAACAGGAACTACTTGATAAATGAACAACACATGAAACGGCACGAGCGTGTGATATGAAGGTCATCAAAGAGTAATATGTGAATTTCAAAGGAGCAAATTGTTTAAAAATCATGTAGTTCATTATGGATATAACCAATCAGCTTTAATGATTAAAAATAAATTCATTAATATATTATATCTCGACGACATAAGGGAAATTATCAAATTGGAAAAGAGAGCAGCTGATCAGGTAGACAGAAAGTAAGAAAAAGTATAAAGATACAGAGATAAAGGACAATCTAAATACAAGCTTTATTTGTAAATAGATTAATGAGTCAAAAGCTAGCCTCAACCGAATTTCAAACAGATACGTCATTTTGCGAAGGACTTTGCAACAGCAGACAGCAGAAATAAGCGTTGATAAACGTCAGAAGAATAATATGAAGAAGTTGAAGGTTGAAAATGATGAAAAGATCAGTGATTGATGACCATCAGTTGGGGAGAGGTGAGAAACACAAATACTGGTCTGGAGACTCCATAGAGACAAAACGAGTAGGGAGAGGGTAAAGGAAAGTAAAAAGTGAAATATGCAAGAAGCGACAGTGAAACGATAACTGAACTGAGCCAATCTCTTTTATACGATCATATTTTGACGCCAGAGGATATCTAGTACCGAGTAATGGGCTAATAAGGCTTATTGCATTTGCAGTGTTTCACTGACCTACGAAAGCGATTAATTTTTAGATTAGGGAAATCGGTTACGCGATGCTCATTTCCCTACCGATTAATGCTGATTTTAATATAAAATTTGTCAAATCCTAGTTGGTATCAATTAGGTTCTAAAGAACACTTCTTCTGCAGTCATTACAACTCAGGTACTTCATGAGCGATGAGAAAACTTTTTGAACCACTATATTAGCAACGGCAGGTGCTTTTGCTGGTAATTTACTAAAGAGTTGAATGCAATTAATTGTTTTAAAAGTATAGATTGCTAAATGCTATTCATTTGCTTAGAATTCAATTGTTTCGAAGGTATTCTTCACCACTTTTTAAAGCTACCGCAATCATTTATTCATTTTTGGTCCGGCGAAGCATGGTTCGGGAAAAGAAAGGAAACATATTACTTTTAATAAATCAGAAATTGGCATTATCGTGCTGCAACATTAAAATAATATGCATACATAACTGAGTATTAAGAAGTTCGATTTATTTACGGCGGGAGTTTTTATGGGCTAATAATAATAACAGATGGCATTACACGAAAATATTCTGGCTAACATATCTCCATTTCAGATTCAAATATTTCTGCTCTAGCACATATACATCATTATGAAGCTCTGTATTATCATTATACCTAATCGTTTCATTGAAAGATAGGTCTAAAGATAAATGGAAATTAACAGTTGAAAGTAGGTGAATGATGCTAATGGCACTCAGTTTGTTGACATCATATTTGAATTGCTGACTCAATAATTATTAAGTTGCATTGATATATTACATATATATAACAAGTGATTATGAAAGAATATGACACCATCCCACTAGTAGTATTAAGAGAGTTCAATGTCTGGCGTGGTAAGCTAGTATATTAAACAATTCGGACGCAAGGTTCATATTTACCGCGGGAAGGCACACCTGAAATGCACTATTTCTTGTTCCTTGAGCAGCTCAGCATCCAGTACCAACACTACTAAAGTGAAACTCACGATATTGTGATAATCGCTGACATACACATTCATAAATAAGTAGCTTTTCTATAAATTCATTATTCTAGAAATCTTCTGGTGATTATGCAAAAAAAATGTTGGTTATTTAGCGCGGTTATCTCTTTCCATCAGCTGGCATTTTCTACGGAACGCTTCATTTCAAGTTTTTTCTTTATTTTAATTTTGGGGCAGTTAAGTTTACACTCAATTCATACATCAATGGTGAACGTTATATTAAATTTAGCATGAAAGAGGGAAACTAAATGTGAGGATATTTCTACCACAAATAAGCTTCTCTATAGTTCCAAAGTTTCAAAAGAGACATAATACACTCTTAGTTATCTAAGCGAGTATAATCCTTTGCTTTTAGCATAAAAGTTAAGTGAATGGTGATAAACGAAAGTAGAAATTAATCGGATTTCTGTCCAACCATATTTGGAGCAAGCAGCCTGCTTGCTAACTGTACTTTTTGTTCTTCAGTTCAAGGAATAGTAAATAACTGAATAGCAAATATATGTAAGTCGAATTCAAGCACATAAATGACCGTTAATGAGATTTTGATGGAAATGAGTTCGGTAAAATTTAATTGAGGCTCATGGAATTACTTTCCACACGAGGTCACTTTGTTATGGTTTCTATGAACACGTCAGTTATAACGTAATTTTATTATTGTTGATATCAAAGAAAATCCTAAGTTTACTAGCAATGATGGCAACAACGGCAGTAATAATAATAAACAAGAGTAACAATATCAGTACTATATTTTTAGTATCTATTATATTTTACTACGTATTATAATAGTGTCTTATGTAATTGGAATTATTACTATTATTACTATTGTAGTCTATATCATAGTAATGATTATAGCAATGACTCATACCTCAAATGACAAGACAAAAGGGGATGCTTCTACTTTTGTTGATATTATGGATTACATTATTGCAAAGTCAGCTGTTTTCAGATTTTTGAGCTGAAAATGAGTCAATGAAAAGAGATGTTGAGATTTTCTTGTAATACCTACTTCTCCCCATTTTCATTTTTAAGCCCACTCTCCCTTCTCTCCTGCTATTTGGTGACATTAAGTTAGTAGCCTAACTACGTAACTACCCATTCTTTTCACTCTCTTTCATCTGTTTTTAACTACCCCCAGTGTTTTAGACAAAACAACTAACGTTATGACAAAACACTTAAGAAAATACTAAAATTATACCACCATATATCGGATGTTTTTTCTCTGACGTTCATTCAGACAAATAAAAAGGAAGTTCTTTGGTAATCGTAAATTGTAGATATAGATTTTTGTCCACCTAAGCTAGTTTATGTTTTATGAGCGAATTGACGAGACTAACCATAATTTAAGCCTTGGAGCTAAGATGAGGATTGAAAGCTCATCATTGGGTGGCGAAGGGTCAAGGATAAAAGGTAACTGTGAAAAGTGCAAAATGTTCGCTCACTTTAAACTTTGATCCCTTCTTGTGTTGCGTTTTGCTTCTTAATGCATCTCTATGAAAGCCTATTGATAAGGTGCACAAGAGTAGAAGATCATAGTATGCTTGCATTGCACTTTCATTTTTCAGAGGATAAGCTGCTATCAAAAGAAACAAAAACAACAAAAAGCCCTTTTTAACCACAACATTCTTATAATATACTGCATCTATACATGTATTACATTAACTTTGTAATGATAATATAAGTAACGTAATAGTTTTAAGCGTTTCATTCAAGCTTCTATTACAGTAATACTATTTTCTTCATAGAAAAGATGAAGAAATTCTGCATCCTCTTGTATTTCAACAATTATGGCATACGAAAAATAAATAGTAACAGATTTCTTACTATCTCAGATCAGTTTTACATAAATACCTCGTCCAATAACAACTAGTTTGAAGCAGATATGCAAATTACCCATCAAACCGGAAAATAGAATTGCTTACAAAATACTGTTTATTTCTGCTGAGTGAAGTCCCCTTATAATATTATGGCAAAGTCGTCATTTGAGTTGTAGTTGAATCTACGGATGAAAAACGAAATAATCAGCTCAGCATTAGTTGGTCATAGTCAGTAATTTTATCAGACAGGTGAAATATCACAGAAAAACTTCACACCAATAAATTAATTGTTAGCTAAAATGATTACATGTTTGAAGTATGTTAGCTAGGAAGGCTTATGGAGAATGTAGGGTTTTCAAAATATATGTAGCGAAAGTCATAGTTTAGAAGAACTATGTAACTTGATGGAAAACAAGAAATAAGCAAATCAGATTACGATTAGTATAATGTGAGAGAGAACGAAGGAGAAGTATGGGATAAATAAGAACAAACTGAGTAGGGGAAGTAAAAGGAGAAAATGGAAAACGAGTGACAAATGACGATACATAAAAGCTCACATCATCGTTTCCGCTCTTACCCAGAGGAGTTGGGTAAAAACATTTATAACTAGCAGCTGACTTCTAAAATGTACTCATTGCACTCTTCTCAAGCAGATAGATGGATTTATGTCACACAAGAAAGCCCTTAGTATTTCTCCACTTTACACAATCTTCTACGTTCAAGGCATTACATGTAAAAATATGTCATTAGTGATTAAAAGATGGCATTTACCATGAAATATAATTAGAATCGATTGGAAATAAAGAAATATCCTAACGCATTCAATGGTTAGACACGAATTCCAATAAAGCAATTGAGGAGAATTGCCAAAAAAGTAAGCTAGGCGAATAAATTCACAGAAAACAGAGAACAGACAAAGATCCTGGAACGCAGGCAAAATAAGACATTATGACGTCATCGGGCATGAGAATCCCACTTGAGCGGATATTAGAGAACACGTAAACACAATAATACGTCAACATTTGGTCGTGGGAATTCGGAATGAGAATTCACTTAGCAGTATACATCTACTGAAAACGGGATGTAAGATCAAATTTCTTCAGTTAAGGTCTTATTTACAAGTCAATAAATGAGGAAATTTGCCTTAGGGACTGGGAGTAGACAACACACAGAATCGTTAGATTGCATGTAGAACAATTTTATTTGGCGATGATTTCACTAAAGCCTATTGCAAATAAAATTGGCAGAATGAGAAATGTTACAAACCAGCATGCTATTAATATGTGAATTCATATATTAGGGTGCGTAGTATAATATAATTCTGATATTTTTTAGCTGATGAGAACGGCATTTTTCTACAATCTATTTACTTATTCGTTGAATGACATGTATCGTATTTGTTTTGTATTGATACCTAATGAGTACTATAATATACTAAATACTGAAAAATTAGATGCTGTCATAGTAAGCGTAGAAATTGAGGCTCTCAGGGTTAATAGATAATTAATTTCATAATATTGGGAGTTCTCAGAAGACTATAAATCAAACCAATTAGTACTTCTGAGCCAGTTAAGAAGACGCTGGGAATACGTCACGCGGGATTTCAATATTTATTCGGATGTGCATAGTCAGTTATAAACAGCAGAGATAATGTGCGAGGAAGGTGAGTGCGAAAACAATACGAGCACATCGAAACGATGGCGTCGAACATTTGAGTGGAAGAAAACGGTTCTCAAAGACATTTCTGGACACATGGGACAAGAATAGAAGGCTGCGACAAATTAATCACATAAATGCTGAGATGAAATGCGCGAAAAAAGGATATTAGTTAATATTATAATTTTTTACTTCTATTAGGATCTCCTTAAACTCACACAAAAATGATAAAACTACTACATAAACATTTGAAATAGCATTGTCTCTGAAGGAAATTTGGTGAATGTTTCTTCTACTATATTTTAATTTTAATTGGACTACAGTGCTAACCAAGTTGAATGCCTTCAGTAGGGTTGTATTTAGATTTCTTACCCCTAATTCTTTTTACACTAAATTTGAATGCGATGGAGATAAGATTCACAACTGTCCGCTGTTTCGCATCCCATCTAGTCTTCGACCTGAGCTCATATTGTTACTTTAAGGAACTTGTGATAAGATAACCTTGAATTTTTGAGATAAAATATGCAATGCGATTACTTGAGAATGGTTCTGATTACTAATGAGCAAATTGTAGAAAACAGGAAAAGTCCAAGGGAAAAGTCTAATTAAGAAAAGCATTTCATAATTTGCAGAAGGGATCGTATCGACTATTGATATAAGAATGTCAAAATGGTAAACATAATATTAAAGTGGGGCATATTCTAGAATTCATATTAGAAATAGTCGATTGATAGTATTTTTAATGTTATCTACTTAACTTCAGAACTAACAAGACAGAAAGTTATCTTTAATGTAATTATCGATGAACAAAAGGCTAGAATATTTATGCGTATGATTTTCTTAGAATATAGTTCGTTTAACTATTTCCAAACCTTTTAAGAGATTCTTAAAAAACGAAATAATTGATTAAATTAATAAATTTTGTTATGTCCTACATGGAAGTACATTGTTTTTCAGTTTGCTAAACTGCTAAAAGGAAGAAATGCAGAGATTGAACACTAGCTCGTTTAATTCTGGGAAATGTGGCGAGATTTGTAGGCAAGATATTACAAAGTATGACATACTCAGTGGTTTTGCAGTTTAGACAATAAAAGGTTTTGCTACAGTCGCTACGTTTTGTGATAGTCCTATAATATCGCGTAGATGTTCGAACAGAATGAATCACTTGTCATATATTATCTAACTCGCTTACTATTTCTGTACACTAATCAAATATAAATCATCCACTTAGGATGAAAAAAGCTAGATCGCTGAATGACTGGAGCGCATATCACAGAGTGGAAATAGAATTATGATGTGGAATTTTCTACACACAAATACTTCCAGCATTCAGAATTAAATAAGAATCATTGTACTATTAAATATACTAAAAATAATACATAGATAATATAAATAAAGAGTAAAATAAAGAAATAATCTTGTACTATTCATAGCACATTCCGTCCAGCATTTCGACTCATTATAAGTCTGTAAGCCAGTTATATTTCCACGACTCGAAATTCGAAAAGGTGTCTATTACGTAATTAAAATTGAGGTAATTAAAATTCCCTTATAAATTCTATATTTGTAAATAAACCAATCTTTAAAATGAGTACCTCCGAAATAAATATGTAAACAATAAGCAAAAAACGCTGTAATATATCAAATATCAAGTGCAAGAAAATATCAGACAAAAACGATAAATTGTTATGTAGTAGAATATTTGCATTGTAAAAATCACGAAAAAAACTTGGTAAGTCAGAACATAATTGCAGAAATGTACATTTTTACAGTAGCTGCTGTCTCTGTTATGTTCTAGCTTATTCAAATTTCTTAATTATTATAAAGTTATATTATTAGTTTTTATTTTAGAATCTTGCCAATATATTTTTATTTAATTTTTCTATGCTATTTTCTGAAAGAGGAGTTGTGGAATGTTTCTTCTTTCTTAAATGTTATTCAACTGTTTTGTAAGTTGTCTCGTAGTCTATCGCATTATATTTTGTTTAGTATAAATATAGTAATTAAAGGTAAGCGGCACAATAACGATCAATTACTATCCTATGTATTGTTGCCTGGGTAAACATATGCATTGCATTTATATTATTCATAAAATACTTTAAAAATTTCGTATTGTTGTTCCCAGAATAAATTGAGCTTGATTTAAATCGCAGAATGAGAGGCTTCCCGTCAACAAGTTAGTGTTTCAAAAACGACAAGAAGTCAGAAGAATACTAACAGATTTGAAAATATCGAGAGAAAAATTCTTTCTCATAACGGAAAACATTAGAACGAAAAAGCACTTAATTGAAACTATATTAGAGTACCTCAGAGTGAAAAAATCCCATCACCCTTTTGGAAACGTTAACTTGTTGAATTTTTATGTGCTTTGTAGACGTTATGAAGCTAAAATTATATTCTTACTATCCTAGCTTTTTTGTTCCAATATGTGTATGCCTCCAAGTGCAAATTATTGCACTCAAAATAGTGGTTAAACTCAAGTACAGGTGACACATGAGGAAGTAACATAATATATAATATAGATATAGAAAATAAAAATAGCGTTAGAAATTTTTGGAATTAAGAGACACGAAAAGTTGTGAATGTTTCATGTAGGCCTGATTTTTCACTGCTGCAGAGTGGTGTAAATTTGAACGAAACTAGGTAACATTAGAATAACAGAATTATAAGAAGAGAGTAGATAAGCTGATGTATCTGAGTGTTCTGATAAAAAAACTTAATAAAGGTAATGAACTCTAAAATATCGCAAAATAAGTTAAAACGCTGATAGGTTGCGTAAAAATTTTGCTGATTTTGATATTTTTAAGAGTTTAAGTATGTGTCGATAATCTGGTGAGATATCATGATTGGATGAAAGGTATGACAATATACCAGATACGTTAATATAGAGATAAAGAAAGGGGTAGTGAGGATGAAGGTTGAGTTTAATGGAGATAGGGATGACATTATAGCTCCACTATTTCCAAATTGAATGAGGTCGGACTGATGCCCTTGGGGCGGCGGTAATGAATGAAAAGGGCAGGACGTCCGCAAAGGTTGGCTGGGGCGAAAAAAATCGAAGCCCTCCAGCCTTCTCCTCACACAGCTATCTTTCCCACCCATATTGGGAAACGTGCCAAAACATGATGTAGTCTATGACGTCACGCACTGATCATTATTACCTAAAGTTGTGATGGTGCCGCAGGGAGACAACAAACTGTCAACAAAAAATCTGCATTGTTATTGTAAGTATGCACATGAACACTTCAGTATGTAAGTTCTATTTAATAATATTATTTATAATATCTTTATAAATGCGGTATTTCATAGTTGCCTAAGTATTACTACTAGACTACACTAGAATTCCTATTTAGCCCATGGAAAAACAAATCTCCATAGTTATCTTTTATACGGTACATAATCTCAAAAATGTATTCACCGGTAGTGATTGATATAAGAGTAAAACTACAATTGTAAGTTTCTAAATTAAGTGCTTGTCTGAGCAAAATTGTTTATGAATCCCACTCAACGATATTTTGCACGTTAAGCTCACTGTCGGAACACGTGAATTTCACTACATTCTTGTTTTATTAAATTCACTGTTGTCAAGTTTCGTTAATAATCTCTTTATAACATGTCATTTTTCGCTAGTCCCTTAGACATTAATGCAAAAAGATACCATTTTAAACAATTCCATAACATGCAATACCAAGTTTATTGGACGTTATAAATTACATGGTGAAACAGCTGGTTCAAAAATGCGTTTGGCATCACTAAGCAAAACCCAAAGCCAAAAGAAAATGAGCATGTATACCGCTCACTTCAAAGAATCGCAAGAATACCTTGTAGATTTATCAACTAAGTGTTCACTACTTGACTGTGTTGTGAAATTGAACACAACCACCCACACAGTGCTGTCAACAAACATCAGCTGTGATCTCTAATGATGACGAATAAAAACAGAGGGGATGGAAACTGCCGTCTTCCATAGACAGTCGTCACTTCATGAAATAATTGAATAATTTATAAGGAATTGTTAATGAATTCGGATATTTGGACCAAACATCTATCAACTAAGCGGGACAAAACATTCATAATACAGATTCATATTTACAGACAGCGGCATGCTAACTAAACTACTCACTACAAGATAGTGGCACAAGTAGACAATATCCTTTATGAGGAACTTAAAGCATATACTGATCAGGCCATTTTATTCCCTGATGAACGACCATATTTAATAGTGAGAATAAAACAAGCTGAAGTGGATTTCGTGGTATTTTAGTGTGAAATGTTCGTCTCTATTAGGTACTGCCATAAATCTTATAGATGTAAAACCCATAAGTGTCCTAGACCACATGTTCTTGCCCTCTAATAAAGAGTGCTCTAGACAAAAGCTGCAAATAATCAACTATACCATTAATATTTTGCGATCATGAATTATTCCTTGCCAGATGTTTCCGAGTTGGACATGCAGGACAGCTCTGCTGATAGCACTAGTATTTCTTACTCGTCTAAGTCAAAAAATTTTGTGTAAATCGTCCTCCGAGATTGTTGAGAATAAGTAGGTATCGACACCCAATTTGAATAGCTACACACAATATTCAGATACATTTGACTAGAAAGATGCGATCACATACCCGTAGAAGTTCAGATAATAAACCACAATCTTGAGTTACTATGTTGCAAATGAACAGTCAAGAGGCAAAGTTTTAAACAATAGACTGAGCCACATTGGTAGACGAAGAGGTGCCTCACAATAACCAAACGGTTTTCCAGTATATCGCCATCACAAATGTTCACAAATAGAACATAAATACACAAAAGTACAATGTATTTATCTAATGAAAGTTATAGTTAGATCAAATGACAAGTTAAAATTTAGTTCAAAAACCTAATAAATGATCGAAGTGGCTATGCCATACAAAACTCCTCGCAGAACATTTGGCACAATATAACTTGAAGCAATGTCAGAATTATAGTAAAAAAATTAGGATGCTATTACTAGATAGCTAAGATGAGAACTTGAGTTTAAACTCATTAATTTTCTTAAAGGATTTTTAATAATTTTAAAAACTGCTATTTTAAATAATGTCATTTGGACTAGCCTTCAAGTAAGTTAGACCTAATTTTCTCCTCTGCCTTCCGTCTTTCATCTTCATAATACAATTGTTCTGATCTAATTCTTGCCCTCTCCTCCTCTATCTTTTTGTCTTTCTCCCTTTCTTCTTCCTCTCCTCTAAGCCTATTTTCTTCTTCTCTTTGCTTCCGCTTCCTCTCTTCCGTCTCAAGCTTTATCCTTGTTTCTTCTTGTTTCTTCTTCCTTTCTTCTTCCATCTTCACTCTAGATACAATAGCTGCAATTAATGCAGCACCTTTACCACTTCCATCACCCGTCTGCACAACTCTGAACTGAAAATATTTCACTCACATCTACTGTTGTATACAATACCTTTTTCTATGCTTCATCTACCATTGTGTACCTCTAGGCCTGGATCAATTAATTCTTTGATTTTTTCGGTTACCCAGTGATCGAAGAATGGATGGTACTTATATGTACTCCCATCAATTGCTACAGTCATCTTTGCTTTCTTCACTCTGTTCAAAACACATGCAATGGCTGAAATACTAATTATACGTTTATCTTAATATAAATAAGATTGCAAATATAAAACTTCAGCTTCTAAGAATATTGCTGCAGAAAAAGACTAGAAAAAACAAAGTGTCCTCCTAACCAGCTGCAGACAGATTAGCACTCCTCCTCGAGACCACAAGGCAAACCTCACGGAAGAGCAGCATATCTGAGAATGTGAAATCTTCAATAGCTAATTCGTCCATTATTTGACGGGTGTTCGAGTATGAACCACAATCGTCGCTAGAAAATTTTGAGGTGCATAAGATAATTCTTAATAAAATATTGATATTATATAATATATTCACAAAACAATTAAACTCACTGAAGTATTTCAGAGATGTACTTGGTAGGGAAAGTACCTGGTGTACTCAGTATTTTAGAGCCATTACCATTGAACAAAACCTGTAGTAATAATAATAATAATAATAATAATAATAATAATGTAATATGAAAAAAGTTACTATTAACTATTAAGAATCCTAGTAAAACTAATTAAAAGTAGGTTCACCACTAAGATAATGTAGGTGTGACAAGCTACTTTTCCAACAAAGCACTTGAACATTTTGAAACACTAATTTTATGTAGTTAACCATTTTAATGACATAAAAACTGAAACAAATAATACTTTGTTATCACCTTATGGTTGCAAAGCTTATCCAAAACAAGGCGTACCACTTCACCCATACACATTCCTGCTACCAATTTGTCGAGGCTAAAACATTATCGACATAAAATATTCACACTTCTACTAAGGTGCAAAACCTCTAATTTTGTTCATAAAGAATTAATAGCAGATAAATTCAAGAGGATATAAATTATTTTTATTCTATTTTATTTCACATTGGCAAATTAAAAGTAACACAGCAGAAGAAATAACAAAAAAATAACTCACGAATTAACTCCTGGATGATCCGACCGGGCATCAATTATTTTATCGTACTGAGTAAATATATACTCTGCCTCTCCTCGGTCACCAAATCCTCCCCACTCCGTGTCTATTATCATCTAAACTATTATGCTACACATTGATTTCCAAATAACGTACTAGAATTCAACTGAAAACAAACTAATAAATTGCACAAATAGATTTATGCTCCATTATTTAGAATTAAAATGAAACACCATTAATATTACGTATTACATGCTTATATACCTGTTTATGATTATACGGCTCACTTGCTTTCATAAGACCATATTTTATTTCTTTTGTGTTTTCCAAATATGATGCATTTGTACCTGTTCCTGAAACCAATCTGCTTTAATCCAATTAGTTGTAATAATGCTTAAAACGTAATTTTAAAAAGTTTATACTCAACAAGCTTTAAATAATTACATAAAACAAGAAATACAACAAAACTCACCAATAATTACGCCTATATCGCACTCTCCGTGAGATTCATATGCTGCTGCAACCATGGTTCCAACAGTATCGTTGATCAAAGCCACAACTTCTACCAATACACGCTGAATACTACGAAAGAAATTCACTTCGACGTTTTAAATTCTACTCTTTAGTAAAGCTATAATGAAAATAACTTTTACAATGGATTGGCATAGTTTACATTTAAATAACTCATTCTTAATTTTCCAAAAAAAAACTCGTATTACCCCGTCACGTTCAATGGCTTCCTCCAAAAGTTTTACAACATCTTGACCAACAACACCTGTAGCAGTAACTCCTTTTGTCCATCTATAAATTCACGTTAGAACAATAACTTTTCCAAAATATTTACTTTCATACCGTAATAACGTCGCACAGCGAAGGCCAGTTTGATCACAAGGATAAGAAAATGTGAATCCAACGGGAAGATTTTCGGTAGCCAACTCTTTCTCAATCAGAAAATCGGCCAAAGCTTTGGCAATATAGTCAAATAACTGTAAGTTCAGATGAATATACAATCAACATAACTTTCACTCATTCTTCTCTCTAATTTGCCTAAAACCTACGAAGGTTAAGCATAAATAACATTTACTAAAGTAAAAACTTGCGCTAAATTAACACTTTTCGACTACCTTTTCATACAATTTTTTTCTTATATACCTGTTTCCCAGTCCCATGCATAGCAGCATTTGGAATTCTTGTATTGAACTGTTTCGTCCTCATTGGTTCACCAGGTTCAATCTCCATGATCATTACTCTGAGATTTGTCCCACCTAAGTCCATAGCTACAAATTTCCCGCGCTCTATAAAAATTTTCATGACCTTATCGCTACTTTCTTCATTTTGAATTATATGACATCTAAAATGAAAGATAGTAATAAGAAAAAACGTCATAATTAAAAGTATACTCAGAAATTACATTTTAGTATCCAATTTAGATAGCCTAACTACAAGATTAATTTTTTAAATATTTCAGACATTAAGTAAAGTCAAATCAATATGTACTCGAAAATGTACAAAGTTACACCAACAATAATTTAAATGTGAACTAGATAAGGTATGTTAATAGGTTAAAAAATCATTACCGAACCTGTACCATTAGGGAGCTCAGGTACAAAAGATGGCAGCATAGCTATAGTTGACCCATCCAATCCACTTTCTAAACCTCTGTCCATGTTATCACTCATATGAGACATCATTCTTCGAAGAGTATTGTTTGATAATTTAAATTCGGCCATTACCGATTCTAACTGTAAACATAGTAATTTAAGCGAATCATACTTAGCCAATAATACTAATTCGATCCATAATTATGCTTTAAAATAGTAAAATTGTACCGAAATGGATTCTTCTTTCCCCAATTTGGCCCTCCCAGCCACCTTTCTTATGTCCTTCTTAATATTTCTTCGATCTTGATCATCTCTTAAGTAGTAGCTACCCTCTCGCCATGACCTAATATTTATTTCATACAAATATTAGAACCACTTAAATCCTTTACAATGTAAATTATATTTCTTACCAACCGAAAATAGCAAGCCAATTCCAAAGCACCAATAATCATCTCGATAAAATCTCCAAGAATAAAGAAATAGCACGTATAAAATACTTCAGCTTCTGTAAAAAGTTCTGCAAAATTGAATTACATCTTTTGGATGTAATAGAGATTAGAGTTCCAATGAAATACTCACTATCACAAATGTACACAAAACTATTTTGAACACCCACCTTCAAAAAACTAGTCACATTGTAAAATACACATATGCAAAAGAAATATTAGAAGGTATATTTATTTAATTACTAAGATCACAAATCAAATTAAGGGAAATTATATTAAGAAACGTAACTTTTTACTTTATCAAGTACATAGTTTTCGCAAAAGCGCATTTCAATCAAGGGCAATAGAGCGGTGGGACTCATCTCAGCAAAGATTTTAGCGGCGAAGAGACGTAGAGAAACACACAGATATCGATCCTAAAGGGGATTTAATAATGCACGTAGGTCAAAATATTTATTAAATACTACTATAAAAAGAGAAAATTAGGAGTTCGCAGAAGTTATAAATCCAAGTGCTATGCAAATTTTCTTCAACTTAGTACACTCTCAAATTATGTGATAAAAGTCAAAAAATACGCCACTTATTTGTGTTCAAACAAAACAGTACAATGTGTAACTTTCGGTATAGCCATTCGCCCTAACATAATGTGAAAGGGATTCATTATTAATGAATTTTGTACATCATAATCCAAAGACAGATCTAAATCATGAATAATATTGTGTAAATCTGATGTAAGGAAAGAGACTTAAAATAAATTACCATTGAAATCCAACACAAAAGTAAACTATGATCGACGACTTTATGTACAACACAAGGTCATTGAAAATAAACTAAAATTAGTTTAAAAATAGAAGTGGGAGAAAGAAATGAGGTGATGTTACTAAGTCTAACACATAAACAACCATGGATGTTGTTCAGTAGTGAACTTTTGGCACACTATACTGCCATTTAGCTTTATTGGTGAAACTGAGTGACAGTTATGTTTATAAGTGAGTTCGATTTCTCCACTTACTATAAATATAATGTACAGTGTTTATCACTAAATTATCTGCTTCACAAGCAGTAAAAATTATAAAATAAGTTTTGCAAACATAGTGCTAACAACCTTATGAAATATTATAAAACGCAGTCTACGTCTCCGATTTCTCTGGAAACTAACTGACAGTCCTTATAATAAACCACGACATATTAATAATTTTCAAGGATTTAAGAATAATGCACGCAATTAAGTCACGCATATAACTACACATCTGAATATGGCTTCATCACTTTTACTATTACAAAAAATCACTACTGAGAGGTCATATTTTAATGGTTATAGCATAATTTATTTACCTCACCACTAGGGGGGCTGACCAATGCTTAAATTCTCTACATTTTAGCAGCCAGCTTCATTACTTTTCTAATATAAAAAAATATAGTTTATAATACTCAGCACATTTTATTCATTTCTATTTCAAGTGAAATAAAACTTGAAGATCGAACTTACAACCTACTTAACTATCTTGAATATCTGGCTAACAAATGTGCAGTTCTAAAAATTACTATTCCGCCACCAAAAATCCCTATTCACACTGACATAAATAAGAAATAACATAGAGTACTGATTATTTTTAAATTACTGTCATGACATCCTTACAAATAATTTAAAAATTACTACATCAATTAATGAGTTCATTGTATTTGTACATCTATATCTCTATCAGCATCTTTTTTATATAAAAAAATAAGCCTCACTACATATAAAAAACTCGAGACACTAACACCATTAATTAGGTGATTAAGGTAGGATAAATCGAAGCGTCGCTACTGCTTCCTGAAGCATAACAGAAGTTTCAGTAATTACGTTCGTTCAATTGCAAAGATGATAAACACTATCAAATGTCAGAATATTCGTGAAATAGATGTCCGTTAAGGTTTATGTTATCTCTGCATGTATCACACTTTGTTGTCTGCGCTCTAACCCCATTTGGAGTCGGATTTTGAGACAAATACTTGTAATTTAAGTGGTTTTAAGGATTTTAGCCCTCTATAGTTGTAGTAATGCCCATTTTATTGTCCACAACCTCATAATTAATGTATAAAATATCATTTACTCTGTATACAAAGTTTGTAAGAGATTCTTATGTAACAGGTCCAGCTTGCGTCGATGCAGGTACAACCTAGTATTCCATCACATTCCCAGCAAAATCCAAATCAAGGTAATTCAACAGTATCGATGAGTCAACAGCAGTCCTCTCATAGCCACAGTTCTTCTATTGGTCATCAACGACATCATAACACTGGGTACTGCAATGAATTTTTTTCTGAATCTTGGCTTAATGGCTAGATAAATTAGAGATTAAAAAAAGAAGCGAAGAGTTCTTATATTTTTGTGTAGTTTATGCTCTTTTTTTTGAAGTTCATCTTCATCTCAAACAAATGGTCAACCTCAGGTTCCTTTGACCGCTGAGGAGTCCGCCGAAATGGATAGACAGAAGGTTTTTTAAAAACTGTCATTATATCAATATTTGTATTGTCATTTGAATTTGAAATTACAGTGTAATATAACTTACTTAGTATACCTTATTTCTTTATTTAGGTAACAAAGTCCCTGATTGATTACGTTGAACGGAATAAATTTCCTTATATTAGTGATGTTAGCAATTACGAGAAGTTGTTGAAAATTGGTCAGGGAACTTTCGGGTCAGTTTAAAAGAAAATTTTTTTAGACCATACTCTAGTCTCCTATTTGTCATGTTTTATTTTAGAGAAGTTTTTAAAGCTCGTTGCAAGAAGACTGGACGGATGGTAGCTCTAAAGAAAATTTTGATGGAGAATGAGAAAGAAGGAGTGGGTAGAAATATAACATTTTGTGGTAACTTATCATTTAAAACTGTGAATAATAAATAATGGAGTCTACTTTTTATTTATGCATAAGTTTTAGGGTTCAGACTTAAAATTATCCATATAAATATTTTCGTTTGGTAATATACGAAAAATTTAATTTTAGTTTCCTATTACTGCGTTGCGAGAGGTGAAGATGTTACAACAATTGAGACATGAAAATATTACGGAACTAATTGAAGTGTGTAGTAGTAGAGGTGAGAATTCTTTTTGTACATCTTAGTAATAAATCGTATTTTATATCTCTTATTTCTTACTTAAGGATAACATTTTGTTCAAAAATATATTTAGTATTGTATATTAGTTACGTCCTACTATTCGCGTTGAAGAATTTAGAATGCAATTTTCCCGCCTAAAATTCCAATTACAAAACATTATTAAGGTATGCTGCATAATGTTTTATAACACCTAAACTATTTGTAGCTTCTGCTTATAACCGGGATCGGTCAACATTTTACTTAGTATTTGCATTTTGTGAGCATGATCTAGCTGGACTTCTTAGCAATGGCAAGGTCAAGCTAGGACTCGTTCACATAAAAACTCTTATGAAGGTGAATTTTTGAAATAAAATATTTTATACTAATAGTTAATTATATGTTGCTTTTATGGTCTGCATCGAAATTTTAAGTATAATTCAATTATGTGATTATCATCAGCATTTACTTTGCGGCCTGTACAAAATTCACCGATCAAAAATCTTGCATCGGGATATGAAAGCAGCTAATGTGCTCTTGACAAGAGATGGAATTCTCAAACTTGCTGATTTTGGTCTTGCAAGACCATTCTTCATGGGTAAATTCCTGTTCTTGTTGTTTTTCCTTTTTTTGGAAAATGGCGTTGGAATTAAGGAAGAGCAACGTCACTGGAAGCGTATGCTGTTATATACTATCTGTGATGATGTACTGGTTATTTTTGATTTTAGGCCAACCACGTCAGCTCTATACCAATCGCGTCGTTACCCTATGGTACCGTCCTCCGGAATTGTTGCTGGGTGGGTGCACTTCTCCCCTTAATCAGGTACATCCCGTTGTTAGAGTGAGGCATCATACTGTTTTTTCTTCGGCTTTTTCTTGAAATTTTACTTCTAAACTGGTTGTTTATTTTCAGGTGATCGGCAGTATACTACTTCTATCGATATGTGGGGAGCGGGATGCATAATGGCCGAATTATGGACCCGTACTCCAATAATGCAGGTTTGTTGTAATTTTTGAATTCGTCTGGGTGATATAAATGCAATATAGCTATTTCTCATTTAGGGTGATACTGAACAGAAACAATTGACGATGATATGTAATCTTTGTGGATCAATTACTAAAGATGTATGGGAAAAAGTAACGGAATTGCCACTATATGACCGTATGGAACTACCACAAGGTCTTCCTCGTAGATTAATAGAAAGAATGCGTGGATTTGTTAAGGTGGATTCATAGCTTGAATTTTCATGTAAAAGGCTTATGACTATAATATTCGAACAGTTCTGCCGGCGCATATATTATTTGAAACTAACATTTTAAAACGGTGTCTTTTTAGGATGAATTAGCATTATCTTTGATCGATGAGCTCTTAGCACTAGATCCGTCAAAGAGACTAGATGGCTTAAAAGCACTGGACCACTCTTTTTTCTTTACTCAACCTTATCCAAAGGACGATGTAAAAGATCTCATGGATACTGTTAAGGTCTTCATTTATGTATCATTTGCAGTTGTAATGCTATGAATATAATTGGTCTTTAACACGGAATTTCTGCAGATGTAACATAATTTCATTACGTTTGGATTATTGCAGACGTCACAGTTTGAGTATACTGCTGGTCGTGGAGCACATGCAAATCGGGGACGTGCAATGGCTCAAGCTGCGCAAAGACCACAACCAAGAACTACGTCATCTCAACCGGGCCAGTATCATGACATGATCTTTTGAGGTTAGGGATGTTACATTTACATTCAATAGTTTCATCTTGTATAGACTTTACTATCAGGGAAATTATTTTAGTAGGTTGCACATGAACCCTCTATTTCGAGTGTCGAACTCTTTCATCTCAAGTTCGTCATTTTAAAGTGTCATTTGTGTTTGATTATTTTAATCTTCACGTTTACATTTTGTTTTCCAAAATGTCTAAAATGTTGTTTCCATACTAGTGCAAATTTTTTTATAATTAAAATATGATTTACTGTACATATTAGGTGTTCATCGTCTGTTGAAAGTGAAAGTTTACTTGTATTTATTAGGGTTGGACATAGCACCGATCTGTTATCTGAAATTATTAAACGATTTTTATATTTTGCTCAGTATGCAAACGACTAGGATCTATAATTTAAGCCAATCTGAAGGATTTAAAAAGTTGTATCGATGATTATATAAAGTAGATGGTCATCGTAACACTTATAAGTGCTTTTTCTTGATTTCTGTTGATGGCCATCTAGTATTTTGACTACATGACTTTATTTAGTTATTGCAATATTAGAATTTCAATTGTAGACTTTCTTTAAATATCAGTGAAGGGTATAACCATATATTGGGTTGAAGCATGTAGTGGTTCATGCTCTTAACTCCGATGTCTAAGGAGATCTGGTAATACTATCCTGTATATAAACATACATTCATTCTACCTGGAAAAAAATCATTAAATAATAACAACCTTCATTGTTACTGGATATTTATGGAATCATGAATGGCAAACAATTATTGAAGAGGTAATTGTAAGAAACGACAACTGGTTCACTAGTAGTGATTCCCTCTACTAACTGTAGTGCCATGGTACTGATATGTGAAGTTTCAAGGCTAACATGGACAGTTATTTAAAGGGGATGCACCCAGTTCAAAAAACCAAAACAATAGGAACCGGAACCAAAATTATCAACTAAACAGTAGGCAGTGAAAAATAATAGTGGTTTCAATTGAAAATTGAGAAATAAAAAACTAAATTACCGACTAACTATTTTTTGCTACTGAATAGTAGTCCACTAGAATTATTGCTCAGTGTTGAACCAAAGCTAAGGGATGTAGGTTTAGCAATTGACGTTGATGATGTGAGCGATGGAAAAAGTGATGCAGATGATGATGGAGTTGACGTCGTTAATGATGAAAAAAATGATGTCCCACCAGATGTTGTAGATGCAAAAGAAAATGGTTTGACAGTTGACGATGAGCCAAATAATGAATTACCAGTGGAAGCACCAAAAAGACCTATAATTGTAGATAAAGATTAAACTAACAATTAGATATTACTTGTTTAGAAAAAAAGCAATTAGTAATATACTAATGCCATTAAGACGCACCCTTACCAGTAGCTGCTGGAGCAGCCTGTGCTGGCTTAAGTCGTTTTCCTAAATCCACTATGGTAGACTGAGAAGGAAATGAATCTCGTCCGCGTAATTCGCTGAATGATTGAGGTGGTTCTTGACGGCGAACAAATGGATCTCGCTCATTAAGGAATGAAGTATTTGTTGACAGCTGTATCTTTAGTTCCTAAAATCCAAATACATGAAATTATTACTTTATTTTAAAAAACTCAGCATGTATTTACAAGAGGTATTCAGCCAACTTCGTTAAATAACTTTCTCAAGACATATTTTTGCTAACCTCTACTTTTTGATTACTCTCAAAAAGATGTCCTGCTACAGTGCTGAAAGCTGTGTCGAATCGCATCAGGTGCTCTTTAAGATCAGCCGTAGTCAGTAATGACTAAAAACGACAATATTATTTCGTATAATTAAATTAATTTGTGACTTTCAACGCAGATAGAACTAAAACGTTGCAAAAACTAAAAATTGGTAGTCGACCTTTCCACTAAGTATTTCAGACATTTTAATATGAAGATCTTCTATAATATCCTGATAACGACAAACAGCAGCGTCATATTCGTGGATGGCTTCAATCATATGTCTAAATTTATATTCTATAAACTGGCAATAAATCCAAAATATTAATCTCTACAATCAATGTTGGTTTTTAGATGAACTAAAAATTTGCTTTATAGAAATGTCTTACTGTAGGGTTTGTGAGTAAGCAGAATGATGCATATTTTTGCTAGTGGACTCCTGTACCCTAGTAGCAACATCGCCCAGACGCAAATCTTTGACTGCTCGTTCTAGAAGAACAGCTGACAGCTGATCACATTCAGTTGAACGAGTACGTGCTTTAGAAATTTTGTGCTGGACCTAAAATAGGAAATGATTTTTAAATAGAAAAAAAATGGAACGATAAATTAGAACAAACCTCATTCAATTTATTTTTCACTTTAATTGATATATCCGTTGAACTTGAAGCAAATTCATCAGAAATTTCTTTATTTTCTTTTATTTTATTCCTACAAAATAGATATTATAACACCTAGTGTTTATAAGCATAAATTAGCCAGATTATATTAATAAACGATGACAGATTTTTAAAATATGGTCTTTACTTACTTTATGAGATCAACTAGTTCACATATAGGTTTGGGTACTTCACTTTCACGTATGTTCTCTTTTTCAACAACGGTCTGTCCAACATTTGTACCTGATCCATTGGTTAAAGCAACACCTTAATGCAGTAGTTTTAAAAGAATAATTTTAAATGCATTTATGATAGCTATGCTAGAACATTAAGAACAAGACTTCGGTAAAAAGCTACCACCACTCTGCGTTGTTCCACCTAATCCTGCAGCCGTTGATACTGAAAAGTAGAATTTTAGATATGAGAAAATATTAAATAATTCATAAGTTAGAGTTAAAAATAAAGTAAAAATATAGGAAAAAACTTTTGCTTAGTTCTCGGAATTCCTCTCAATATAATATAATTGCAGTAATATACAACCACTCATAGTATTTAAAAATGATCTTAACCTAAACATTCGTATTCTATAACTTAGAACTTAGCCAATAAAAAGACTACAATCCACAGAGTTCTCCATAAATCCAACCTGTGTTAGGTGTGGTCCCAAAAAGTGATGGAACAACTGGAGCTGAAGTGGTTACAGCTCCAAAAAGTGAAGGAGTAGTAGTATTAGTAGACGTAAACAATGATGGAGCTGTAGCTGTCGTAGTTGTTGTAGTACCAAACAAAGATGGGGCGGAAGCAGTGCTTGTCACACTACCAAATAAAGATGGTGCCGTTGTTGTAGTTGTTGTTGACCCAAACAGTGAAGGTGTAGTGGATGCCGCTATAAAACATACGTGCTAAATGGCACTTTCGATTCTTAAACTCCAAATACATTCTTCTCAGAAAAATCACAACTTTGCCAGAATGCTCATCTCAAAAATATTGTATATAACTACATTTTCAAAAGTGGAATTTAAGGGATTTCCATGTTCTTGAACCATAATTTTGGCTTTTCTATATTTTTAACGAAGAAGGATAAAATGAAAAACCCACGTGCTCCGAATAAAGGTGTGGATAGTGTAGTGGATTTCGCACCAAAAGAGAAGCTCATTTGATTACTTTATCCTTCAAAGATTTTGAAAAAAATTACTGATTAACTACTAAATAAGGCCACAAACATTTTAAGAAATATTGTAAATATAGTACAATTTGTGCAATGTTTAATGACAATTGAAATCTATCATAACTTTAATGACCAATTTATTCCGAAATTATACTTCTTATAAGACGTAAGATGATAACATTAGATAGAAACAAATGTATCTAAATCAACACACCATAAAAATCAACAAGATATTAAACACTGTTATCATCATAACTGGGCTCCATTCATCTTGTGGTCATCAGTATACTGTTGTTTCAATTTTTCATTAATCCCCTCCATGTTACGAGCAATTTCAACAGCCAGATAGATGATCTAATAAATATGTACAAAACGCATTTGGTTGTAATAGTATCAGGAGTAAATATTGTTCTAAAATTTGCTGAGGATATAATTTATGGAAAAATTGTGAACTATATATATAATTTTTAGTAAGATTATGACATTCACCAAATGTAAAACCATAAGTTAAAACATGCCTTTGGGACAATAATGGTATTCTCTTGACTGTATCCTTTACAAGCCTCTATTCGCATTAGAGAGCCAAGAGAGTAATCATCAACAATCTAAAACGATACCGCAATATAAAATACCCAAATGACAATTGTTTTACGTAGCAACAAAATCAATCTTCCATTATGAAGAATGGAAATTTTAACATTACTGGGCATTGCTTACTTCTTTGAATTGTTCACAATAATCATGCCACTTTTGCTTCATCCCATCCAATTTTAGTTCAACATCTGTCACCTGAGAATAATGTTACAAGCAAACTATTAAGATTATATAATACGATATCTACTACAGACCTTATAAACATCTAAGTCTGGAAAAACATTTCTAAATGAAGTATAAATAACGTCCTGCATCTTATTAAGCTTCAAAGACTTGGTATCACAGGACATAAGGAGGTTCATATGAATATTAGCTCGTTCAGCAGCCTAAAATTTTGCTTTAAACTAGTTTAAAAGATTCCATTGTTATTTTTACTGCCATTAACCACTAATTATATAGAAAAGTTAATCCAATATGATTATTCCAACCAACTTTCATAGCCCAAGCCATTTCAATAGAATTGTCATTAACATATTTATCAGCATCCCCGTAGTTGATATCGTCCATAACAATTTATACAGTAAAAAAGTAATTAGGATATGGAAATAGCCTAAACAGTAGATACCATACAAATCGAAACGTCATTTTAACGTAGTAACAAAAACCGATAATAATATAGTTGAAGTAATACAATTGTCTAGCAATAATAATACCTTCTCCTAGTACATACAATCGTAATACGACAGGCTTACTATATTGTTAAGGATTAGAGCTTGAAACAACTGTAAATCCACACTAAATTTCCTTTAGTGTGCTGTTCCATTCTCACAATGACATCACGCAAATATGCACTGAAGAAAGTAATTAAGCGACAGTGCACAAATTTGAATAATTTTGGGAAGTCAAGATCTTATAAATGGATGTTTCATTTAAGTGATTAGGGATAGTAGTAGTTATTATGTTGTGTGAGACATTTTTATTTATCATACGAGATAGCACAATGCCCAAAAATGGAATTGTGAAGAATATCACAACTAAAACATGATTCTTTTTTTTTTAGCCTAAATGATTAAGATGCTAGTTTAATATACACATGATATGCTCAAGTCATTTTTAGAAATATCCCATTTTCCATACACCTAAATCCCATGAAATTAGTTTCAGTATCCTATACTAATTTTTATTCGTAGATAATGACCCCAAACTCGCATCAGAGTTAGTGAAAGATTTAATAAGAAGAAGGAAAGTGAATCTTTCAGAGTGGCTATCGCAGAGCCCGAATCTGAAATTTGATATAAGAAGCTCACGAAAAGCCTTTATAAATCAAATTTTTCACAACTCCATTCATCTAGTTTTTTTCTCTTTTCCTCCACTGTGTCATTTGGCTTCTAATCATCCGCTCTAGTTTTTCTTTATGTAAGCGTCTGTCAATCTGTCATAGTTAATCGTCTGAACCAGCTTTCCTTGCTTCCTGTGGTTTTGCTTCACACTACAAACAGTTAAACATCTTATAATTGATCTAAGCACTAAATTGCTTTGTTTAAATTATCCATATTAGCCTATGAATTAAGCTTTAATTTTCCTTCTTCTTACCTTTTATTATTTCTGCCTATGCTAAATTTTAAACCTACGAAATTTTAAATTCCATTTTCATCCGTTTCTCTTCACAATAGAACATTTTTCACCTAAATTTTCTCATTAAAAATTCGAAGTTTTATAAAATGGTTTTGCCAATTATTAAATTTTTATAAGCCTATACTTTATTTCACTTTTATTTTTAAACCGTGTTTATAGTTTCTCATTGTGATTTCAGTTTCTGTTCTATCTCTATTGATTTCCATAGTAAGACACCATGCGTCTTATCAAATTGCAGTTGTTCTTTTGTCATCACTACGATCACATTACTTTATTTTAGCGATTTTTTAAAACTTATTCTCTTATTTTATATCTACTCCTTTTGTCGAGTTTATTACAGTTAGTCGAGAAAATTCGAATTAATTTTTAATTTGAACTGTCTATTGACCCATGATTTGTTGCTTTCCCTTCAATTCTCAGCTTACTCATTGGTGACACTTTTTGTTTATCAAGAATTTCAAGTTCAGTCACTTCTATTAGCTAAAGTAAATCGCTATTTTCTTATCATTTAATAATAACATGATATTTCAGTTGAGTTTTTAAAAATGATAATGGTGTGCGAAAGTTTTTATAGGCATCTTATTAAATTATTATTAAACATATGTAGGTGGCAAAGTGCATATTATTTCTTCATATTATGTGCTGTTTTGACGGGTAAAACTTAAAGTGAGCCGCTGTCTACAATTTTCAACCTTATCATAAAATCTATACACCGTTTAGTCAACCATTGATTCATACTAAGCACATAGTTATGAAATTTGTTCGACAATTTAATCAAAAACGTTACTAGCATTCTAACAAAATGTTGACTAATGCTACCAACAAACACTTGCAGTATGTTGCCAAAGATTTTTCTACTGTGCAATAATTGAGTACTACTTATATAATCATTTCTTTTGTATATTGATTATTTGCAATTATTAAATACTCCCAACAAATGTAAACATTGCTGAAAACAGTTCACATAAAATTTTGGATAAACCTATTTTTATAATGTCACGCTAGAAACATGCTAAAGATATTAAGAATGTTGGAAAAGTAGTTTAGTAATGTAGCCCATAGTTTATCTTTCTGAATTACAAAATCGTAAATATAGGAGTAACTTGCAGAAGTTTATGTTTTGTCCTAAATAATCCATAGAATTCCAAATTGGAATTATTATGATTACGAAATGCATGAAATAATATTGCTCTGAGACCGTCTATTTTCTTTCTGAGAACATCATAGAGCGTTTGTCAAGCAATAGATAACTCAGGCTGTCGGGTCGCTTCGAGTAGTCATATTACTAGTGATAACAAACCGACGCTGACTTTCGCCTAAGCTTAACTTCTCAAAACTTATATTAATAAATTTTTACTACTCGCTTGCTCGTAATGATATCACTTATGCTAATTCTTTCTTGCAGATCGTTACTCAACTTTTCATACATATTTGAGTGGATGTAATCTTAAGAATTTAATGATTGTTATTGCGCAAAACTCTTTTACTTATGTTTTGTCATACAAGACACAAATGAAAATAGGGTTCTACGTCATCGTGAAGCATTGCATTTTCAACCGATTGCTTTTCATGCCTCTTTAGTGTATTTGAAAACTTTAAGCGAATGTGTTTATTTTCATATTATTTGAACACAATAATGAATTACATATGTATTATAGCCCAGATTATCCGCTTATAAAATAGAAGAGAAATTTTAATTTTTACATTTAATTAGATTTCATGAGATATCTTCTTCAGCAAACACATTCTAGTTGAAATCGCTCATTTTTTTAAACAAAAAAAAAGAACATGCGAAGACATAACTTTCTTCAAAATTCGTGAAACTAAAAGAGATAATAAGTAACCTAGTAAATGTAAATGTTTGTTTTTTAATGAAAAAAACAACCAGTTTTAGTTTGAACTAATGAATCAGAAAATTACCTTGTAAAGTTTTTATAATGTCACCACAAGGACTAAGCTTACATAACGACTACTGAAAATTCTTCAGCATTTCTTCTACAGCCTCTATTGTGGAGAATTGTTTCATGACAAGTAGTTATCTTAAGACTGTATATGAAAGTCCAGCAATATTATGAATT
Source organism: Heterorhabditis indica (assembly GCA_020740425.3). Taxonomy (NCBI): domain Eukaryota; kingdom Metazoa; phylum Nematoda; class Chromadorea; order Rhabditida; family Heterorhabditidae; genus Heterorhabditis; species Heterorhabditis indica. The sequence goes on from JAJAVP010000018.1 coordinate 418,161, forward strand.
ATGTTTATCGGTTCACAAAACATCAAATTATCTTGAACTACTCACTGATGAATACTTAGGATTCCAGTGACATTTTTTCACGGAAATGAGTGCTTAGGAAAAAAAAAGATCTAACAATACAATTAGTGATAGGCATCTATTGCTTACCGGCATTAAACAGTATAACAGTAGTTCACTATATTTTGACACTAAAGTTCCAAATAAATTACCACTATAGCAGGATATGCAAAGCTATAAATAGAATGGATCTATCTTTAATATACTACTAGTTTAATGTTTTATAACTTTCTTGGACGAGACAAGTTTTATGATTGGTTCTATTTTTCTGTTTGGTGACAATCAATTCAAGATATTACTCACCAACTTGATCTGATAGAAACCTTGCCAAACAAATATAGGACAGAAGACATATCGCTTTCATCTTTTGATATATTATGAATTTTGATTTTAATGTTATTTCTCCTCTATTTAAAAACCCTATTTTGGGTAACTATTTAGATCATAACTTGTTTTTGCATTAAATAATGGAAAATGTTCAGAATTGTCTAAATAATATAGATATCAAGGGAATCTATAACTATTCGCATCTATCATATTTCTTTATTTTAGTCTACAGTTGTTTTGTGAGACCAAGTAAGGTAACTGACTCAAATAGTTCTAACACTTTATTAAATCATACGGAAATAACATTTTTCTATCCAGGATTAATAAAATTAAAAGCAGTTGTTTATTAACAAATAAATTCAGTGGTTTTAGCTTATAAGTAATTAATAGACGTCATTCTCTTCTCGCGTGCATAGCTCTACTGTTGTCACACGTATCCATTACAGCCACTAACATCCTTGATGAGCTAACACGATGAAACGTAGTTCATCTATGGAAAATATTATTCCTATCTTGCCTCCTCTTCCCTCAACTCCTCCTCCATCCCGTTCTAATTTGATGTATCGAGTTATCAGTACCACTAGGTAAGCCAGCAATAAAGATTTAACCAATAACTAACTTTGATATTTCACAAATGCTCATTTTTACTTTACTTTATTTTCTGTTTAATATTTCTTTAGTATTCTACACAACAACTCGTAGAAATTATCGATAAACTAAAAACTGTGTTTTGCTTTTTTTTAGGTGTTAGGTATAAATCAACTGACATATAGTTGAGTTTGATTATACGTTTTTATGGTAATAACCTCGGTGAAATACCATTTCTAATAGCATAAAGCCATAATAAGACATTATTCCTTCAACTATTTAAAAAAAAATCCCCACAATTGGCAGCATATTTTGCAATAGTTTATTGTTGGATATTCTCGCATTTTTGAAAATAATCGTTTACAAATTAATTTGTTTACACCCCCATCTCTTCTTCCTTTTCAAAAGTTTTGCTGCTGTCACCAGCTGTCTACTTATTGTTTCTCATCCTAATGCGGAAACCAGTTACATGAGGGCTGTTAACTTTTTCCTACCGATCGTCTTCTACCCTATTACTGTTCGAATAAATAAATGTCAAGTAATTTCCTAAAATAAATAAAAATATGATCACAGTTTCTCTGTATATATAAAGTTATCCGCTTAATGTTCACATATATTTCAAAAATTTAATTTGATTTTTCCGCATCTTTTAAGCTAATGATTTTTTCCTGTCCTTTTTAACGCCTCTATTTCCATAAATTACTGAATTTGATTTTTTAATTAGTACTTTTTGAGAGAATCATCACTTGTATTCTAAGCTAGCTGATTTTTCTATAACTAATATGTTAAGCTTGATGCAGTTGTTTGAAGATATTTATCATAGAAAATTACGCTTCCATGTACACAGTCTTAATCTAAATATTCTTAGGATTTGCCATTAATATGTAACACATAAAAGAGTATAGCTTTTATCTTTAGTACGATAAGTTTGCTCACCAACCGTATTTTTGTGAATTTAGGAGAAGGTAATGAAGTGAAATAAAATAGATATTCAAAGTGATGGAAATACTTTGTATAGAGTTAGAATTAAATTAAAAGATAAACAACAAAGAATAATGTCTACGAAGGAAATACTGATTCATCGTTCTTGTGTCTAGATTTATAACCGTTTCTCTGCGTTTCACTCGCTGACAAATCCTAACATATTGTTATTCCATTACATCATCTGTTCCATGTTAGATATTTCGTTATAAAGGAATGGTGTGTATCTTCATATTTCGCCTCTTTAATATTCATTAGTCTGAGATTTTCAATTACATCCTATCGCAATAAATACATGCACGAAATGAGGGCTTGTTACGTTGGTATCGTAATATTAATAGTAGTAGCAACTTTTGGTCGATAGTTGCAAAATTACTAAAGATAGAAAAATAAATGCATTACCAGGTATTTATAAAACATGCAAACACTTGTTTGGGTAGTTGTGTTACTTAAAAGGCTGACTGCTGTTTGTTGGTGATCATTATCCAGCAGTGTCTATAAACTACACTGCTTTTTAATCAGTTTTCGTTACCTTATCTATGATCTGAAACCAGATGCAATTGCGACAGTTATAGAACACTAGTTCTTGTGTGCAAAGTGCAGTTAATCAGAGCACGATGGAATGTTTTGACGTTCCGAATTAATAGGGCGTGATTTCCCTTGATCAAGATTGCAGGCACGTTATAGTATGACAACCTTTTAAGTATATTATTCTGGGGAAACTTTGTATTTAATCGCATTATCTACTTAATTAAATTATATCACATTTATATGAATATATTGAGACTTATATTGAGCATAAGTAAATATATATATAATCTCATTCATTTTCACATCGAACTGACCGATCAATACTTCAACTGACAGAAGTCCGTTGGTATGTGCCTTTACGAGCTGTGGGCCAGCTGCGACGACGATTCTCTTTTTGCCGCGCATTGCCGCCCGAATTCGTTCTTAACAACTCACGAACAATTAGTGAAGACTCGTCACTTCTATCTATAGCTTTTCTGCCACTATATTATTTCTATTTATCTTTTTTTTCATTTATCGCACTGTCTAAACTATTTTAACTCTTATTCGAACTCCTTGCTGTTCTTCTCATCATCTATAAGGATTATATTTGGAAAAGCATTATCGCCTAATTTTAGCAAAGAGAGTACTCATTATAATGAACTGTAACAGTACAGTAGTATATGCGAATACTATAATTGCCACAAATTATGTATAATCTATTTAAGCACAATGAGCATAAATTGGTATAATCTTGTGAATACTAATATTTCAATGATACAGCTATCGTACCCACAACATTGGCTATAATCATTTTAGAACATTATTCGTTTTAGTCTTTAATTATATTACTACTTCGTTTTATTATAACTTAAACACTTAATAGCAAGCACTTATAATTCAAACATTTTAATTTAAAATTGGAAAAATAATCGCTGAAGTTACAATAATCTATCCAATCTTAGCGTCCTATATGAGACTGCTTGCTTTGATAGGACAGGTGTAAATGTTAACCTTCATATTAACTACATGTCATAGTTCAAGTTCTATTTGCACTAGTATTTTACTTAAGCCCTAAGCCTCGCACAGTTTATTTCACTTGACATGCATACTTTCTGCCTTCCAAGTTTCATCAATGACCAATTTTTTCTACAAGAAAAAATTCATTCACCTAAACATTATCTTCTTAGACGCATATAATCCAACGATGCTACAAATAATAATAAAATCTATCTGAAATATATTATTTTGGAATTTTGCCAAAATTCAAATTCTGGTTTTGTGGGTGTTTGGAAGTTTGTACATGGATGAGATAGTTATCTCATATACTCTCTTGGATTATAGAAGTATTATGCGGGAAATTTTGCATGTATTACAGTCTTATATTTTTAGCAAATATGTTGGATCAATAATGACTTTTGTCTTTTTAATTAGTTACATTAGTTATGCCTTTGTTGTATACTTTTAATTAACACTGTTCTACTTTTTAAAATACATTTTGATCTCCATATATATATGTAGTAATCTAACAATTGGTATTTTAGTTGCGACTCTCCTGATATTCTTTGGCACCCCACCAACAATAGTAACCGATTGTCACTATCATCGTCATCTCCCATTACACCATCTTCCGCTGTTTCTTACGGTTTTGAATTCCCGAGTGATAGCCCAGGAATTCGATTGGTTTCAAGTTCCTTGGATTTGTTAAGACAAGAAGCTAGGGATAATTTAGGAGAAGGTAGGAGTGATATACATTTTTAATAGCTTAACTAAATGTATATATTGATTCATACAATATTGTTTAGAATTCTAGGAATTAGCTATTTAATCGCAACAATTCAGCTGTTATTTTCTATAAATGCTGACATTTAGAGTCCTATTATTGGATGAATGAGCATATTCCTATATTAATAGTTATGTACGTTTGGATTTAACAGCACACAAAATCATTGTCACGTGGAGTGATTGCTTTAATGACTGCTTTTATTACATATGAAGTGGTGCTTTCTGTTTCATTTATTTTACTAGGCAGCTGTGGTTAAAAAATAAGTGGATGTGACGTGTACCACTTGCTTGAAGTAAACATTCACTTAGGAAATAAAATACCTGTTGATGTCTCATTTTAATTCACAATTATTTGTTTTAGCACATTAACATATTGACTCTGAAGTTTTTTTATCTTTAATTTTAATTCTTTGTTCTAAATGTATCTAAATCTAGTTGATATTTTTTGCCAATGGGATATTAGGTCGAACTGACCATAATGTTTTTTCGTAATTGCAGTGTTGCAGTCTGTTTGTTTATACATCGTTGTCGTCGTATCTGATTAAATAAGCTATCGATTTCAGACGTAGAATGGTCGCAAATCGACCAAGTCATGACTGATTCTGTAGTGAATTCTTCGAAAGGTCAAGCCATAGCAGGAATGCGCATGGTGTCGTCTGCCCACTCCTATGACTCCATTAGTGATGGTGAATAAAGTTTTTGTGGTAGTTTTTGATTCAAAGAAAGTGTTTCTTGTATTTGTATTAGGAACTCAGGGATTACTAAGACTGTAAAATTGAGAAATGAAGTACGTGTTTGTATTAATTACCATTTCCATCTAATGATGCAGATGCTTATGATATTTTACTAGGAGCTCATTCGACTATATCACTAGACCCTCTTACGGCAATAGAAAGTTGCCTTTCCACAAATCATACATCTGATCCAAACCTCTGTGGGCTCGAAGAACGAAGACATTCAGTTGGTAATGCTAAGGGCTTATTCATATATTAAAGGAGTATGTATTTTATTAAGAGTTGAAATTATTAATAATTAGTTTTTAAGAAGTTTTGAAATCTGCTCATGTACATCAACGATCGTTCTCAGCTGAAGCATCTTCATTTGACAAGGAAAATCGCGTGAGTCAGGACTATAATTTATATTATTTATACTTAGCATATTTAAAAGCTATTTAAATGTTAGTAACATTTCAGTGTTTATCTAGCGCCCTAACAATCAGTAATTGTGAACATGACTCGCATCATGAACTGGATAAAGCTGTTGGTACAATTGATAGTAGGATAGAACTTGCAGCCAGTAGTCCTGACTCTATTACGGAAGATTGTGCTGGTGTTATTTCTTCTGGAACTGAAAAAGTATGTAACTATCATTATTATTATTTCACTACGCTGGTGTTCATTTTATTTAACTAGTAAATAATATAGGTCTGACAAAGTTATTTTTAAATATTTAAACACAGCATAGTTTTCCAAATAATTAATTTAGCAATGTATGTGGTAGATACTGGTGCATCTCAATTTTTTATTTCCTAACAGATGATAGCATATTTATAAATTATTCTAGAACTAAAAATATTTTCTTATAGGTTAATACTACTGATAGTAATTCTTGGAATGAAGGGGAAGTTTTGGAAAGAGGAAAGAGTACATTTGAATCACCTGAGTTTGTTGAAGCCCCACGGGGATTGGATATTTCAGCTGATATTGATCCCAGTAAGTGGTTTTTGTTATTGTTTACTAGTTAATTGATTTTTAGTCTAGAAATGTTAAGGATAACATTTATGAAGCTGAAAGAATATAGGTAGTATTATAGTACTGAAAGTTCTATGCAACTATAATTATAGTAAACAGTTATTATTATGTGTTACTAGAATATCTCTTCAGTATATAATTTTTAAATATTATATTAGATATCTCACCCGCTCTTCACTGTAATGATTCAATGACGACTCTTGTGGGAACTCCGCATCCTGAAAGTCATATTTCCGTTGATGAGGTATTTTCATATTTGGACAGAAGACAAGAATTGCCAGCAATCAGTGAGGAAACTGAAGTCCGTTCTATTTAATTCAAGTTAAAACTAATAGTTTTGGAAATTTAGGCACTTGCAACATTTCCTAATTGTATGAGAAGCATAGTAAAGATCGTATTTGAAAAATTAACATTTCAACATAATAGGAAACAAACTGCTATAATTTAAAACAATTTTTTTAAAGGACAGTTCATTACGGGGAATGAGCAAAAGGTGCTTGGAATCAAATAATAAGACAAATAGTCAAAAGTGCTCATTTGAATTACCACTTGAGCCCGATGAATTGGCTCCGGGAACCTTTTCATCTTCGATGGGTTCATCGGACTGGAAGCAACCGTCACAACCACCTATGGCTCCACCATTGCATCGGTTAATACTTTAAATCATTTGATAGGGTATGATGCTAAAGTATTCCTTCTATTGTTAAGTAAAAGGTAATTAAATATTATGACATGCGGGATAGTGTATTTATAAAAAAATTAAGGCGTGCCATTAGCGACCAACTTGGAACAAATTTGCATAAAGGTGAACTGCGTCGCACTCGTGAAATGGAAGAGATTGATCAGATTGGATTGAGTACTAATGATGAAATTAGTATGGAGGTATATTTGATTGCCAAAATTGGTATAACCAATCTTTTACTAATTAATTGGTCTATAGGAAATTTTACTTCGTTCACGAAAGGTGGTAGGTCGGGCAAGTTCAATTATTGCGAATAGATGTAAGAGTCAGGTGGGAAATTTTCATATGTATGATTGTTACTTCATAGTTGTTCATACAAATATTTTATCTTTATTTTCTTTGTATTATTAGGGTTTTACTGTAGATTTACACAGGTACTTCTTTACCAAACTGATAACGCGGATAACGAAGCTAGTGTTATTCTAGATAGGAACTTAAGCAGCTCGGATCCCGCTGTCAATGAGGAAAGAGAAGGTGTTTCTTCAATTTGAATTAGTTACAGTATAAATGTTTGTAAAGATTTACTACATCATTCACATGATTGTGCTCATGTAGAATCACGAGATGAACATGGTCCTCCACCTGTTGTGCTTACACGGAAAGCCTCTATTCAAAATTCTGATTCATGGAAGAAACACTTTCCTATTGGTGCAGCCCATAGTGTTAGTAGTAGTTTATTTTTCATGGAAATTATAATGCAATTGCAACTGTCAGAATTTTAGGTCGAATAATTGAAAAAAAACTGGATAAGTAAGTTCAATGTTGTGTCGAAAAGTCTGGTTCTCGTTAATGTTAATATTTTATTTTATTTTATTTTTCTATTGATTTCGAATTTAATTATAGGTGTTCACTCCTTCATCTCTTCAAGCTCGTCAAAATGCCACAAGATCTAGTACTATTATAGACCTTCATGCCAAGTGAGCTTTTTATCATTAAGCAAATTTTGACAAAATAAAAAGCTAAACATTTTATTGAACCTAGTAGTTTTATATAGTATCAGAGCTTATTAAGAATTTACGCTATATAATACATCATGTGGCTATTTTTCTGTCCAGTGAGTGTTTGTCCAGTTTGGTGTGTTTTGATCTTTTAACGGTGCCCATTGTCACTGTTTTTGATGTAGGAATATACGTATATCGTGCTTAATTTTACTAATATTGTGCCCGGTAAAGTCTGAAATGATCTATTTCGTTCTTCGTACTTAATATAGGTAAGGTAACTTATATGATGTGTTCCTATCAGTAACTGATTTTGTTCTATGTTATAACCTAATTTGGAATTTTTCGAAAGTCAATAGATACTTTTTATTGGGGTAGCTTGGGACAACCTCATCAATTATTAGTGGCTTGCGTCGTTTTAGTTCTAGCACTACTCCTGTTTCGAGGCCCCGTAACGTCGTTCGAGCCTGTAGCATATCAAGTTCCGCTGCTTCATTCATACGTCGCAGCTTACGATTATTTTCTGGTGCACGACGTAATTCTCTTGAATCACCTTTGATTCATTCTGTTGCCATCACTTCTATTGTATGTGAACAACCTCAGTCATCGTTGAGTCAATTCATGGATAGAAGACAGCGAACGCCACGACGTGTAACAATCCCCTACAGAAAGAAAAGTTCACGCCTCAATTTTAGGTAGGTGGTGAACTCTACACTGGCGCCAATAGAGGTTCTATATGACATGTTCGTTCCATTAAAATATAAGGCTTAGACTTAATTATTCCACCACTAAGTATTAGTTTTGTATAGATGTTTATGTCAGAATATTCTCACCTAGTTTATGTTTAGTTTTATATATTTGTTAGAAATGTACAGCATGTTGCAAGGGGGAATCATCTTATGTTAGACTTGTCAGTTGTTGTCAAGTGTCCTATGTTTTTGCATAGCTGTTAAGTGTATTTTCTCGGCCATGCATGTTTGTTTGATATAATATTTAATAATCAAACATTAATTTATGTGCTTTAGAATTGGTTATGGAATTTTAGCTTATAAATATCAAAATCACGAAAAGTGGGTACTTTATCTATATTATACAGGCCTGGAGATCGTTCTCGAATTGAGAAGAAAAAAGAGAAAGGGACCTCTGAGACGTTTTCATTTGGAAGCCTTTTTGGTACTGGTAGGAATGGGAAACAGAAAAAGGTCATAAAATACTTATAGTCAGGATTTTTTTTAAGGTTATTTTCTTAGAAAGTGTATTTTTTAGAAGTCTGCATCTGATCGTAGTCTTGAAAATGTCCTATCTAGTTTTCATATACGTGCGGGAGGTGCTCCAGTTACTCTTCCATCTGTACGTCTCAAACGATAGCGATATATTTCGAATGTTGATTCAAATTTGGCTCACAAATGCTGAACTATATCTTACAATAAGGTGATTATTTTTAGCGCCGCATCATTGTTGGCGATTCTCATCCTAACTACCAAAGACCTCCTATTCCTGAATTTGATGGTAAGCTTTTACAATTATTACTGTATTTTCGACTTTTATTTTTTGTTAATAGCAAAATAGACCAATTGGTTAGATAAAGTTTTGACGAAAGATCTCTCGCTATATTCAGTTATTTATATTATTAGCTTTATTTATGTTATTATATGTGAACATATGGCAACATCATGTTGACTATTATACTCTTTAGTCCTGATATTAATGACGCGTAACTGTACGGTACTTATGGTAGAATATAACGTATTGGGTAGAAATTTTATAACTATTTAAGCCTAATATGGAGGAAACTGTTTTCATGTATGCTACACTTGTATAGTAGAACTATTGTGGTTTTCTATGTTGTCCAATTTATTCACGGTTTTGGAGTGTTATTGGTGTTTAAATTTGTAGGCCTTCCTGACCATCTGTCAAGGGTCCTTTCATCACCTTCTGAATTGTCTCAGGAAGTAGAAGAATCTGCGATAGATGCTCCTGATGCTAGCAAATATTTATTGTAAGTGAATTATTTTGTTTTTATCTGCAAAAATAAAGGATTATGCATAGTAATTCGGGAATTTGGTTGAGATTATGAGCTTTAATACTCACAATCAAATTACCTGTGATCAATTATTAATTAGTTATATATAACGCAGTGTAGTGTATTAATTAGATTTTTCTTGCTGGAAATGTCACCGTTAAATAAAATAGCTGACGGCGTTAACAGTATATGATTTTTCATTATTTAATTAGATTATTGAACTATTAATATATTGATGATTTCAGTGTAATATCTTTTTAATGCCAGACATCTACAAATTGACCGTGATATGATGTGTAGCGTTATTATATTTTTCAAACATAACATGCAAAGTAGTGGCTACGTATGAGGAATTCTTAATTACTTCAAATATGTACATTTGTTGTAAAAATTAATATAAAATAATCTAAATTCTAGGGACTTACGATTATGGAGTCGATTTGACCTATTTTCGAAAGATGAGTACATGACATGGCATGACAAATTTCGCCATGATAAATTGAATCCAAAGATTATTAAAAAACAAGATGCTATTTATGGTATGTAGTAAGATATTGTTGCAATATTTCGTGTCAAAGATGAATTTGACCTATAGTCTTGTTAATACTAGAATCCAGAATTAGGTTATTTTATGTTTTTCAGAATTGATATTGATAGAAAAGCAACATTGTGCCAATTTGGCTTTTCTTCAACAGGTAACTTTCTTTAAAAAAAATTTTAAACCTCATTTATTAATTTTAAATGCGTACATATTTTAGGCCTATCGAAATCGCCTTATAGAGGAAAATATTCTAACACCAGCAAATGTTGACCGGCTGATACCTGATGTACTAGATTCTCTTCTAGTTTTTCACCTTCACCTCCTCGATAGATTGATATCCAGACAAAAAGAATCAGATGAAGTTGAGACTATTTCGGATATTATAGCAGAAGAGGTAAGGAGAATTATTTTCACTAAAAAATTTTAATTGTTCTATCCTTTGTGATTAATTTTTGTTTAGTTATCTGACGAGGGTAAACATACAACCATGGCTATAAATGCCTATACATCCTTTGGTACGTCTAAAGAACAGTCAGAACAATTATATGGACATCTGTTGCATAAGAATACACGTTTTTCAGATTTTATGAAGGTATGAGTTCAACGAGAGGTTTCATTCTTATCAAATACACATAAACTAGGGGAATGCCATAAACAAAAATATTTTCAAGGAATGCTCTCGAGATTCTATGTATCGTCAATTTGAATTCAAGACTACTATGACAAAAATTATTAGTCGGCCTGCAAAATATGGTTTACTTTTGGATGGTATTCTCAAAAATGAAACAAACATGTTTAGCAAGGATAGTGAACTCACGCAGAAAGCATCAGCGGTATGTTTTGTGTTATATATGTTCTACTGTTGTTATGTGTTATTCTATATATATATATATATAACTTAGGCTGCAAAGCGATTTGCACTCAAAATAGATAATAATTTGTGTATGGCACATATGACTCGTCGTTGGGAGGAGGTGCGATCGATGTTTGATCTGACTAGTCAAACTAATCTTTTCATGGTTGATAAAAGTAAACCTGGAGGGGTAATACATGTCACGTTTACGGTCAGTATTACTATCATATTGTATTTTCTTTTAAGTTTAAGAGTACTATTTTGGTAAATACATTGTAGTTTTAGATTGAAGATTTAAATATCGATGTGAAGAGCTCTGGAATTGGAGGGCGTCGTTTGATGTGTCTAGGTGATGTTATGATGAAGATGTCTGGTGGAACAAATAAGGCGACTGAGTGGGGACAACAAGGTGTTTTTTTTCTTTTTAAATGACACGAGTACATTTTTTGAATATTACTGTTTATTTCAGTTTTTATGGCATTATTTGATGATCTTCTTGTATGCCTTCAACGTCGTAGTAATGGCAAGTACATTTTTATTCCGCAGGTTTGTCTTTGGGCATGAACTCAATTTTCTAAATGTTATTAGAAGAATAAATATTATTATTTTGATATCTAGTTTGAACTATCAGGAACAAGCCGTATTTCCCGTGAGCTCGCTAATTCTACGAGTGCCGGATCGAAGTCCTATACTGGTTATGTCTGGTGCGAAGCCAGTCTTATTGGAATTTGAGTTTCTTGCGAAAACAGATCGTGCTAAATGGATTAAAACACTTGATGCTGCTATTCACAGTGCACCTCTGAAAGGTGGAGCTTAAATAGAAATAGTAGTATAGCAGATATCTAGATTAAGCTATCTACAAAACTACTCATTTGCACTTTTATAATAACTATGCATAAATGCTATTTATAGTATTTTACAAGTTTGTCAGTTGTTCAATCCCTTTTTTTTATATAAGGATTAGCACTATTGCAGTTAGAATGTCGGCGCGAAATGAAGGAGAGGCTGCTCAGCAAATGAAAAAGGCACGAATACTTGATGAGAAGCGTCAAATAGAAGCGGAAGAGGCGTGGCTAAAAAAACTAGAAGAAATGTTCGGTAAGTAGAGCGTTAGATGTAGGAAGAAATACTATAGTAGAAATTAAGCCAATATTTTCTATTCTTTAAGCTGAAAGAAAGAACCAAGAATATGTGATTGTCAGTTATATGGAGACAAGAATGAAGTTTTTCGATGAAATTCGCACTCATATGAACACGCTACCATTTAAATCACGACTCGATATCCAAGATAGAATTAAAGAAGCTGTTCGACTTCATTTTAAGGAACTACGTCTCATTCGAACTGCCCCACTTAGTCGATGTTTGTTTGTGTTCATTGTTTTTTTCCTTATTATATTTAGGATTTTATATTTAATTTTAGTAATTGCAAATGCCACTGTAGCTCGTGAATCTGACTTGTGGAGTTTTATTGATAATCAAGCGGAAGCTGCTGACGTAGACTTAGACGAATCCGATGGAAGTGGATCGAGTAGTGATAGCAGTGGGACGGGTAAAGGACATAAACCACGGCGTATTCAGACTTTTCATGGGACTACTGGTCCTGGTCCTACTACCACTAGAGACAGTGGGTTCTTTCAATAAGCATTTTAAACCTTTCACTTATTTAGATATATTTAAAACAATTTAGTCCAATTTGGCGTTAAGAATAGTTAATGGAAAGGTCTCACTTTTGTAGAAAAATAAATTCTTTTATTTAGAGTCAAACTTTCGTCGACACACAACTGTACCTCGCATGAGTAGGAATCAGGATAACTGTTTTGAACGGGATGTAAATGATGAAGAGCGCATAATAAACCAGGAAGTTGATAGAAAAGATCGAGAAGAAGTCGAAGAGCGTACTCATAAGCTTCCGGTAGAGATATCTTATTTATCATTTCATTGATACTTGACGCTAAATAAAATAGTTATTTCAGTTAGGACTAAATCTTAAAGCCCGTCGTGCATCAACGAGGTTAATTCGTGATGTTGTGAAGTTAAAAGCAGAAAATAATATTCTAAGGAACGAATTATCTCTGTAAGTCTGCTTCATTCAGTAATCACATATTTTGCTATGTCATTTTTTTAAAGGAACAAAACTCGTCTAGCAATGTTAGAACGTACAAGAAGTGCTACTACACCCACGATGGTTGTCGCAACTGATACGATGGAAGTTTTACGCAAAAAAGAACAAGAAGTTCGTGAAGAAGATTCTCGAAGAAGAAAAGAGTTGGAGATCTGGGCTGAACAGCTGAAAAAAACAAAGGGAGATTTAGAACAAGAACGGGTACTTCAATGCTTATTTTTGCCTATTTAAAATCTCTTAACTTTTTTAAGGCTAAAAATTAGTATCAAGACTGAAGATAAATTATAGGCTTTAAAATATAGGAATCACTGCGTCGAAGCGAAGTTGAGCTAGCAGAAAAGTGGTCGGCATTGAAAGAAGCAGCTGTGCGTGATTTTGGTGGGCAAGCAGCGCCTATCACTGGTCGTATGTCCATAAACACTTCAGAAACTCGTAACCGCGTCGCATCATTTCGTGATGTGAGGATTCTGTGAGTATTTATAGTCAGTTAAGACGTGATTAATATCAAACTCAATTTTTTTTTATTTGAGAGAACAAGTATACTTCCGAAACTATTCCCATTGTACTTTTAGATCTCAGTGTGATGCTGAAGCGGTAATGGTTTGGCTATAAATTAATGCATAACAGTTTGGCAAATTGTTCACTACCACATTTAAAATATAGTCTTGGCGACTTTTAACCGCTTTGCACCGCTTTAGTGTTTGCTTTTTTCAAGTGGTAATATTATTATTCCAGACCTACGTCTCAACAGATCGAATTAACTCCAGCTCTTCTAAATCTCACCAAGAAAAGCGAAATGAAGAAAATTAAGAAATAATTATGAAGTTCTCCCCTGTCAAAGTGGAATAATTTTTATACTAGTGTAAACATAAACATTTTAATAGGTGCAAGCAAGGAATTAGTCTTTTTTTTTAGTTTCCTGGAAAATACGGGAATACAGCTTCATACTCTGTGTGATCATTCCTTATATTTAATTCTTTAGGCTCTGAGAGTCATGCTCATCTCATGTTTAATAGTTTATATTGAACGCCTAGTTGGAAATGTTTCTGTTTACGGTAATTTTATTATTTCCCGGTGTACGGCCACGAGAGGCCAAATTTTTTTAAACGTCTTATAGCGTGCCTTTTGTAAATGTCATTCATACTGTGTGCAAGGTACGAGGCAAGCATCAGAGGTTTTGTATAGTCATATCTCACTGGTAGTTAGCTTAAACAATTGATTTATGTTAATGGAAACGGGAATTTTTATATGTTGGTTGTAATAATTAAATATTGACATCCAGATTTAGTTGATTGCTTGCAATTGATGGTAAACTGTTATTAATGGGTTTTACCGTCTCCTTGTATTTATTCGTTAAATGCTACTGGTTTTTTGTAGGTTTGTGTTTTTCATGTTATCTTTTTTTTTCATTCGTCCATTTATCGTCGACAAAGTACTTATAATAAGCCAATCATTTACTCACCGAAACACCATTAACACAATGGTGCGATTGACCTAATCTTATCTGTTCCATGTATAAAGTTCTTAGTAAATCAGTGTTTTATACATATTCATTTTGTTTGTAGAATACTACATACCAATTTCTTTGATTAGAGATGCTTCATTGTATTTGAGGTCTAGTTGAAGTAAAAACTGAGTAAAGAATAAATTTGTCACGTGGCGTGATGTTCACTAATCCTAAATGTAACTTACGCAGAATTACTTTTTCTGGTTGTCTAGTGAACTATTTTGTATGCTAGTTTAATTTTGAAAAGTTTCGTCGGGAACAGATATTTCTCACAAACTTAAGCATTCTAGAGATTTGTTATAGCATCTTGAGTTTCGCGTAAAATTGCATGAGCTAAGTTATATTGGACTAGTTACATTTTATTTAAAAGTGTGAGATAAGTGTAAATAATGTTATAGTACTAAATGTTGGTGAGTTCGTGTCACCTCCATCAGGAGTTTTGCTAGAAATGGTGGTTTGTTTTTGCATAGTGTTGATTTTAAATTTAATTTAACACCAGCTATGTCTCAGCTTTCGCTTTTAATTGAATTTATATTGAGCTATGGCAATTTATTACATTATGTTAAATTTTTGAGCAGTTAATTTCCGTTTAAAGGGAATTCCCCAGCGTTTTAATTCTGTTACTGTCTGGATGTCATATATAAGGGATGTAGTAACACTGTAATAGTGGGGTCTCGTGTTAGATATTAGAGTAAAGGATATGCTGTGTTCAGCCGCTCACCATGCAAACAAAAGTAAGTTATAATAATATATACCTATAAGTAGAGATAATTTTTATAATAGGATTAATTAGCTGTTGTATCGCAATTTCTAGATAGTCTGAAAAATACTTTGCAACTTTCCGCACTGTTCAAATTCCAATATAAAATTGTTTTAAATTTAATTTTTGATGAGACTGACTATAAAAATTTTTAATAGTATGTTTTCATTAATCAAATTTTTTTCCTGAATTTTTAAACGGCTGAACGAAGATAATCTCGTTCCTATTTTATTAATTATATGAGAAGTATCTGTTATTCACCATTATGTTCACTAATGTTTTTATTTATTTAGAACGCTTATAGAGTCTTCTAAATCCAAGATGGTGCATACCATTCTGTTGATCCAACCAACTGGGCGTGCTGATTCGCGTACTTGGTCAGATTATGAAACAACATCTGAGTGTTTGGAAGGTGAGTAACGATTCTACTAAAACTAAAATTTTGCTTAATCTAAACTGTTATAAAACAATGTTACAAACAAAATACTAGTGATAAATACGTAATTATTGTTTTGAAACTTGATCCTAAAAATTTTTATATTTTATATTTTACTAATTTTAATAGTTTTAGGTATCTGTAAAATATACGAAGAGTTTCTGAAGAAACAGAATCCTCACTCAGCCAGTATCACTTATGATGTTTCACATTTATTCGATTTTATCGATAAATTATCAGATCTAAGCTGCATGGTTTTCAACAAGGTTTCTGAAAATCTTGACCATGTTATGGTCGTAAATCAAAGATATAATTTTCCTGTTAACTTAATTTAATGTAAAAGATTAAATTTAGGAATCTGCTACATACGTTCCACATAACAAGGACTGGATTAAAGAGAAAATTTTTGCCATGTTGCGTACCCAGGCTAAGAACGATTGATAGACGATTTAAAGTGATAAACGTAATTTGAAAATACAGCAGTAATTGTTCTGAAATATTACTTACACCTATTTTAAGACTATTGTTTGTTTTTAGATACTCATGAATAGACTGTGAATAGTATTGGTTTGTCAAGTTGGTTATTTCCACATTAGTTGATTTTCTAATGATCTTTATATGGATATTTTTTCCATGCATTGAAATGGATCTCGTATTATTTGTGGAATGTTACTTATTAAACGTGGTTTTGCTTCTGAAGCGTTAATCTTGTAAGATTTAGATTTGATATACGATACATTTTCACATTGTTTATGGTATCGGATAGGTCTGGTTACGACTGAGTAGTTATTGCAGAATTCGTTTATACGTGGAATACGACTATGAAATGAAGAACACTTAGGTGCTATTATTTTCAATTGAAAATGACGAATTCTATACGATCAGTCATTTTATTAAAGGATTGTACCATGACTGGATATTTTTCTGCATTCAGAAAAATGGTGCTGCGTTTGCGTACTGCTTTGGTTGACAGTCGAACTCTTTAATTGATCGATTGGTATGAGAGATCATTCATTATTGACTACCTTTGTCATTTTAAGTCATAGGTTGCTTAGAGATTTCTCTTTTGTGAATTAGAATAATCTGTCTCAGGTGTGAAGTGGAAGTATTTTATATTATACCTATAAGTCTTATGTGGTAGATGTTATATTTTGAAATGTTTAGATGTATCATTTCGAAAGGTGGAGTTGAGTAGATATAATCATCTAGTAGCATGTTTTTCAGAGTTCATATTCTAAACATCTTTATTTAACGTTTAGTATTCATTGCTGTACTGACGTAAACGTGATTGCAAGTACTTGCAGGCTAATACATTGTGTCATCCTCGGTAATTTATTTTGTTCTATTCAACACTGTTTAGTAACGTAGAGCCGAGGCTCAGTATCAGTTGTAATGACACAATTTTGTGCTAATAATCGAGATCTTGCATGCTACTTGGTTACAAAACATTCCTGGAAAGGAAAGTAAGTTGTTGTCTTATTGCATTTTACTGAATAGGTACTTTATTATTATTTATTCATAATCTTCTTCTTAGGTATAAAAGGATTTTTTCGATTGGTTCTCTTGCGATCTCAACATATAATCCACAAACTCTTGAAATAACCAATCAGGTGTTTTCTTTATATATTGTGCAGTAAATGTTATAATTCGTGGGAACTCAAACAAGTCGAGATTATTATTTAATTTAAAGTGGCAATATGAAGATTTCGTTGCGATTAAACCTTCACCGAGAAATGCTGTTGGTGACAGTAGACAAGATGAATTTGTGATTCACATGAAACATAGAGGAAAAAAGGTTGCGTCCCACTTATTTTTTGTTTTTATTTTCTCTATTTTTAATTCTTTTAAAGCCTACAATTTATAAGTATATAAGACGACAGAATTATGTTTTAAAGGATACGATGCGATTCTCCTCAGATTTTACAGCAGACATTCTCTGTGATTGTTTGCAGTTCAATAGCAAGTTTGCTGAGAAGAACAATGAACTACTTGTAAATTTATCTAAATTCTTTGTATTAGTTACAATACATATGGCTTTAATTAAATTTAGAGATCTTGCAATGTTACAGGTGGTTAACGCATACAAACACAGTTGGTCAGAACGTCAAATACCTGTAATTTTAAGAGCCAATGCTGCCGCCTTAGAACAATTGGATAACAGGGGAGTAGTCATTCAGAGCTACTCTTATAGACAAATTAGGAGTATAGGCAAGGTAACCGCATTTTAGAAACATTAATAACATGAAAATAATTGACTGTTTAGGTCTCAGACTGTCCTGGGGGTTTCGTAGTTGACGTAGGAGAGCACAGACGCAGAGTGAGCTCTATGTATTCTTATAGTTTTTACTAGTATTTTTTAAACTAAGTAATATGGAAGTTCCAATTAATGTTAATATCGGTGATTATGAATTTTGAATGTACTACATGTTGTAGCATCTATTTGTATCAACAAATAGTGAAGATTTGTTGAAAGAAGTTCGACGAATTGCAGCTGAAAATATTGGAATAGTCATACCAGTTGCGAAAGAAACGATAACACTTGATGATTTTGTGAAGACAAGACTTGGTCTTTGTAGGTTTGTTTTGATATGTTTTATTTAAAACTTTGTATTTAACTATTAATATTTTGGTTTATGACTGAAGCTATTCTTTCGTTTAATATTACACTTTGCATTTTAGTCGTGACGATCAAATAACATCTTATACCGAGTTTAAAGTACATAAGCATAGTCGGCGTCATGAGCAACCAGTGAGAAGGCTGTTTTGTCTTAGCGAAACATGTCTTATCGAAAGGGATCCAGCAACATATGCTGTTATATGTGCCACCCCTCTAAAACATGTTAGTTATTAATAATTGTAAGTACAGGCAGTTTTCAATACCTATATGGAATTAGATACTCTAAGCTGGTGTTGAAAACCATTGTTTTAATATTGTTCTAGTTAATAAGGTTGCAGATAGTTTGTATTACTCGCTTTGAAGAAAATCCACAACAATTTATATTGGAATATGAGTACGGAGAAGGGCGAATATACGCTGCTGCGGAACGGTATGATTTGTCATATTCAGTACTCATATCTGCAATTCTGTTAATCGATTGAAACTATAGAAATAAAGTGAAATATATTAAGCATCTTTTTTTCACGGTTGCATTTATATTATTTCAGAGATCTGATAATTGCATCATTACTAGATGGAACACGGGCATCTGGAAATCAGCAAGTATGTGCATAGTAAGAAACTGATCTGCCGTACTACAGATGTTTACTTATTTGTTTAGGTCTTTGTCACGGGCCGTCGTTTTGATCGTCATCTTAGACTGTCACCGCATGGTCATTTATTAGATGAAGATGGGGAGTCGCAGTGTATGAGACATATCATTGCTCCCCCACGTCTGTTATAATATATCTATTAAATTAATGTCCTTTCTTGATTTTTAAGACTAATTTTAAAAAATTCTAGCTGGTCTTAAGCGATCTGATTTGATCCGTCGATTCAATGCTAATATTCCATACACTGGTCTAACTTTCCCAACATCTCATGAGGCATGTTTAATTTATGTTGTATTCAATCTCTGTAAAGTAGATGTTAGTCCCAATAGCATTCATATGATTTCTTTATTCTAGGGCTTCTTTACAGAAAATAAGGGAAAAATAATAGTTAGTGCACTAGAAGCTGTTCTGGGTGAGAGCTATGAGAAAGTAAGTATTTAACTTACGAAAATTTTATAAGAGATAATGTAATTGTCAGTATTTTGAAAACAATGATAAATAATTTTAGGATGACTCGGCTTATATTTATAAGTGTGAAGTTCAATTACAATGTCTTCACCGATTATTTGCTTCGAAAAGTGGATTTCAGGCATTTACAGAAGTTTGTGGGTTAGTCACTAGTACTTATTTTTTAGGTCTTATAAACATAGAAAATAATATTTCAGGATTCGTGAAAAATTAGGAACACTCGTGATGCGTGTACTATCCTATAAAAATGAAGCTATAGATCATGCCACAGTAGAGGCTCTATCTGCTTTAATGCATCCGATGCACAACCAGTATGACCTCCGAACTGAACAGCTAAATAAACAAACTCTTCTGAGCAATTCTAAGTTCGTTCAACGCTTACTTGACTTGGTCGTCACTCATGTGGTGAGTTAAAGGCTACTCACAATTTCTCATTAAGAAGTAGTCACATCTTTATTCTTCCTAAGCTTTCAAATGTGCTTTGTAGGTGTATAATTAAAGCACTTAATCTGAAAATTAAAGAATTTATGCTACCATATTACTATTCATGTGAGCTAATGAGATTTAAATAAAACTTACGCTTTCACAAAATGCTTTAGACTTCATCGTAATATTGAAGCCTAATATAATCTTGCGTTGTATCTATTTCTTTAATATATTAAAACCCAGGAACGTGGTACTGGTTGGCTGGTGATATCTTCGATGTTGGACTTTCTCACGTATTCTGTTTGTGCCCCATACAGTGAAACAACGGGGGGAGAGATATTTGACCAAATACTTAAAATGGTAGCGTCTAGAGGACAAAGCTTCTATCGATTATTCCAGAGTCCTAGCATGACTATTGTTAAAGGTTTGTAAGATGTGGAACATGCTATAAAAACCACTTCAGAACCCATAAGTTATCATTATGGTTATACTTATATATATTATCTAGGAGCAGGCATGGTGATGCGTGCTATAATCGAGGAATCCGATATTGAGACATCTAAAGCAATGCAGATGTTGGCTCTTACTGAAGGTGCATTCCTCACTCATCTGCATATGTCACTTCTGTCTACTGGTCGAGATCTGAGGGTAAATGTTATTTTTTAGTTTGCTGTCTTAAATTTTTTTGTTGATATTTACGCCATATAGGTATTGACCAATCGTCAGCTGAGTGGTCACCTTATTGGATTATGGATCTCTGACAATCAAGCTGCAAATGATTTACTGTCTAGAAGTTTGGTTAGTCCATTTGTTTCCTAAAAGCATGGTTTATACTACTATATTTCCGCTTTCTTCACTTCTTATGTTGCAGCCTCGGGGTCTACTTGATTTCCTAGATTCTGATACACCTGTACCAGTAAAAGAGGCAGATCTATTACTTCCTAGAAATAATTTAGAGACAGCTACGATTCAACAACGCAATCAAAGTGCTTTAAAAGAAAAATTTGACCATTTTAAGTTGGTTTTTAAGATATTTAATATAAATTTTTGGATAGTGATTCGATATTAATGAGAAAATATGCATTTTAGAATAACAGCGGAAGCTGGACTCGACAGATTTATTCAGCATTGGGATCTCGAACAAAAACTCAATTTTCTACCTAAAATGAATGATGTAATAATACATTTCTTTATCACCATAGGATAGGCAAATAATTTAGCACGTAAGTTATATTTATGCACTTTAGAGCAGGCAACAACAGCGACCAGTTGTTCTTCGGAAGCGACGACAAAGGGTTAGGAGCTCAGTTAATTGGAAGTTGTTTTCTTACGAATTTGGACGCGATCATGCCAAAGCAAACTTGTTGTGGAATGAAAAGACCAGAGAAGAGTTCAGGTGGTTATCCGATCAAAATTAGTGAGGAATATTTTTGTTCCAATATAATTACAGAATATTACAGGCATGCAATCGAAGGAGAGTTGCGCTCACTCCTTAGTGAAAAGGAACAAACTTCTTCAGAAATACCTATCTCATGGAATCATACAGAATTTCAGGTTTAATTGGAATTATATAATTTGCAACAATCGTTTTATTTAAATTATATAAACGAGGTTTTTGTTGGAAGAATGCATTAAGTAAAATAAGGACAATGAATAGTGAACTATACGAATTTAACGTTTAATAAGTGAAATATAACCTAATTTGGAAAATTATCAATCACATTTGTCATGCTTGATGCTTCATAATAGTCTTTTTGAAGCGTGACGATTAATCACAAGATTAAGAAACCTTTAATTTGCAGTTTCATTCTTATTTAGATTTGTTATCCTTCGTTACAAGATGAAGTGAAAATTGGAGATTATTATTTACGATTATTACTTCAAGAAGCTGACGCGGATGCTACTCCTATTCATAACCCGTAAGATTAATTCCTTTTTAAAGAATTTTTTTTTCATACGAAGTGGAATAATTCTATATTACTAAAAACAAACTTAGTATTAAGGAAACTTAAAAATTTTTGCAGAATCGAGTTTTTTAATAATGTTTATCATCGGTTCTTATTGTCTGCCAAAAGCGAAATGCGCTGTCTCTGTCTACGTGCCATGGCCGTTACTTATGGGAGGCATCACATGACGATTGGGTCTTTCGCTGATGCCAAGTATTTTGTCAACAAGCTCGCGAAATGTACTATTCAAGCAGAGAGAGATCACTTGGTTGGTGTTTTATATAAAATTGGAAACTCACATTTAGCACATTTTGATGCTTATTGGAGTAACAGTAAATATTGAAGTAGGTTTTAATGAGAATGGGTTTTTTTTGTATTTCAGGTACTGCTTTTGTCAAAACTTACTTTAAACAAGGAAAATGTGCGTGAGTTGATTGTTGCTCAACTGTTGCCTCTTCTAGTTGATCTCGCTGTACTCGCCCACTTACATGTCCAAAGGGCAAAGATTCAGAATCAGGTACTAACAATTAAGAAAATTTCTTTCGCATAAAATTTATAAGAGATCATAAAGGTAAAAGTCTGTATAGCAACTGAGTTCTTTTTTTTCTGAGCAATATTTTTGTAGTCGAACGTAATTGAAGCAAGTGCTGAACAACTAAGCGAGGGTGGTGCAGCTGAATGGTATTACAGTGACAAGAACGAAAAAAATGGAGAGCGTCAAGGACCACTATCGTTTGAAAAGGTATAAAAGATTATACTTAAATTGATCATAAGATTATGGTTTATACATGCACTTAAATAGTAAATGTAGCGGATCTTCGTTAACAAGGTGTTAATTTCTCGAAGTTATTTAAAATTGAAAGTAGATAGTGCCAAGAAAAGCAGGAGTGATTTTATGAGTATTTAATAGAAGAGGCTTAAACAATTGGTAGATATATTATACAAAATATGAGTGAGAAGCGACAAATATTGATGTGGAAATGACGGACTTATATATAGATCATGCTTACCAAAACTTCATATAATGTTTTTATTATTTTAGTTGTTTATGAGGTCAGTACGATGGATGCACAGTAATTCTATTTATAATTTAAGATGAAAACTTTGTTTGCTGAGAAAGCCATATTTGAGAAGACTCCTATATGGGCTATGGGAATGAATCAGTGGCAAAACCTTAGCTCAGTTCCACAGTTTCGATGGACTGTGTGTTTGGGACATGTAAGACATTTATACATAAACTAACTTAGATTATAAAGTGCTTATTTCATTTCATAAAACTAGATGTTTATGTTTAATTGCGTATATCGTCCACTATTTTTCTCTTTTAGTGTGGTATTACTCAGTCGCCACTATATAATTTCACACAACTCTCTGCACTATGTCTTGACATCATGATTCAGATGTGCGAATTTTTTCCATCTAG
Organism: Heterorhabditis indica; assembly: GCA_020740425.3. Lineage (NCBI taxonomy): Eukaryota > Metazoa > Nematoda > Chromadorea > Rhabditida > Heterorhabditidae > Heterorhabditis > Heterorhabditis indica. The sequence goes on from JAJAVP010000018.1 coordinate 441,615, forward strand.
GTATGTGTATAACGTCTTTAAATGAATAATTTAATGTTAGGTAATTGTCAAATAAATCGGAGATCATTTATCTCATCTAGGGACGACAATAATAGTGTGGTACGGCCAATGCCTCAAGTTAAAAAGAGCTTGACTGAACCTGTGCTGCTTTATCATATTGTACAGCTACTTCTTACTTATGATCCGTCCATTGTGCAGCGAGTTGCAACTTTACTTTATTTGGTCATGCAAGTTAGTATCGTTTAAGGAATTCACTATTATCAACCCGTTATAATTCCCTTATATTGAAATTATATGCTACTTTACTTTTTTATTCAGGATAATCCTTGCCTTCCTCGTCTTTATCTTTCTGGAGTCTTCTTCTTTATGATGATGTATAATGGGTCTAATGTTCTTCCAATTGCTCGATTTCTACACTATACACATTTGAAACAAGCATTCAGATCGGCATTGGTTTGTTCATACTCACATTACATTAGTTTGCTTGGTCCAAACCTATATAGCCGCATTACAGCCACATCTAGTGGATAGTTGTCAACAATCTGTTCTCGCTCCTCTTCTTCCTGAAGCAGCTACATTTTATCTGGAAGAATACGGGCCAGAAAAGTACGCTGAAGTATTTCTGGGCGAATTTGACAATCCAGAAATTATCTGGAATACAAAAATGAGGTATCGTATTCTATATCCATTTTAGTATTGCAAATAAGATTACTAAACAAATGAGGTTAGTATAGCACTTAACTTTTGAATTTTGGGGTTTAGGCGCCATCTTATAGAAAGAGTTGCGTTACATGTCTCTGACTTTTCCCACCGACTTACTTCAAATGTAAAGGTTTGTATTATTTACTAGTTTCTTTAGGTTATCTATTTTCTATGTTATTTCAAAACTATATACAAACTAAATTTTTTGAATACAAGATTTACACTTGTTATATTGCTCAAATAGGTTGTAGGTGCAAATAAAAAGGAGACTTTCTAACCTGAAATATAGTACAATACAAGCAGTTATATTTTATTCCTGATTTTAACAAATTTGACAACTAATCACTACTTGGTTAGCTGTAATATATACCTACTTTTAGGCTCTTTACCAATATTGTCCCATTCCTCTTATCGATTATCCTGAATTAAAGAAGGAATTATTCTGTCATGTCTATTATTTACGCCATTTGTGTGATCAACAGCGTTTTCCAGATTGGCCGATCAGAGACCCGGTACATGTTTATTTTTTATTTCATTACTTGATTTATTTAAATTAAAATAATGAATATATTTCTTCCATAGATACCATTTCTACGTGCATGTCTAGCTGCGTGGTATGAAGAGTTAGAAAAAAAGTCGCCTGCAATGTCAGTCGAACAAGCCTGTGAGACACTAGGATTCAAGGTTTCCGATGAAAAGTAAAATTTTATGGTTTAAAAGTTTGTCTAGAATTTCCTACCGCAAAAATTTGTTGTTTTTCAAATTTATGGAGAGATGTGTTACTAATATTATTATAGCTTAGAGTTTAAATTATAGTAGACTAATGTTAGTTTTCACATTTTTTAAAAATTCGTTTTAGCTGGCAAGATGCTGGTGAAATACGTCGTGCATATTTCAAGCTCGCTGCACGTTATCATCCAGACAAAAACCCAGAAGGAAGAGATATGTTTGAGAAGATTAATACTGCATATGAACTATTATCAAGTAATGCAGATAGATCAACAGTTCCTGATACATATCGGATTGTTTTATGCTTGAAAGCACAAAGTATTATTTATAGCAGGCACAGTGAAGGTGAAATCTGAATATATATAAATTATACAAGATAAAATTCAAATTTATCATTTTGAATATTATTAATCTATTCAGAGCTATCAGAATATAAATACGCCGGATATGCTCAGCTCATTCAAACCATTGATCTTGAGGCTAGAGAAACAGCACTGTTCCAGCAAGGTGGTGGTGCTCTGTTAAGTGCAGCCATTGAACTCGCAAATTATACACTTAAGAGTAGTGCACTAAATGCTGAACAATTGAGGAGAGATAAAGGATTGGAGGTATGCTTTATATACATTTATATTCCTACTGAGTTTAATAGCTCTCTATTTTGTGTTATAACGTGGAGGCATTATGGTAAAGTGCCTTTATAATGCTTTGAGCAGCAACATTGATGTTTTTATTCTGATGACCATTCAGGCATTGCAATCTGCTTTTGATCGTTGTGCTCCTATGGTCACTATGAGTTCAGTAGCAACTGATATGCCAGTTCAGGTAGAGAGCCATATAGTTTTGAAATATATTTAAATTAAAATAAAAGTAGTATATCCAGGTCTGCGAACACATTTGTAATTGCTTATCAACAGCTTCTCGATTTGAGGCTTGTCGTCAGCGCATTGCAGAAATGCCAACTGTTTTTAACAATATCTCTCAACTGTTACAATTCTCTGTAGGTCATATGGAAGCTTTATATTATGGCTACTATCACCAGTTAACTTCATTTTCAATTTCTTTATAATTTAAATATAATGCTTAAAAGGAGTTTTATTATTTTGAAGAGCCTACCTCGCCTAGCATCTGCTGCTGCACAGTGTATTTGTTCCATGGCTGTTTGCACACTGCTCCAGACCCAGTTATTCCAAGCTAATGTTGTGTGGCAATTAATACCGCATTTATTTGACTACGATTATACTCTCGAAGAAGGAGGTAAAGAAATTTTCAAATCTTTTGGAACGAATAAAATTTCGTTTACAGGTGAAATTTTAATATATATTACAGGTGTACAGCACAGCGAAATCTCGAACAAACAGTCATTAATTAACCAACTAGCTCGATCTTCATGTGAAGCATTGGCATCTCTTGCGGGATTCAGGTACAATATTTTTGTGGCCTTAGTTTTACTAATTAATGATAATGTAATTTTTTTCATTAAAGAGAATCGACTCCGGACAACGATGGAGTGCAAAATAGTCTTCGTGCTTTGCTTACACCCTATGTTTGTCGTTGTATGAAAAAAGCGGACAACGATATGGTTACTAATACATGTTGACTTTTTCATTTGCCTATTACTTAAGCTCATTATCTATATATAACAGGTGCTAAAACTTCTTAATAGCAACACAGAAGATCCTTATTTGATCTGGGATAATGAGACGCGGACTGAACTACTAGAATTTGTAGAGCAGCATCGTGTTTCTACTGTGAATATGGTATGTAATGCTTTGGATTAAAGCTTCATTATTATCACGTCTAGATTATTTTGGATTCTGAAATGTTATTCTAAACATGACTCAGATTTTACGCATAATCAAAGAGATCTTGCATTCAGAGTGAACTGTTCGGGGCAGAGTTCCAGTTAACTGTTTACGCTAAAGAACTTATCGTTGGTGATATTTTCGTTCGCATTTATAACGAACAGCCAACCTTCGCATTATTCGTTAGTTCTATAGATCTAAAACATTCTTTATAAAATGTTTATAATATTTAAAAAGTTAAATTAAGTGTATGCTTAATTACACTTTGTAGGAGCCTAAAAAAGTAGCCGTCGATTTGCTTGACTATATCAGTCAATTTTTGGCTGAACTAGTTGGTAAAACTCAGTCAAATGGTGATTTAATCGATGTATATTCGTCTGCAAATGGCAACAAGTTGAGCTCTATGGAAAAAGTGCTGATGTGTCTTACTGCGCTTGCCAATCTTATTACGGCCAATTCTGGTAAGTATAACAAGGTTGGAACCACACAATATAATGACAATTTTATAGAAGTGGGCCTCACTTCTCGTATAGTGTTATTTACTACAGTTTTATTTAATATAGCAATTTTCCAGCAGATGTGAAATTAGGGGAGAAAGGCAAGTTTTTAAATGTTGTACAGTTGTAAATTAGCAATGCAATATAGTTCGTTAAAAATGTACTGTGATTTCAGTCAAAGAGTACGTCTTCAGCATTTGTATTTTGTGTAATTTTTGCTTTGGTTCTATTATTATTTAGTCCATATTTGATTTAGGGGTGGAAATTCTTTTAATTGGTCACTTTTCCTTGATAATATCCTATATGCGAGCTCGGTTTTATCCAGATGTTCAGATGGCTGCTTTAAAGGTACGTCAGGACGTTTTATTCCTGAATTGATGTAGCATTCGTATATAATGCCTTTTGAAAATAAATGCGATGTGCACGGCAATAGCTTATTATCACCAATGATTAAGCTTGATCTTGTGTTCTATCCAGCTTATGCTGCAGGTATTATCGCTGGCTGCTGCTAATCGGGAATGTGTTTCGGATCTAGTAAATGCTCGTCCTTGCACCACTTTATTTACATTGATGTGGGACCAAAAAGATGGTAAGCTAAGGTTTAGACTTTTCTGAGATTTTGATGCAGATTATTTTTCTCATATTTTATTTTAACGTATGCCTATTAAATCAATGCCATTTTAATCAATATTCAGCCATAACCCATGTACTGAACACTCTTATTGCCCTTTCTCATAATGGACAGATTGTTAAAGAAATCTTGGAGTATGGTATGTATAGTAGCTCAGCCTGTGTTATGTTATTTTCTTATTCTATAAACTATTTCAGGAGGTTTACTTTATATGCTCTCTGTTCTCTGTACTTCTCATGGTGACCCTACCGAGCGACTTCAAACTGCTCAACTACTTGCTAATCTTCAAGTATATTAGCATTTTTATTCCGCTTTTTATTGTATAAATAGGATAAGTACTATTCTTGCAGGCCGACAAATTGACTGGACCGCGCTGGACTCGTTTCATAAGCAAATATCTCCCTCCGATATTCGCCGATGCCCTCCGAGACTCGCCTAATACGGCGTACGTGTACCAGGATATTTGTTTTTCTGTTTAGGATATATCCATCAATCAGGTTAAGTGGACCTCTGCTAGCTGTAAGGTATAAGCACCCAGGGTCATCTTAGAAATCCTTAACAATTTTAATACGATCTGTTCAGTATCACGATGTTCGATTCTACGAATGAAAATCCAGAACTTATCTGGAATGACGTCACTCGGACTAAGGTAAAACATCTCGTTGAACAAGGTGCCACTGATCTGTACATGGCTCAAGTTAAAAACGTGGATTCTAGGTGGAATACGGTAAGTTACATAACTTATTTAAATTAAACAGTCGAAATATATACCTATTTTTAGAGCGGTATTTCTGACGATCCTTGTGCTTATGCGGATTCTTTATCTGGTGAGTTAGTTGTTGGAGGGATTTTTATCCGGTTGTATGTTGCAAACCCTGCTTGGACAGTACGACATCCAAGACAATTTACAACTGAACTTATTGAAAGGTATATCATTTTTATTTTATCTATATTATTTTCACTATTTTCTCGGCCATTTCCAGGGTACTTGAGCTAATGAATCGTCCAAGTGATGATTTACCGCTTATCACTACAGCATTTATAGAATTACTGAAAAATCACCCAAATACGGGCGATCAAGTAAGTAGATTAAAAATAACTGATATTTTGCTAAAACAAGAGCATCTTTTATAATATATTGATGTAATTTTAACCTTACTACTATTACGGTTACCTGCCCAAGGATATTTACCGCAGTTTTGTCAAGCGATGTCTGTTAAAGATCCTCAAACTGCAAAATCTGCTATTCTAATCCTTCAACAATTAGCCGAGAACCAGGTTATGTTTTCCCTAATCTCTAAATTGAAAATATGGTGAATTGAATTTTTTCTAACACTTTCCTATTCATGTAATTCTCAGTTTATTGATTCAGTACTGCGCGGAGGCATTATCACACATCAATTGCATTGATGGCATCATGAGATGTATGAAAAGTCAGCCAGGTTAGTCAATATGTTACTCAGAAAAAGTGGTGATAGTGTGGGACGTACATTATATGTCATTATAACAGCTCTTATGCGCGAATCTGCCCATGCACTGAAGTGTCTGATGGAGAGAAACAAAGGAGATCTAGCAGCACAGATGCTGAATTCGGGAATGGTGGAATTTCTATTAGGAATTCTCAAGGGAGAGATGATTGGTACTTTATTCATCTATCTGCTTAACCTTTTAGTATGCATGCTTTGGATTGTACTGTTTCAGGCGTTTCTAATGCTGCTGCTGCTCGTGCTGAAATTGTTGATGCACTAAAGAGTGCTTGTTTGGATTTACGAGTGGGCGAGAAGATCACAGTTTTTCTTGATCGATCACCCATCTGGACTCAGTACAAAGACCAGCGGCATGATCTATTTTTACCTGCACCACGCACTCAGGCGATTACTAGTGAGCTTGTGAAACTATATTTATTTTAATTATAATTGTAGTGATATGAATACTGAATTTATTTGATCTCTTAATTATGTATTTATATAGTTTTATATGATGTAATCTCGCATTTCGAAGGTGGATCAACCTCGTCGGTGGCTGGTTATCTGACTGAGGGTATGTTTAACCCACCTCCAATGCTTTCTCAACCGCCACCTATGGATCACAATATTTTATAAGTGGAGGTCATTTCCAGTATATTTGTACGAGTTTTGACAGATGATTTGTTTATATCGTTTGTATCGACAAATCAGTAATATTAAGAGAAAGAAACAAATTTATATTGTACTTGCCTAAAAGCCACTGTTTTTCGTTCCATATCCTTTCCATCTAACAAACTTAGGGTGTTGGATTGTTTTTACACTGTTGATTTTTCCTGCGATAATTTCATATTGTCTTATACTGTTTACATGGTCCTGTGTCTACTGAAGTGTCTTCTTGTCTCATCTATTGTGATACACTAAGAAATTGGTTCTTTAAGGCATATTGATTAGCTATTGAGACATGTATACATTTTTTGTAATCTATTTGTTTATTTTGCGGTGCTTGATCAGTCTTACTTTGAAAATAGGTTGTCTTTTCCGGTTAGCTCTCATGCAGTCATCTTC
>JAJAVP010000018.1:450918-476772 GCA_020740425.3 Heterorhabditis indica
TGTTGTTAATGTCGCATTATTACTGCTTTCCAGGCTCTCGCATTCTTCGAACACCCAAGCTTGTCTCGAAGCGAATGAAGTGGCTTGCGGAGAGGGATCTTCACAGTCTTCCTGGAAAGATAAAGACCACAAGGCCTGCTCCGGGAGTGCTGCCCCAGCGGTGATTCCTTCGTAGGTCATCTTCATCATTAATATTACGTCTTGATATTAGACGGTAATTTAATGTTATTCCATTTTTTAAATTTAACTGAGTATTTTGTGATATCTTTCGATTTAGATTAGTCCCGTGAATTTTACTAAGATCTATGCATCAATTCTCAGATCCATCTTGATGTCGCAGTCATCAGACATTTTGTTTGCTAACGCAACATAAAGTAAATAAAGCGCTGTACGTAGTTCTCACATACGTGTGCTCTATTTTTGTGTATTAGAGAAGGTTCATGACGTAGCTGAATTTTTCCTATAGTAGACTGTTCTGAGCCTACATTAGGGGAAAATAACCAAATGTTACGAAGTCTAGGCGGAAACCCAATAATCCACTGTGCAAACACAGTCATTACAAAGATTAAGCGCAATTTTTGCCTCTAACATTGTCGCTATTTGGCAGTTAGCTTAGTTTTTGTTTCTTTACCATATTATTTCAATGAAATGCTTGAAAAATTCAATTGGTAAGTGGTTTGTAATACTTTAGATACGGTAAAGGTTGATCAAAAAGGCTTGTACAAAATTAAGTATAAAATAGTGCTAGTTATAGAATATATGGTGCGAATAATGCTGGCAAAGATGTTTCAGTTAACAACATAAAGCAAAATAGATGAGAATGCCATATCGATCAAACAAATCGATGTTCTCTTCTGTCTGTGCGCACGTTTTGTATGGTGTGAGTTCAGGTCAATAGCGTAGCATGTCCAATAAAATCGAGGACTAGTTTAGCGTTGATTTGGTTGAAACTCTCCTACGGTTTCTTATTAACGTTCTCATTTTTTAAGTTTATCTCTCATGATATTTATAACAATCTAATGCAGTATTTCAATTATACTAATCATTTCATGAGTTTGGCATAATATTATTGTTATAGCATTCTTTTTACCTGTAGTCTAATCAATAACATTAATTTAGAACAGCTTTCTTCATGTTCTATTAGAAAATAATCAATGTTTGGTTTTTAGAATAGATGTTTTAAATTCGTTAAATATGTTAAAATATTATACTATAATCTAAGCCCGACTATATACTGACACATTAAACTCTTTAAAATACTACTTTTTTAAGGTCTTATTTTGTGCTTCGAGTTTTGTTGTCCTCTTCACACTGACATTAGCAATCAATCTTGTATGATTCACTCCGGCCCTAACAACTGTAGCGCCATTTGAAACAGAAAACTGCCAAGTGTGGCTGAGCAGCATTTTGTCTGGTGTGTCCTCCTTTATACCGTATATTATTATGGGAATTGAGAATACTTATTTCATTGATCTCTATATTGGTTCTCATGGTATGAAATGCTATTCAGCTAGTCCTGAATAATTGCTAGTGACTATGACCTTCTTATATTGATTTTTCATTGATTGGTCCCTTTGCATGTGAGTTTTTTTCGCCTAAGGTCTGTTGTATTTTGCATTCCTCTATAATTTCCCATTATTCTCCTGTCTTCTTTCGCATTTTCCTTGTTCAAATAAGAGATAAGAAGATAAAATATTGAAATTTGGTCAGGAAGTTAAGATACTGTGACTCTTATCTAAAAATGCATTGCAAAACTCATAATTATTGCTTTTGTATAGTGTCGATGATATAAACATAAGCTTATGAGAATTTTTATGCCTAGGAATCATATTTCATTCGAAATGTGTTCTATAGAAGAATTTGAGGTTAGATAGGATTGAGAATTGAGTCAAGTATGTCCTATGTGTAGAGGTGCTGTTGCACTTTATTTTATGTATACTTATGAATCACCATTGTTTTGCTCTTGCGAACGATGTGTTCGTGGTTTAAGTTTCTATGTCTTTCTCATTTTCTTTCGTTCTTTCACCAACACATTTTCCTCATCTTTGTGCGATATAACCAATGTATTCTTCTGATTATTGCCGGTGTTTCCCACCTATCGTGTTTTTCGTTAGCATTAACAGTTGTAATCAATATATGTCAAATCCCCATATATGTGTAGTTGGAATTCCGGGATTGCTGATTCCCTGAATTCCAGAAAATACCCAATTTCTCCAAAATCTCTAAAACTCGACTTTTTAGACTTGAATGCGAAAGCATACATATTTTCAGATAATATATTATATTCTGGTATCCACTACACTTAATAAGCTATCTACAACCAAGCAAATGACATGGTGGGTTTAATCGCTATATGGTTTTATTACTATACTGGCTTTATTTGTTTACAGCTACATTAATTAATGACAATGTTTTTAACAGTTTGTTTTATTTAATATGGTATGCCTATACAACATTTGGTGAAGTGATGATGCAACTTTTACCACATTATTTGTACGGAGAATACTATAAGAATAATGGCTTATAAAAATAAATACGATCTTATATATATTTTCGACATTCTGAAGTTAGTGCTCCTAGTGTTTTACTGCTGGCCCAGGTTAGGTTACCTATTCACCTAAGCCTAATTCCATTCACCATTTCGTAATGAAATCTCTTGACTTAGTGTCGTATTATAAACACTTGGTATGACGTTTCACATATACGGAAGAAAACGAATAATATATTTTGTAACTTTCAAAGATATTATCCTTGTAAAGTACAATTATACATTTTGTGAAATTGATGAACGGTGATGTTATGTAAACGTGAAACCAGTACAATGAATTGTCTTTTTCTAGAATTTCCACTGGCAATCGAATGTTAACGTACAACATGTAGGAGTCGACGACATGGTGCTGCTTAGCAAGCTATCCGAACAGTCAATAGTAGACAATCTAAAAAAGAGACTGCACGGAAACAGTATATTCGTGAGTTTCAACAGTATAAATAAATAAATAAATATAATGTAGAGTTCCTATGCGCGCATAAATGATCTCTTGAGATTTAACAACTAACTAAGACGAGGGATCGTGACTGTTATATTGTTAAAAACTGTAAGGTGTCTAGTTAATGTCGAATACAACAAATTTTTTAAATGTTCACTAAACAAAAATATTTATTTGTTTAAAAGTAGTACAACGGAATAGCTATGCGAGGCAATCTAGCGATAGTGGGCGATTTAAACGACATACCAAAGAACATTAATGATTACTACCATGAACTGCAAGTTTACTCGGAGATATATAGAGCAGTCTCATTTGGCTTGCACTGTTCATCAAATTCCAGAAAATATCCTTCACTGTTAATGAATAACTAGCTAACACAAACATTGGAGAAACTACTGAAATCTGACCAAGACCAACAACTGCCAATTCACTGTCACTTTTTGCGGGCTCAACGCGATTCACGTGGTCCACCTAAGNGATCTATGAGGGAATCACAGCTGGGCAGCGCTCCCGGTGCAGGCCTTCTGATCTTCACCTGACCCTGCTTCAGCGAATCAACTTTTTCTTCGTCACTGCCTGTCGGGAAGATTTCAGTTGGGTCACACATCTGGAGCATCGGAAGACATCGGATCACTTACTGTTTAGAAACTTCTGATGTGTGACAAAAAGACTTTTTAGCATTTAAAAATTATTGATAAGTGCAACATATATATATAGTTTCCTTCTCTATCATTCTTAAAATTCCTATAGAATGGGCTTAAGTTGTTTCCATTTGTTCTGGGTAATTATCTCGTAACAACATTCTTTTTAAAATGAAAATTGTATGAATAGATTATAAGATATTTAGGTAATGTATAGATATCTATTAGTTCATCAATGTAGTACCGCTCTTTATTCATAATTAAATAGTTATAGCCACCAAAGTCATGAAGTAATTGTTTATAACTAATTATTTTCACAGATATTCATTTAACTACCTCAGAAGGTTCCGGTCTATCCCAGTTATACATTTAACATTAGTCATAATCAGTATTTCCAAACATCATATGAGCACAATTGATCTTCAGACCTATATCGGTCCCGTGTTGATCTCCGTAAACCCATTTAAACAAATGCCATACTTCACTGAAAAGGACATGGAGCAGTACCAAGGAGCAGCACAATATGAGAATCCACCGCACATTTACGCACTGTCGGATAATATGTACAGGTAAGACAGTGCTCTACACTGAAATTCGAGTGAGCATAGAAAATGGAAACACTACTAAGAAAACACTAAGTTTTTAGTTTACCAAATAAGGGATAGCAGAAATACGGTTTCTAAAGGATTTTTAAAGAGAGAAATGAAAACAAAAACATGATAGTTCTGAAATTATAGGAATATGTTAATCGATAATGAGTCGCAATGTGTGATCATCAGTGGGGAGAGTGGTGCAGGAAAAACAGTGGCAGCCAAATTCATTATGAATTATATATCAAAAATATCTGGAGGAGGAAAGAAAGTACAGGTCTGTGAATCCTGTATCTTATTTATTTATTGTTATTAATCAGTCCTATTCATCATGTGGCTACGTCTTGTTTCATGCCTATTTAGATGAATATCAGCAGCAAATAGTCGAATAAGTATGCTTTAAAAGTCACACTATTAGTTCTTTTGTATGTACAAACTGATGATCACTACCACTTTCAAAATATTAATTTTCTACATTTCTATTCTGATCCTTCATTTGTTAGTTAAGTTATCCCAATTTTCTCTCTCTCAATTCTTACTTTACCACTCTATTCATTTTAGCATATCAAAGATGTCATCCTCCAGTCAAACCCTCTACTCGAGGCTTTTGGTAATAGTGCAACGGTTAGGAATTGGAACTCTTCGCGATTTGGGAAATACGTAGAAATTATATTTAGTCGTGGAGGAGAGCCTATTGGAGGAAAAGTCGGTATATTTTATTCACTCACGACTATAATGTAAATAAGCAAATTATACCTTAGTAGATTAGAGCAAAAATTATATTTTGCACATTATCGCACAAGTTTTTTATGAGAACATGTAAAATTTTCAACATTCGCAATAATAGTAGTATTTTCTTAGTTGTCGAACTTTCTACTGGAAAAATCTCGAGTTGTTCGACAGAATCAAGGAGACAGAAATTTCCACATATTTTACCAACTTTGTGCAGGAGCAGATAAGAATATAAAAAGTGAGGTTCACTGTGTCGTTGCAAGTTGTATACTTTCTTTTACGTACCATTATTTCCTGTTTTGGATTTTTTTCACTCTAAAGATTGTGCCATAGGAAATAAAGTATAATTATAGTACATTTTCAGGCAACCTTGGAATAGGAGAATTGGACTACTACAATTACCTAAACCACAGTGGTGTGTACAAAGCGCATGACACAGATGACGAGAAGGAGTTTAAGAACACACTGGTAATATCAGACTTAAATTTGCATATTTCAATACTATTTTCAGCTGCATCCATTTATTTATTATTAGATTTTTAAATAAAATGGTCGTAAGCATTATTTCGACTGAAAAATGTCTGATTTATGATTGGGAATCTTAGAGAACAGTATATCTTCCTCAGATCTACCTATAGAATACTGCTATTAATATGCAAAAATTAGTTATGGGATTTTGAAATGCATATAAAGTTATATTTGCTGCTGCTCCAGACACTTATGACATATTCACTTCTATTAGTGCTAGAAATTTGCCATTTTTATCTATTGGCGTTGACAATCGAGTCATTTAATGAATACAGTCAGCGATTGTTTTTTAAAAGTAGCTTAGAGTATTCGTTATATCATCTAAGCCGATATCTCAAACTGTACTTGTAATGAAAAGTTTTCACTTAACTCTATTCGTAATACCATTCCTTATTGGATGTTTACGATGTGATCTTAATCCCTAGCGTTTGTTTGTGTAAAGGTTCTACAAGATTAGTCATTTGGTGACAAGTTACAATAGTGTTGTGATAGGCTTCTTACTGCTTTAAGCGAATTTCGAATAGTCATGGTCGCGGTCGATTTGATCATTCGCCTTAGTTCACTCACACCAGTGGTGGTTGTGAAAATCGCTATAGGTTAGTTGGACTGTAGATTAGTGGAGTGGCCTCGACAACAATGAACTATGTGGTTAAATCTCGCGCATGGTTATAAAACGACTACAAGGTCGTCGCAATTCTTTTATTCGAAGGATGGATACGGGTATTACAGGGGGCTATGAGCTCATCGAGTTCGCTGAGTTCGTTTTGATGATTTAACTACAGTCGTTGAATCATCAATTAGATGGTTAAGTAGCGCGAAAATCGTGTTATTTGAAGATAAAGGAATAATGCTCTATACTTGGCAGTTGAAAAGCGTCAGTTAAAGAAAAATAAAATACTTTATATATACTATTTTTTCTTCAATTCTAATTTTTCTATTATAGCATGCAATGAAAGTTGTTGGCATCAGCGAGGAGAATCAGTTAGAGATTCTTAGACTTGTTTCCGCTGTTCTTCACATAGGAAACATCACTTATGTGGAGGAGAACAATTTCGCAGCTATACAGAGTGCTGATTGTAAGAAATACAATTTTTAAATTTTCTTAACTCTAAACTAGTTTATCTATTCACTGACTAAATCTGAGTAAATTTACTTATTGTTCTAGATCTGGATTTTCCTGCTTTTCTCTTGGGTCTTACAACAGACGATATCAAGCAGAAATTGACAGCTAGACGAATGGAAAGCAAGTGAGAATTACATTCTTCTTTATTTTCAACCGAAAACTCATTAATTTCAAGATCTTATTATTGAAGGTGGGGTACGAAGACCGAAAAGATTGATGTTACACTAAATGTAGAACAAGCAAATTATACGAGAGATGCTTGGGTGAAGGCAATCTACACTAGGTTGTTCGACTATCTAGGTTGGCTATAGCTGGAGCATTATTTGCAGTCTGAACTTATATGCATATATTTACAATAATATATCTAAATTTCATGCTTATATACATTTGTATTACTTATTTTACTAATATTGTCTGCATATCTAGTCGCTGTGGTCAATAATGCGCTACGGGTCACAGATGGAGTGGACACTGGATTGTCCATAGGAATTCTTGACATCTATGGTTTCGAAATCTTCAACACAAATGGCTTCGAACAATTCTGGTGAGTAATGTGATATTTGGAAAATTTTAAAATATGCACATATTTATGGTACTGACGCCAAATCAAATAAGTACAGAATGATAGGAATAAATTACAAACAGTTTTTCTGAAGGCTGACAAGAAAACAACTTCAGCATTAATTTCGTGAACGAGAAGCTGCAGCAGATATTTATTGAACTGACACTGAAAGCTGAACAAGAGGAATATGTGAGGGAGGGAATTAAATGGCAGGAAATTGATTATTTCAATAACAAAATAGTCTGCGACCTTATTGAATCCAAAAGACCACCGGGTGGGTTATACGGTGTAATTGTTTAATTAGTGCTATAGTTTGTCTCTACCTAGTGTAAAATTTTTGATTCTTAATATTGTGCTCTTATCCTTATTTTCATTCTTCCTTCCACATTTTACTTCTTAAATTCTTTTTCTTTCCTAGTTCTTCTGTTCTATACTTCGAATTAAGAATATCAATTGAGCATAGTAGTGTCTGTATAATTAAAGTAATACAATGCTAGCATTCATTAAAAAAATGTATTGATCGCCTCTTAAATGTTTTAAAGATTATTACTCTAACTACATTCAGCCTTTAAGCTTTCGTATATAAGGACTCTGAAATAATCATTCTGTGAGGCCAACTTGATTCGAAATAGTCGTTTTCTTGTCGAGACAACAATAGACTAGATATTTTGTGGCTCACATATATAATTGAGCCGTTTTCAAGATGTCTTTATTCATCGCACCTTCAATGAGAGCTGGATCTCGGCCTATTTCCTTGAATACCACGGAATAAAATTCAATTCATGCTATTATATCACTTCTGTTTATGAGAGATAGAATTCGCATAGGAAAAACTAAAATAGTTGTACATCTTCGCAAAAATTATAATTACATTTTTCACTTGTTACACTAATTATTTCCTCGACGAATACCAACAGTCTTCCCAGGCGCGGTTATTCTGGTTCAAACCATGATAGATGACGGAAAATGACTCCTGCTATTAACGGATGCTCCTTCAGATCTTTGGTGTCCACGTCGTCTATTATTTATTATTTTGACTACTGTAGGCTAGGTTTACAGTGAAAGTTTTTCATCAGTGAAAAGCACATTCGAGACACAGCCCTTCACAACGATGTTAGGAATTTCTTTGCTTTTCCGTAACGATGGACCTTCATTTTTCAAGCTGGTATCGTTTCACAATTCAGTGAATAACTATTCTCGTAGTACAAAGCTTCTTAGAATTCGGAATGTTTTATCTCTTTGCTCATGCAAGTAGGTGATGATATTGTGTAAAGCTTTGGACATCATATAACAGTTCAAAGACGAGATAATTGAATAAATTTATAATCATACTTTTATTTCACTTGCATTCAGAACTTTTGACGTACCTGAAATATATATTCATTTCTTTAACGTAGTTAATTTATTTAACATTTCATTAAGAAATGTTTTTTAGGCATAATGTCATTACTGGACGACACCTGTGCACAGAATCATGGCCAGTCAGAAGGAGTGGACAACCAGTTCCTTAGCACCCTCACTAAAGCTGTTGCTCAACATCCTCATTACCAGTCCGGAGCAGACTGTTTTGTCGTAAAACATTATGCTGGCAATGTGAGTTTTTGCTCTTATTTTCCTTCTTCTTACAGACTTCGGATATTCAGACATGTATCCATGTGATATGTTTAGGTTATCTACACAACAGATGGCTTTTGTGATAAGAATCGAGATGTCTTATATCACGATCTGATTATGTTAATGCAGCAGAGTAAAAAGTGAGGACTACGTATTAATATCTAACGTTCGGAAGGAATTGTCCGCTTCATTAAAATGTATTAGAGACAGAAATAATAACAACCAACATCAACAATTTATTTTTAACAAGACACCAAATTATTACTGAACACTTCCAAGGGAAATAGGCCTTACCTTAAAAAAATTGGACCAGTCTGATGACTGATGATAGGGAAGTGAAAAAGCAACGAGTGCTATTATTTCCGAACGTACTGCAAAATTGATACAAAATTATATATCAAAATCTGAGTAATAGATGTTAGAAAAATAGGTAAATAAACTAGTTATGCTTGTTTGTAATTTTCAGTCCCTTCCTTCGTTCATTATTCCCAGATGCTAATTTAGGCAATGGAAAGCGGCCAACAACTGCTTCTATGAAAATCAGGGTTAGTTTTTCCTAGGCTTATTGTTTCATTCCATTTTACGCAATATGTTATGGAAATAATAACGCTTTTCGCTTTCAGAAAATTATTTCTTTTTTGCAGAATCAAGCAAATGTTCTAGTAGAATCGTTGATGAAGTGTACCCCTCACTATGTTCGATGCATCAAACCAAACGAAACGAAGAAAGCTGGAGATTGGGATGAACAGAGGTGAAACTCATTTGGCGAAAAAGGCCTTCAACACAGATTGTTAAAAATTCGACTCACTATGGTTTCCTATGTTGGTAGAACTTACTATATTTTTAAAGTTAACCTACTTTTCGAAATGAATCACCGTTATTCTTTAAAGTCGTCCAACAAGTTATTATACAGTGAAATACGATTTAAATTATGCACTATAAATAGTGCTTTACTTCAGAGGGAAACAAGGATTTTTAATTAGATAACTTTGATATTGACATCATTGATGCCACAAACTCTGCAGCATGAACGTATCATCGTAATTTTTGGTATTTAGAGTTCGTCACCAAGTCGAATATCTTGGTCTTCGTGAGAATATTCGGGTGCGGAGAGCTGGTTTTGTATATCGAAGACCATTTGAGAAATTCCTGTGGAGGTACGCCATTCTTTCAAAAGAGACGTGGCCGACCTTTAGAGGTAACTCGTGGATACATGGCTGCGAGGTGTGATCTCTATCCATTTTCCTCATGAATTCATGCTTCTTTTTAAAAATTTTTATTCCGGGTCTCTAATTTTGTATAATACAGATTATTTGTCGTAGCGTGAAAATGGACTGCGACCAATATCAAATGGGGAAGAGTAAAATATTCATAAAAAATCCCGAATCCGTGAGTAAAATTCTAAATTAATGTTAAGTTTAATTTCTAAAAAAGTTTTCAGTTGATCATATATTTTTCATTCAGCTGTTTCTTTTGGAAGAAATGCGTGAAAGGAAATATGATGGATTTGCCAGGACTATACAGAAAGCGTGGAGACAATTCAATGCTAGAAAACACCATGCTAAGCAGAAGGTTGCTGATCCAGTTGTAATATAGAAATGTAGTAGGAAGATTAATAAAAACAACAAAAAGATAATTCAGCGCGAAGTACAATATTTCTTACTTTTTTAAGGAGCAAGCATCTGATCTGTTCTATGGGAAAAAAGAACGAAGACGGTATTCACTTAATAGGAATTTTGTTGGGGATTATATTGGACTTGAACATCATCCTGCATTACAGGTATCTCTAGGATATTATTATTAACAGCAAAAATAGACCAGATTTATTTTTAAAATCCTAAAGAAGATAACATTGGAAGAATTATTTACAGTCTCTGGTTGGGAAAAGAGAAAGGGTAGAATTTGCGCACACAGTAAACAAATTTGATCGACGATTTAAAGTAGGTTTAGTTATTTATATTTGCGAGGCATTTTATAATAATTGTACTAATTAGGATATTATTTCCTTTTATCTAGATTTCTAAGCTGGATCTGCTTTTAACTGCCAAAAATCTTACATTAATTGGAAGGGAGAAGTCGAAAGATAAAATTGACAAGGGAAAACTCATTGAGGTGATCAAGAGGTACCTGATATTTATAATAATCGTCTTTTGTCTACATTCATTGTTTTTTGTGATTATAATACCAACCTAATCTACTGTATTATTTTTTAGGCAAATTGATCTCGCCCGTATCCTATCGATCGGTATCAGTCCCTACCAGGATGACATTATTATCATCCATGTTCGCGAAGACTATACTTCGTTTCTAGAAACACCGTTCAAAACAGAATTAATAACGGCTCTGAGGTTATATATAGGTTCATTCTTACCCTGTGATGGAAGAAAATTTCTTTGTACTGCACTTAAGATTTTCCAGTTAAAGTTTCATAAAGATCACTAGCTTCCAGTTTAACCTCCTATGTCCTTCAGCAAGCGATTCAAGGAGCGAACCAATGGAGGACTACTACAGCTGGAATTCAAAACCACGCATACAATCACTTTGAAAAAGTCTCGATTTGGGGGAGGTACACGAACCGTAAACTTCTATGCTGATCCATCGGGAGGACCCAAGATGACATTTAAACCTAATGGGAAAACCCTAACTATTAGTATAGGGAACGGATTACCTAGTACTACTCGTATGTTTTATGTTTTATTATTTGTATTCCTCTATGTACTTTTCTTCATTTTTAAAAATGCGTTGTTTGGTACTAACGTCATTAATATATCAAGCTTACATGTACTTCACTTATTGCGATTATAATTCTATGCAATACATTTAAAAAAGAAGATATTTAAGCGTGACTTACAATCCGAGTCGCCATGATTTAAAAGTTTTGCGCCCATCTTTCTAAACAAAACAATAATTCTTGCTTTCTACATTTTCAGAAGAATTTTGTATTTTAAACATAAAATTGTCATATACTCTTCAGCTGAGGGGAATTATATTTAAACTATTTAAGAAATTGTAAATATTATTTACAAATCCAATACAATAGGCAATAATAGTTAAGAGAAATACATTGGAACTGTCGCCAATTCCCTTCATCGCACTGTTTTTATGAATTGTCTCCTTAATTATATGCATATTATCAGGTCCCTCAATGCAACGTCCATCTGAAGGATATCAGAGAAGAGTTGACAAACTTCGAACCTCCACCAGAAAGTCAAATCGTACTGCGCCAATGATCCAAGGAATGACACAAATGGAAATTAATGGAATGACAAAAGAGGTATGCTAAATAAGACTAAATTTACATAATCAATCATATTCACAGATTGTTCAGTTGCCATCATCTGTAGTAGACCGAAGACCATCTGCACAAAGTTCGGCCAGTCAGCAGTCAACTTCAACAACCAAAAGTAACTCAGGATGCAAGTATCCACTAATATAATACTTTTGACACATCTAAACCTTCAAATCTATTTTTAACTAATTAAATCTAATTTTAGTTAACCCTACACATTTCGGCGGCGTTCCAACTGCTTTCACAGCTCAAACACCGGCCACTTCGATGGTAAAAACTCTTATTCCTAATCAGTAAATTATTAAATAGCTATCTATAATCTTAGAAATATAATTTACCTTATTTTTCATGAATTTTTGAGTTACTTCATTGTTACTGTCTCAGGTTCGTCCTGCACCACGACCTAATAAACCGAAACCTCCTGCAAAACCTCGACTCTATCCAGTTGTTTTAGCTCTTTATGCTTATGATGCACAGGACACCGATGAACTATCGTTTCAGGCAGATGATGAGATTGAATTGATGCAAAAGCGTATGTCTTTATATGTAAATTGACTGCCTTCTCTATTGTATTAATAGTAGAGTAATTGTAGGATCTCTCATTTGTTTTTTATAACACCCCTGATGAATATTTAATTTTGAATCACTTTTTACAGATGACTCTGGGTGGTGGCAAGGAAAGTTGGGAAACAATATTGGCTTATTTCCCGCTAATTATGTAAAGGAGTAGGGAGTATCAGTAGATTTTTGTTGTATTTCAATTTTTTTAACCATTTATTGCTATTATTTATTAATTCTAATATTAATTTTTGCTATTAGATTAAACTAATTTTTACGGCCGCTGGGGCAGTCTTATGACCTCTATTATCTCACTTTTGAAGTAACTGTAGCTATTAAATGCACTTTAAAAATGTGCATTTTAGGGCATTCTAAATTATCAGCGAAAGTCAGGTATTGCAATTATTTATTGCTCAGGTGATGCTAATTTTTATTCTTTAGTTTATTTATAGTTATTCACCGATATTTTAATTGAAGGGTTCCTGTTACTGTAGTACTATTTTCTAAAACAGTACATCTTGTTTCTCTATATTATACCCCTCTGTAGAAAGAAAAGAATATGTAATGTAGAAAATAGACTTGAATGAGTATTGAATAGCGTTGAGTAAGTCTATATAGTACCAAATTCTGATCTTCTGAATACTATTGATTATATTTTTAGTGATACATAATAGTACAATTTGTAAAAAGTGAACGATTACATGCATTTCACAGAATTTACAACCAATCGGTTGCGAACCTATAAGATTATAACCTTACGAAATGTCATAGTAGTCCGTGTATGGAATCCATTTTGCCTGCCTATGGTTATGCCATTAACATGGCACAATATGATTTTGAAAGGAACTTCCATTCATATTCTTCTACTTAGACGGCTTGTTGTCCAGCTACAAAGACTGTTATACACTTTAGACCAAAATCTTGCGTGTCTGTGATATAACTTTTTGCCTAGATCTTTTCGCTCAATGCACAAATTTAATTCCTTTCTTTTAAGACTAGTATTTCAGCACTGTTTACATTTCTATGATTTCTGTACGTTTTCGCTAGATTCTACTGGACTGTGATTATGGATCAATAATAATAGATCAGCACTAACCTGTACTAAGTTTACGTTTCGTCATGAAACTAACACTTAATCACATTTCTCTCTTCAAACACAACCAAGTTTCAGATCAGTTTCATGTGTCTGAAGAAAGAATGTTATCATAATGTGATCTGAATTCTACACGTTTTCTTTACTTAATTATATATTCATATCTTATGTTACACACCTGAAATAGTGTGTGAGTGTACTACTCCAATATTATCTGCGGATGTTCATTAATTGATTCGGCATATCGAATAAAGTACTTTCAAGTTTGTTATCTAATGAGATTCATATTTTATTCTATATTTTGTCTACCGAAAAGATTTGAATCACATTTTTTAAATTATAATTCAGTCCTTGAAATGACAGTATATATTTTAATAGGCGTGTTACTGTTATTTGTCTCAATGAGTATTTAGAATTACTGTTATTCACTTCAGAATCGTTCCCAACATTTCTTCCACAAACTGTCTTTTATATCTCTAATCAAAACAAAACATAGTTCATCTAAAATTTCTATTATTCGGGAATCATAGTACTTCGATATTTTTGGATTACGTGGATTAAGACCAATCACTTAGGTAACAATTGTAGTCTTAAATATATAGTTAAACTACGCATTACTCGAAAACTAACATCGTGTATTAGCTGCATCATAATAGATATTTATTTCTGTAAAACTTGTGATAAATTAGCCTTTTGAAGTATAAGCAATCAATACTGCATAATTTTCTTAAAAACTAGAACCTAAAACAGTAATAGTACTTAGTGTTACCGTAATTTCTTACATATGGTAGTTTGTGTCACAGTGTCATTACGTACTTTATATTTTCAATCATATTGGGATGGCATAGTATTTTCTTATTTTTCGAAAATAGTGCCCGTTAGTATTTTAATATTTAGTTTATTTACAAACTATTATTGCTTAATATTTTGCTCGGGAAGTTTTTTTCTGGTAGTTGTACTCAATGAATTACCATTTATTAAATCACTGTATTGCTTCTGTTAATGTATCTATTACATATACTATTACAGGTATTGGTTCTATACAGCGCTATGCGGATCAAACTTGATAATCGTATAAGAACACTAGTTGAGAATGGTGTTGGCGTTGGACATCGTACCATGTTTGCTATTGTCGGCGATAAGGGTCGAGATCAGGTGTAGTATGTTTTTCAGCTTCCAATTAGATCATTAAGCTAGGTAATTAAATAATAAATATAATTGAGATTAGCATTTATCACTTGGTTTTCTAGGTTCCGGTAATTCATCACATTCTTACGAAGGCAGCTGTAGCTGCGCGACCTTCTGTGTTGTGGTGCTATAAAAAAGATCTGGGATTTAGTTCAAATAAAAAAAAGAGAATGCGAGAAATTTTGCGAAAAGGGTCCATTAGCACTATTAACGTGAGTTTATTTCTACGTTTAATGTTGGCGAGAAGATGGGTTTTAAAAGTGTATTTTGTCTAACTTTATTAGCAAATGTGAGAAAACGAAATAATCGATTCTTTGAAAATCCATCTTTGAATTATTATATTGGTTTAAATGCTAAGGATAAATGAAGATTAGTACCAGAATCAGCAGAAAATAGCAATATAAACGTGTACTTACAGCCAACAATGTTTGAAAGCTCTGAAGTACTATACTAAGTATATATACTATCAAGTAATAAACCAGAAAATTTCCCCAGGAAATCGTGTCATTTGAATCTATTTTTTTAGGACGGTGATCCGTTCGAGATATTTGTGTCGTCAACACAAATTAGATATTGTTATTACAATGAAACACACACAATCCTCGGAAATACATATGGAATGCTAGTGTTACAGGTTTCATCATTTTTACTGTATATTATTATTACTAGTTTTTACTCATATAAAGAGTTTTTCCACATTGTTATACGATACATTTTGACAGGATTTTGAAGCGTTGACTCCTAATTTGTTAGCTCGTACCATAGAAACAGTCGAAGGTGGTGGAGTAATCGTGTTTCTCATGAGAAGTGTTAATTCATTACGTCAATTATATACTATAGCAATGGTAAGTTTTCAAGATTTATATAAGCTTAAATATACCAATTTATAACATTAAATGTTTAGGATGTGCACAATCGTTATCGTACTGAATCGCATACTGAAATTGTTGCAAGATTCAATGAACGATTTATTTTGTCTCTAGCCAGTTGCAAGAACATTGTTGTTCTCGACGACCATCTTCACATTCTACCTATATCAAGTCATATCAGTGATATAGAACCAATTCCTTACTCAGCAAAGGTAATAGCTATATTGTATAAATGTATTATTGGTATTAAATTCATTGGTTATACTTCATGCTGCAATTTGAAAGGGATATTTTTATCCGTTATTTAATTCCAATAAAAATACTAGTAGGACATACATTTTCTATAATGTATGGAATAAATAGCATAGATATCTTAGAATTCGTTATCTCCGTCTGGAGCTGAGTTAAATACTATGAAAGAAGCAATGAAAGATACTAAGCCTATTGGACCTCTTCTCAACAAATGCAGGACCGCTTGTCAAGGGAAAGCTCTTTTGAGGTAGCGAATTTTCATTAATGGGTGGTTGGTGTTTTCTATTCACAAATTTTGTTCTCTAACTATAATTTATATTTATATATTTAATAAAATGACCCCTATGAATTATAAGGTTTAGGCTCCTAGATGTTATCACAGAGAAAACCTTGAATGCCACTTGTTCGTTAACTGCGGCAAGAGGTCGTGGAAAGTCTGCTTCTTTGGGTTTGTCTAACTAATGCTATTATAGAGATCATTTGGATGTTTTGCAAGAAAATTTTCTAAATAATCTAAAGATTTCTAGGGTTAGCATTAGCTGGTGCTGTTGCTTTTGGATATACGAATATATTTGTAACATCACCGTCACCAGAAAATATTCGAACTTTATTTGAGTTCGTTGTCAAAGGCTTCGATGTGCTAGATTATGAGGTTTACACTTATTTTTTTTTGAGATTTAGGAAGTCCTTGTGTACAGAACAAGTATCTGCGGATTTATGGAATTAAAAACAAATGCGAATTTAGGAAATTATCCCTAGTTTTCTTAAATTAATTAGATTTAGTAAATTTCGTTCTCCACCATTTTGTGTCGTTATTCTTGGACGGATAAAACTGTTTTAGGAACATACGGACTATGAGCTAATACAATCTACAAATCCTGAATTTCGGAAAGCACTTGTTAGGATTAATATATTTAGGGAGCATAGGCAGACAATTCAGGTAAGTTAGGCACGTTTTAAATATCTAAAAAAAAATTGGACCACACCGAGGTGGGTATAGCTCAGTGGCAGAGCATTCGACTGCAGATCGAGAGGTCCCTGGTTCAACTCCGGGTCCCCCCTGGTTTTGCAATTTTCTAATCATTATATGATATCCGTAGACACTACACATTTGTAGTTTATTGGATTAGATAAGTACTTTATGAACATTATTTTAGTACATCCATCCATCAGATGCAGTCAAATTGGGTCAAGCCGAGTTGGTTGTTGTAGATGAAGCAGCGGCAATTCCGTTACCTCTTGTAAAGAATCTGATTTCCGGTCAGTTTGTATAATATAGCATACTTGTTTTTATGATAGTCTGTAGTATTTGGTGGTATTTGTCCTTATTTTTAGGACCATATCTCGTTTTTCTGGCTTCAACCATAAGTGGCTACGAAGGTACTGGCAGAAGTCTTTCGCTGAAGTTGTTGCAACAATTGAGGCAACAGGCTGCTGGTTGTTCTAAAGGAGAAAAAGCAGCTGTAAGTAAAGGTAAGCTACTATGTTTATTATCTTACTCCTTAATATAATTTATATTGTAAGCACATCCATTGTCTTCTAGTATCTTGTGTTCGCTAACAAACTTAATTTTTTAAAATACAATGTAATAAATATAAGGCTTTGTTTTTAGGTCGCATTTTACATGAACTGACTATGGAAGAGAGCATTCGATATAAGCCTGGTGATCAAGTATGAATAATCAATAGACTTTAAACATTCTTCAATTTTTCTTATATTTTCTTATATTATAATTGACTATTTGTTTTAAGATTGAGCAGTGGTTAACTAGATTGTTGTGCCTGGGTGCTACCAGTAGTAGTACTCGTCTCTCATCTGGTACACCACCTCCAAAAGATTGTGAACTGTATGTGATGAGGAATTGTTTCTAAACTAACCATATAACTTTAAAGTTTATTTTCTTGAACTAAATTAGTATTTGGCGTTTAATAATTATCTTTAGTCGACAGATTTTATTAGTAGTGGTGATATTTATTTTTAGGTATTATGTTAACCGAGACACTTTATTTTCTTTCCACAAAGCATCTGAATCATTTCTCCATCAACTAATGGGTATCTATGTCTCTGCTCATTACAAGAACTCTCCAAATGATTTGCAAGTACTTTATTTTCAAATGTATTTATTGAATCATATTTTTTAAATCATGGAAACTAAATAAATTTTAGATGTTGAGTGACGCTCCAGCTCATCATTTGTTTGTTTTGATGACTCCCGTCAAGAAAGATGAGAGCGTATTGCCTGAAGTTTGTTATTTCTCTACATTTAATTCTCACCGTGTTTTTGTTGTGAAAAAAAGTCAGGATTCTATGTTTTGAAGTTCACTTCTTTTTCTCCTCAGATTCTTGGTGTTGTGCAAGTATGTATAGAGGGCAACTTATCAAAGGATGCCATTTCTGGTGGACTAGAAAGAGGAAAAAGAGCTGCGGGTGATCTTTTACCATGGACAGTATCGCAGCAGTTTATGGTATATCTTGAAATACAACTTTTTATTGCTATTATGCGCATAATACTTGTTAAAAAAAACTTTATTTTAGGATCGTGAATTTCCATCGCTTTGTGGTGCTCGCATTGTCCGTATCGCTATCCATCCTGACTACCAATCAATGGGATATGGTAGTCGGGCAATGGAGTTACTAGAGGAGTATTACTTAGGAAAAATTCCATCGCTTGATGAGAATATGGTTAAAGAAAAAGCTCGTAGCGTGAAGGTGAGTAATATAATATTTGAAATTTTCTCTACCGCTTTCTTTTCGGTTCGAAGTGCTCTTAATTCTACGTCAAAATGTCCGTGATGTATTTACGTTAATTGTCCAAATTTCCAAGGATGGTGACACAATAGAGTTGCTGGAAGAACAAGTCGCTCCACGTCCTGATCTTCCTCCGCTTTTATTAAGATTAGATGAAAGGAAAGCAGAACGTCTTGATTATATTGGTAAATAAAATAGTTATACACTTCTCTATATCCATTTTCTTCCTTAATTTCGAAATGCATATTTAAATTTATGAAAAAATTTCCCTCAAACAGGTTAGCCGGCTTATTTTAGAAGTATATTATTCATTACAGGTGTATCATTTGGTCTCACTCTTAATCTTCTGAAATTTTGGAAGGGAAGTGGTTTTGTACCAGTTTATATACGACAAACCACTAATGAACTAACTGGAGAATATACTTGTGTCATGCTGAAAAATCTTTGTATTGGTATGTCTGTCTTATTTTAAGCTTTTTTTTTGAAAATTACCAAACGTATTTATTAGAATAGACTTGACAATCATCGAATGAATTTAGATGAAGAAACAACAGCAAATTGGCTAGCTGCCTACTTTGTTGAGTTCCGAAAGCGTTTAGTCAACCTATTGTTATTTGAATTCGCTCAGTTTCCCACTCAGATGGCACTTTCTCTATTCCAAATTAGGAATAAAAATGTCGAAGATGTCATGGAAAAAAGAAGTAATACTTTTGTTCATCTGTGTCTAATTCAATTTTACTAAATCTACGTAGAAGTTTCTGAAATCAGTTAAAGTATACTTTTAGTTATTGATCGCGTGATGCTTTCCGCTTTCTTGAGTAATATGGATCTGAAAAGGTTATCACAATTTGCACGTAATATAATTGATCCTCAAATGATCACTGATCTTTTGCCAACGGTTGCCCGACTTTATTTCAACTCTCATATGCCGGAAAATGTATGTCATTATATTTCTTGTTTTAAAGTGGTATGCAGAGTGTTTTAGCGAAAATTTTTATATTTGTCCTATTGTTAAATGGTTCGCAGGTAATTAATGTATAGAAGCTATATATATTTCTATCCGTTTAATTATGTGATTATTTTTGCAGGTAAAACTGTCCGTTGTACAAGCTGCTGTGTTAATGGCATTAGGCCTACAACATAAATCTATTCAAAAAATTAGTGAGGAACTAGATCTACCACAAAACCAAGTATGTTTTCACCATTCATTAGTTTTTTGCAATTTTTATTTGATGCCCTACTCCTTAGTTTTCAGATTTTTGCACTGTATTCTAAAGCCATACGTAAATTATCAGATTGTTTCGATAGCATTTGTGAGGATGAAATACGTAAACGAATGGATAAACATTTAGAAGAAGAGACAGGAAGCAATGATCACATTGCGCTCTTAAAACCTTTGGAGAAGAAGCTAGAAGTTGGTTTTTTTGAAAGACTGGTGATGGACATTTATATTACTATTTGTTATATTATAGGATGAGCTGGATGAAGCTGCTGCAGAGATTCGTGCTCGTCAGCAAAGGGATAAAAAAGCTATGCTGGCTGAGTTAGATAATGAGTTACACCAATATAAGATCCGTGCAGAGGAAAAGGATCTTGCTAAGGTATGTTATAACTTCATTTACTTTTGCTCTCTTTTTCATCTTATTTAAATATTGCTCAGTGATAAGCTTTGATTTGAAATTTTCTTACTTATTATAGATGTTTGATGCTGTTAACATGAAATACTCCCAACCAGTAACTGGTAAGATGAAAAGGTATGATTGTTCACAAACATGTAGTTTTCGTCTACTCTTAACTAAATAATGGCCTTATCAATTTTAATATTCCATTTTTTGTTACAGGAATAATCCAACAGCAGAAAATACTACACCAAATAAAAAGAAGAAATTAAAGAAAAAACAATGAATTATATTATATTGATATTAGGTTCTACTTTAAATACACAAACATGTTTTATGAACGGTATATTTTTTCAGTACTTCATATAATTTTTTAGAGAGATAAGGTTTTGTTTATTCTTAAATTTCATTGTTGATTGTTACTTTGTTGTATTTTTCCTGTTTTCATTGTTATTGATTGAAATATTTACATAAATCAAATTAGATGCTGGCAAAGCTCGTCAAATTTCTAGATATATGGATAATCTGTATCAATACTCAAGAAGTTAATGCTCATTATTTTAGACGAGTGTTTTATGGCTGCTATCGGTGTAGTTACGGCTCGATGAAAATATAAGGCTTCAGTTATATTGTATGGTTTCAGTTCTTATTTAGGATTATATCTTACGACCAGATTCACCAGTAGTTGATGCTACAAAAAAAGGTGTTGGAGGTATTGCTTCACTGCAATTGGCCTGTATGTGAGTTTGGGCACTTAACTATGAGTATGATTCCAAGATATTTGTGGGTTCACGTTCTATATTTTCCAGTATATGGGTAGTCAAGAGGCTCATTAACTGGTTATTAGGTCGAATAGACCATGCTATGAGGTTGACCGGAATTCACTATCATCTTAAAACTAGAAACTAGCAACTTTATTCTAACGTTCTCATTTTGAGAAATTACCTAAAATTTCATGCTCGAATATCCGAAATTTTATTTCTATGTACTTAATATGTAGTGGGAACTCATTTTTGCAGTAAATAAACAAACTAAGTTATGGAAGTATTCATGTGAGTGCTATATCTAGTTTAGAATTTGGTAGCAATACGTATTTTCTTTAGGTGGACGGATGTGGTATAATAGTACTCCGAACTGGTGATACGCTGATTACAATTGTCGGTATGGCAACCGCAACGTATGAGAGAATCAAACACAACAGACCACTTGCAATCAAGCAACTATGCCGCCTAACGGAAAGATGGTGAGAAAATATCCATCATGGTGATCATCTCTGACTGTTGATCGATCTTGTTGACTACTTATCTATCCGCATGTCTTCATCTTATAAAGCTATTCATTCTGGACTTCCGATCACTTTCATATTTTTTTATAAACTAGTGGATTAGCCTAACATTTATTTTAAGAATACTAAAATGCTATCAATTTGATGCTTTGTAATGATACTTAGGTAGATAGAATCTTTATCCTTGGGTGGATAGATATTTCATTTACCTAAGCTACAATGAGGCCTACAGGAGGGGTAAGTTATATGCAACAGTTAGATTACCGGGGTGTTACACTTTTATTTAATAGCAGGTTTAGTAATAATCATTAAATCCTCTATGGGAAAGATCTTTTATGTGCTACCCTTAAATTTTTCTTCTTCACTCTACCTAAATCTATTCATTTTCTTACTCTCTTTCAGAGTTATTATCTATTTACTTCTGTAGATTTACATATTTTGCAGCGTGAAATTGTGTCCCTGCACGTGGGGCAAGCAGGTGTCCAAATCGGCAATGCTTGTTGGGAATTGTATTGCCTTGAACATGGTATTCAGGTAAATATGATAAAACTTTAGTAAAATATTTAATCTACAAGATAGAATGTTTATCTGTGTTAGTGGATGTGCATCCTAAAATTTGGAAAATAGGTTAGAATTAAGGTAAACATTCATTATTTAAGCCCGATGGAATTATGCCAACTGACCAAACACTTGGAGTGGAAGACGCGTCATATAATACATTTTTTTCAGAAACGCAAAGCGGTATGATTCTTCTATAAACTATTTCTTCTTCTCTCTTTTCTCTCATACACACTTTATTTTCATCATTTCTCCCGTTCTACTTATTTTTTATAGTACCAATTTACGATATAGCTCCCTCCTTTTATGCCCATAAGTTATAGGTATCTTGTAATCAATTATCTTAATTCTTTTTATCGGTTGCTATGATACAACGACCCTTGTTATGGGGATACTGGGGATTATTAAGCACCTGAGAATTGAACATTTTTGCAATCAAAATGTATATCTTTAAATCTATTATATTAGATATAGAATGATATTAATCGTATTTAATATTTTCTTGAAGGTAATATCTAAAGAGCAGTTAAATTATTTCGGAGTTACTTACAATAATTTTAGGAAAACACGTTCCGCGCGCAGTTTTCGTAGACTTAGAGCCAACGGTAGTGGATGAAGTACGTACGGGGACATATTCGAGGTTGTTCCATCCGGAACAATTGATCACTGGGAAAGAAGATGCTGCAAACAACTATGCGAGAGGTCACTACACTATAGGAAAGGAACTAATTGATGTATGCATGGACCGAATAAGACGTAGGTTCAAATATGTGAAAATTATACAGTTAAAGCATGCAGCAAAAGTGTATCGGTAACTACTGTTGGGTGTTTAAATTAAAAGAAGAGAAAAACGATTTACTTAAGGTTTAACGGAACGTTGCTCTTCCCTACAGGGCTTCTTAATATTTCATTCATTTGGTGGTGGTACTGGAAGCGGATTTGCCTCACTTATGATGGAAAGGCTGTCGGTTGATTTTGGAAAAAAAGCTAAGCTGGAATTTAGTATCTATCCAGCTCCACAGATCAGTACTTGTGAGAAAGATTTTGGATAATATGCCTTTATTCAATGATAATGACAAGTTATGCATCTCTAAATATAGTTGCATAATTGTATTATCTTTCAAATATCTTACTGAAATTTCGTTCAAGCAATGGTTGAGCCGTACAACTGTCTTCTCACAACCCATACCACGCTTGAACATTCGGACTGCTCTTTCATGCTCGATAATGAAGCCATCTATGACATTGGGAAAGCAAGTTTGAATATTCGCAGGTATCGAATGTTCTATAACCCCGTGTCTTTGAGGATTTATTTGTTAGTTGGCATGTTATTACGTGAAAACATAACAAAATGGCTTTAGTCCAACGTACACCAACTTAAATCGTCTGATTGCTCAAGTTGTTTCTTCTATCACTGCTTCGCTAAGATTTGATGGAGCACTAAATGTGGACCTAACTGAGTTTCAGGTGATAATCGACTATAAATTCATAAATTTCAGGTACCTTCAATTTGTTCTGATATTTATTGGTTCTAAAAAACACAAAAATTACTTATTCATAGGGAACAAAATTTAGTTTCCGAGTTGTAACTGAAAGTTGATTGCTACACTGAGAATAATAACCCAGTAAATCTCGAATTTCTGTGATCAAGATGCAACTTCAATAATAATAAAACTATATTTAGATGTTGTTTTTTAATAAGAAATAGTGATTACACTATTTTTAGACAAATCTCGTGCCATATCCACGTATACATTTTCCGCTCGTTACATATGCTCCTATAGTATCAGCGTAAGTAAAAAATGTAAATCTATTTGTAAAAAGTATTGAATTTCGGAGAAAAGATGAAGATGTATTCTACTATGAAATGTCTCTATTTGACATTATTCGCCTATCGTTTTTTTTCGGTTCACTGTCTCATTTCCTATTGTCGAAGTCCTGCTGGCCTACTTATTGCTAATGGAGCATTTACAGATGTAATGACAACATTATTATAGAGAAAAGGCCTACCATGAGCAGTTATCGGTTTCGGAAATTACCAACTCGTGTTTTGAACCGGGAAGCCAAATGGTGAAATGTGATCCAAGAAATGGGAAATACATGGCATGTTGTCTTCTCTTCAGAGGGGATGTTGTCCCGAAAGTAAGGCTTTAGTTGATGTTATCCAGTTTAAACTTATACGTATATAGCCATGAATGCTATTAAAGTGATGTATTCGCTAGATTTCTAACTTTTAAAATGTTTGCATATATGAAAATAAAATACCCGTAAATCACTTCAAGACAACATAATTGCAATAGATAATTTTTTTGTTTCATAAAACAGCCGGTGCATATCTAGTCATCTAGGTCATACTAACAAGATTATAAAGAATGTTGACTGAAAACCCATTATTCTAAGATAAATTCTCGATTTCTGGGAATATACTTCGATTTTCTGAAAGCAAAAATCATGCTAACATTTCATTTCAGTCAAAAGCACTTTCCAATAAATTTAATTGCATATATACATCCTAAAATATAAACCCGTGTTTTAGGATATAAATTCAGCTATTTCGATCATTAAAACGAAAAGAGCCATACAATTCGTAGACTGGTAAGTTAAACAACTACTAGCTGAATTACCATTTAAATATTAATCATGAGTAAAAGAACAAGATAGATAGGAAGTGAAGAAGCAATCCTATAGAATTAAAGAAAAAATCATTAAAATATAGCCGATATTGATTAACTAAGCCTTAAAGACTAACATAGGTGCCCAACTGGCTTCAAAGTTGGCATAAATTACCAGCCTCCTACCGTTGTGCCAGGTGGTGACTTGGCAAAACTTCAAAGAGCTGTATGTATGTTGTCAAATACAACCGCTATACAGGTAATGCTTTAAAATATTAACACTAAGATCATGAAAATTTCTTAAATATTTATAACCAGACCAACTTTTACAGACTGCGTAATTATCAAAACTCCAGAATTTCTAGCCCAATGAATTAATCTACCCTAGCTCCCTAAAAATATTGGTATTTCCTCAGTTAATATATGTAGCTGTTATAGGAAGCTTGGGCTCGTCTGGATCATAAATTCGACTTGATGTATGCCAAAAGAGCCTTTGTGCATTGGTAAGTATTCACACAACAAGGTACTCGAAATGTCTTTATCAAATATAAGTTATAATTTTTAGGTACGTGGGGGAAGGTATGGAAGAAGGCGAATTCAGTGAAGCACGTGAAGACATGGCTGCTCTCGAGAAAGATTACGAGGAAGTTGGAGTAGACTCTTTTGATCCAAATGATGATGAATATTGAGTGCTATTTTTTGTTTCTTAGGTTTGGGTCATATTGCTTAAGTAAGCCCGAGTCTAAAGAACACGGAGAATAATGTTCAGGATTTATAATTATCTGACTTAGCTTTAGATCATGTTTCACTACTATCTCCTATAAGCTTAGGCTTGGAATTAATCCATGCCCAAGCCTATTTAAAGCATCAAACTGTGTGATGTCTTCTACCATACAGATTTAATAACATAGACAACAGCAATATTGTGATATGATGTATAAAAGAATTGTGATGGTGACTGTGTTTATTCAGTATTCCATTTATAAATAAATCTCTTACAACGCGT